>OY282584.1:46410882-47010882 GCA_958298965.1 Chrysolina haemoptera | reverse complement strand
AGTTTTGTTTACTCAGCGTTTGGAGTTGTCGCCTTTTTGTGAATTCTCATTGTTGAACTTTTTCTTCATATACAGTCCGCTTAATTTTGTTTGAACTGGTACTATGGACTTTTTCCAAGATTCCCAATAAGAGGCTAATGTCGAGCGAACGTCAGTTTTATGAATGGTGGAACTTTCTGTTATGAACGGCGGACGGCCAACGTTAAATTTCCGATATACCTAGCAAATTTCGGAGCATATTTTTGAGCACTCTGTTCACAAATTTGCTAATAGTTCTCAAAGACTTATAAACCTGTAAGACTTACTTATGAAAACCCTATTCATATTTGGTATGGCTGACATGGAGTTTGAGATAATCTTGTCAGAAAACTCATGTTGATAAATTTACAGAATTATAGTTCCACTAGTTTTCCCTACTCAGATTGTGGTGATGTACCCTTTATATATAGTACGTCCAGTATGAAGAACATTTTTGGTATTTCAATTGAATGTGACCTCAACTCAAGATGACTTTCCACTCTTCTTGAGAGAGCGACCTATTTCTCTTCTGTACAGAAATTAAGATTAAATCATTTGGGTAAGATGATATTTCTCTTGAAATGATTGATAAATTGCCAGATAGTGCAATACAAATTTTGATAAAGGCAATGTAATAGTTATAACGAACAAGTGTATTATTGAGGGCGATTAACAATCAAGATAATTTAATGTTTGAGATTGTTAATCACCATTTTAAATCACGAGTTTGTTACAAAACGTTTCGGTCGACCGTACTTTTCAAAAAAAAATATATCTTACTTTCAATATTTATTTATCGATAATCAACAATCACTATTTCCTATTTATATTAACTCTATTCAAAGTTAGTTTAATTTTCCTTAGCGGTAGTTTTATTATTGTAAATATTAATATTCGAAATTGTACAATTCCTGAAACTAAAGGAAGGAATTGCTAAATTCATTAATAGAAAATCATTCATTTATAGGGGCCATTAATCAACGATTATGAGTGCATTAAAATACATCATAAATGGACGGTCGACAGAAAAAGATAATTTTCCCCGTGTTTCAAAATTCCACAATCATTCCACTGTATAAAGGTGAAGATCATGATATTCTCGACAATTTCAGACCGATTTTCTTGTTACCGATTCTATAAACAGCTGGTGTAAAGAAAAAGAAGGTAACAGATTTCTTGAGCCGGTTTAACATATTAAGTTCCAGTCAGTTTTATTTCCAAAAAAAAGTACAAATTTTTGCCTTTCTGGAAAACCTCTGAATGATAGAATGATAGGTAGCTGCGGCAGTTTTTTTGTAACTTATCCAAGGCTTTTGACTTTGTAAATCATTGCCCCAAAAACTCAAAATATATGGATTGAGGTACCCCGTTGTCTTGGCTCAGATCTTATCTATCTGAAAGTCGCCAAAACGTGTTACTTAATTGTATTGAATCCAATTAATGTGTTGTCAACTCATGTGTTTCACAGGGCTCGGTTTTGAGACCTCTCCTATTCATGTTGTATGTCAATGATTTAAATCAGTTGGACATCCACGGTGAATTCACAATGTTTACGTATGACATCACTATCTTCTGGTATTGTAATTCAATCACTAATCTGTTTGGTCATATAAGTGTGGATGTATTAAAGGTGAAAGAGTGCAGTCATGCAAATCTCATGCCAACAAAACAAACATCTTGTAATTTAGGTGTGACATCAAGATTTCATTGGTAATGCAATAAATAAGTTTTTGGGGTAATACGTAGATGAAAAATTGAGATTCAATAGACATATTAACTTGTACAAACCGTTAGCATCAAGTTGCTTTGCTGTATGTATTGTTTCTTATGAATTGGATATTGTTAATGCTAGGAAAATGCTTCTGAAGTATATATATCCAGCAATTGTTTGAGCCTCAATATGCCTTGGGCCGGAGTGGAGGGCCTGATGTACGCCGGGTCACATCTAAACCTAACCTAACTGTTTGAAATAGTCTTTACCTTTCAAAAAAGGGCCATTAGATATTTATGCAAATCCAAATACCGCGATTCATGTATACCATTGTTCTTAGAGCAAAAGATTTTAACACTGGCAGGACTTTTAATTTTAGAGACAAAATATGTCTAATTCAGAAAAAATATAGAAATTGAATAATATACAAATACAACAAAAGTTCCCTTATTCACAAAAGCAGAAAATTATTCCTATCCTACCAAACCTAGTAAATTAATATTAATAGTTATTTAATGAACAAGGGTATTAATAAGGGTGGTTAACAATCGAGCGCGTTCATGTTCGTTTTTAAAGATGTAGGCCTTTTTTAACGTGGGGATTTGAACCCACGTCCCTCTGATGAATTGGTTGATAAGCGAATGCTCTACCATCGTGGCATTGTGCCACTAGGGTCAATGTATTATTACTATATATTTTACAAAGAATCAACACACACATTGTACCATGTATTTTTTATGCTGTGTCTTTCGGAACTTGCGTACTCAGATAAATTAAAAATTGGTGAAGATTGAGAGTAATGATCACCACTAATTAGCAAGTAAATGAACAAAAATTATCAGGACGCTTTGCACTTAATCAAATCATAGCATCGCATATAAACGAACTTCACGTGTCAGTATCGGAATTTGTGTTGAGATTTTTGCAAGTGTTTATTTATGTAACAATTTGATTAGTAGCAGGCTGTGATGCAAAATGTCTGATACAATGTACCTTTCCAGAAATTGCTGTAGCAGCGAAAGAGACAATTCAAAATTTACTGTCAACGAAAGAAATGTTTCATTTTTGGAATTCATATAAGAGTAAAAATGCCTAGGCACAAATGTAGAACGTTAACTCCATGGCCAAAAGGTGTGACGTCTACTCGTGACATTTAGTTAAAAAAGTTGTTACTTTTGTGACGTTTCCTTTCAAAGTATATCTTGATTGATTTATTGTCTATTTTGGAGGAAGCTCTACCATACTAGTAGTTTTCTATTATGTTCCGAGGCGTTGAGCTAGGTGGAGAGAATCCATCTCCTATGGTTATTGCTCCTCAAATATTCAGAGTCAACCAGCCCTTTTGTCTATCGATGATATGGTTTTTGTCTAAGACGACATCACTATTGGATGTGGTTTCGTCTGATCTCAGGTTTTGCGTTCATTTCTTTTTGTTTGCTTGTTCGAGTCCCACAAGTAACTGGGGAAGATGCGTCACCCCTGGCAGGTGTGTTGCCTGCCATCCTAAGGGGAGGATTTGAGAGACAATATCTCTCAAATTGACTTTGTTTAGGTTTCTCCGTGGCAATTGTTTCTGCAAAGGTTTTCATGGTCTTTCACATTTTTTATATAATTTGATTTATGATCCTCAAAAGCACATTATTTGGAAAAATGTTTGCCTAATTTCTAATGAACAAGTGTATTGAAAAATCTTTCTCATACAGAGAGTTGACAAATTTACTTTTAGAAGAAACTCTAATAAATCCTTCTCATGCTACCATCCAAATGTTCATTTCTGTATAAGAAGAATGTACATTTTTCATTTGATTTGATTTCCTTTTAATACATATTTTTATCCACCCTGTAATAAAGGTGATATATGAAATAAAATACACAAGTAATTGATTTTTTTCAAATCTGTCAATCATCTATTAAAACTAATCTACTCTTGCAATTTTGAATATTGAACAAATATTTTTTTAAGGTGGTTCTTCAGGGGGGTCAGATCACCTCAAAGACGCAGCTGCTGGTCATAGTAGTGCATCCGACAGCGATTTAACCTCATTGGGACCCAGATCTGCCATGCCGATGACCAGTGGCAACGGCAATGGCAGCTCCAATGGTTCTGAACAGAGTAGTGGGACACAAGTGGCAACTCAGTCCAAAGATATTGCCGGTAGTAGACAATCTTTTAAAATTGCTATGGGAAATCCTTGCGAGTTATTTGTTGATGTTATGTAGAATGTGATTGTTTTTATATATTCGCGCATGGAGGATAACTGTGTTCTTTGCAAACTTCAGGGAAACTTTTTATATGATTTTTAAGAAGTAATTTTTTTTACGTAAATACACTAATACTCTCTATTATTTCAAATATGAATAATAATGAATAATTAAATATTATAACCGGAATAGCAGATTTCAGAGATATTTTTCAAACATAAAATAACTATATGGGACCTATTGAATGGTTAACTTTCTGATCAGGGTTAGCTGTACTTTTTTTGCAAAATCAACTAGACTTTTGCTTTGAATAGATATATTTCCAGGACTCGAAAAGAGGTTAATTTTGATTGTATCATGATAGAAAAGTTGTAAAGGTGGTGTTCTTTTAATAAACTATTAAGTCTCTTAGAGACAAACAGCTTTGAATCATTCTAATGATAATGTGATAATTCAATAGTATGCTTGCTCTATGATGGAGTTTTCAATAACTTTCTTTTCAATGGTAGTTGATAAAACATTAACAGAATTTTTAAATCGGCTCCAACATTGTGTATGAACACAGTTGTCCTTTTTTACCACCAGTTATCAAAGCACAAATTATTTTGCTTTATTTGTATAGTATATAACAAGAAATAGTTTTTTGTATATTGAAAGTATATTTATAAATTCTACTACAAATATTTTAAACATGTATAAGAGTTTTAATTTTGTAACTATTCTTCAGAGTTCTTTATTTCTAATGTATATAAAATAGTTTATATAAAGTCTGGTGAAATCTGATGAAAGTAATCTAATGATTACATATATAGTTTAAATATTATTCATTATGGTGCCATACATAAAAGGCTCATTGATTGAAAAAATTATTAAATTTTTATTTTGTCTTGCCCAACTAAAACTTTTCCAAATAGTTAAAATAAAAAAATTCAGGTACAAGTAGATATAAATTAGAAAATATATTATATACGTTGGAAAACCCGTTGGCTCATTAGTTACTGAGGAGACCATGGAAAAACAAAATTCAGCATTTACTCTGCCAAATATCAATAAGCGTTTGTATATTTTCTTTTACTCGAAATTGGTAGGAAGTTTTTTTTACAATGTTTCACCAATTTTAACTAACTTTCGTAAAAAATGTCTCGATATTTGTAAGAAATGAATCCTTAAAATTGTAACTGGATTTTATTAAACACAGATATTAGTTTATTGGCACAGAATTTTGTTTTATTTATATTAAGGAAAATCGAAAAATGTATTTAATAGTAGATTCTCCAGATTCATAATGAACAATTGATTGCCAAAGTAATAAAAAAATAATAATGCATACAATTTTGAAGTTCCCAATATTTAATTTTAAGCACTAATGAGGTGAAAAAATAATTATGTGTCTGCTTGGATTAAAATTTTATCCAATAATTATTTTTTCACATCATTAGTGCATGAAATTAAATATTGGGAACTTCAAAATTCATGATCTTGTGTCAATGTCAAAATCATTATTGAAAATTAGTTTGGAGGAAGGTTTTCTTCATTGAAGAAATTACAAAATTTCCTTGTATATGGATCTCAAATGAGGTTAAGAAATCATAAACTGTCACTTGTCATGTACTTACGTGCTTATGAATTAAATAAGTAGTAAACTAGATTTTTCTTATTTCTTAAGCATTAATGCATTCAAATATATATGAATTATACATTAGTGAAAAAACTATGGTTATGCATCCTCTAAATCTGCTTTAATTAAAAAGATTTTTTGTGTTTCCATATCGGATTTCAACAGATTATATATTGTTTAATGAATTTCTTCATGTAAAAGTAATTTTTTTCCCAATCTTCAAAGATCGTACTAAACCAGTGTTGCATTTATGAATTCAGCTGTTCTTATAATGTAATGCATGAGGCATGTAGATAATAAATCGACTTATATTTTTATTTTTGTTTCATTTAGAATTTGTGCAGTATGGTAATACACATATAACATTAGCTTTTTGCATGACTTTAATTGAAAAGCTTGTGTAGTAGAAAAAATTTAAATATTTATTTTTTATTAAAAACAAATTTTATATAGAATAAATATATATCAACTATCAGGACAAAGTGGATATATTAGACAAATGGAAATAAGCTTCCTACACAAAATTAATTGAGAGAAAATGCAAAAAAAGATTGAAGATCTTTTCAACTTCTAGTAAATGTTTATGGGTAGATTTATTGGATACTGATGATTTATATGTAACTGGTTCATTTATTCTCATGAGCCATGAATATGAAACAAACCAAGTGCTTAATTACTTACCTGTTCAATTAAACCTAATTTGGTATAGTACTGGTATGAATTGACATTTAGTATGCTTCTTTTTTTTATTTAATAGAAAAGAAAATATTCAAGATACTGAAATATATCCAATGTCGTTATATCAAATATCAATCTGTTTATAAAATGTTCTTCAATAGGAAAAAAGATAAATTTGCAATGAAAACGCTAATTATTCTGTTTTTGTGGAGAGTTAAGTGTCATGTTGCTCACGAAAGATCTTTTTAGAAATGTGCGTGTTATATTTTCTAAGGTTCGAAGTGACTCCAATTTTAAATGAAAAACACCATTTTTCTGATGTTTGTAAGAATATTTGACGAAATGTTTCATAATTGAGATTGAAGCTTAATGAGAAGTTTGAATTTTTTTGTGTTTGAATGAATTGTTTATACTTTGTTTACATATTTTTAATAGATTTTTTCCATTTGAGAAAGATTTTCACCTTTTACCTTAAAATGTAACTTACATTAAAATGTAAAAGTGAATTCCAAACATATCATCAAACTCTTAACTAAAAATCTTCACTTTGGGGCTTGAAAAGGATATAAACGACTGAAATTATTTATATGTAATTTTTAATCCTTTCAATTTGATTCATTATATCAAGGTAATACTAGACAGCAGAAAATCCGTTAATCAGATAATTATGAATTGAATTACAATAACTATCCATCTGGTTTTGAGATTATCATAAATTGTAATTTTTTTCCTGTTTCATTAGCACAAGTATCTAGCTTCTTCCTTATCCAAATGTTCGAATAGTTATTCAAATTCAAATACTGGCCACGAAATTAATCAAACTCCCTGTTATAAATTGTTACAAAAAGTTGACAACAAAGCAAAAAAAAAATCACAAACACAATCTGTCATTGATTCTGTGATAAAAGTCTCTTTTTGTGGGAATGGCATATTCAAATATGTGAAAACATTTTAGTAATAATTGAAAACCAGTAAGAAAAAAAAAAGAACAAAGCAAGGGAAAATGTTACAAGGATACTTTACTTGGATATCAGACAATTTTTATATTTACCTAGACCTATTTCAGTTTGCTGATTACATGGTCATAATGAAGCAGGATGTTGTACATAACAGTCAGCTGGTTCACATATTACCAACATTATTTGTCAAATTACTAAATATATTGATTATTTCAATTGAAATATAAAAAAATGTTCTATATTAGTTGAAAAGTAATATTTAACCTCCCCAATCACTCAAAGAGATAATTATTTTTTTTGAAATATCCGATATTTCTAGTTCTTTTTTGTTTGATATTTGAGATTAACTTCAAAGCGTATTTAGAATTGGTGAACTGAATCATAAAATTAGCTGTCTTAACTTTTTCAGATGAAAAATATATTTTTGTGAGAATTATTTCAATAAACGTTTATTAAGGCCGTTTCAAAATATTTCCATATTATGATGCAATTGGCGTCTAGTTCAGAAATTGTATATTTTTTCTCAAGGAACTTCGTGTTTCTTCATTTGGCATGTTTCAAATACGTTCACTCTTTTATATAAAGTATATCTTGGTAAAAACGTGAATGATAGTTTTCTGCATTGAAAATATGCAAACGATTTGAAACACCCTGTAATTCTGATAATTATTTTATAGAAGTATATTTTATTATCTGCTATAAGGAATGAATGATATTAGACGCTCTTCAATGATAGTTTTGTAAACCTCTAATAATTCACCCCATTAGCTACATTTGTTTTCACATATATTTTTGTAAGAGCACCTAAGTTGAAAACTAAAATGCAAAAATATTCATTTTTCTAGATTTTGAGAAGAGCTTCACTAGCATACTCATTGTTTGTGTTCTGTGTTGTGAATACTGTTTATCATTTTCTTTGAAAAACTGGAAATCAGTGGTGTTATGATTATTACCCCACTGCCCATCTCTTTGCATGAAAATGCACATTTAATGAACAGGTATTGATTATCTCGACAATTTTTTGAAATACCCTTTGCATGAAACCTCAGTGTTGTTGCTTTTTAGCTTATAAGTAACAACAAAATGGTGGTCTAGTTAGAAAAAATATACCTGACTAGCATCTAATACATTTGATACTTTTGAATTTTTCATCTGATTATTCTTATTTTTAGATGAAACGGGCTGGAAATGGTTTTTTCTCATTCAGAAAAACGTTTGAGCCTCGCCATCACTTCCATAACACAAATTCATACATAAAACAGACTTCTTCATCGTTTAGTATAGTAACACAATCAACGTTGGGCTGATTTGCTTTAATTTATGAAATGTTGAATAGTAGAGACTCTTATATTGTTTCCAGAATAAAATCATTCGAGTATATTTTATGAAATTCTGAGAGTGTATTAGAAGTTTTGTATTAAAATGTATGTTATAACCAGTGTTTCATTGACTAAACTCCCTTATACTGAAATTAATGAAAAATGATAAACAGTATTCGAACAATCCTATGAACATGTAGCGCCAGAATAAAACAAAGTAGAAACATTCCTTTTCATACTGCACTTTTATCAATAGTACTCATTATTTTTCTCATGACTTTTTTTTATTTTTCCACTAATTCAACGTTTAATTTCAGTTTTAAGTTACCTCTAGTGCAATATTACACATCATTTTGCAATTGCTTTCCGAAATGGCGATAAGGTAAGTTTTTTAATTTCGCCAAATCAGCACAATATAATTCAAGCATGATATTTTGAAAAAATTGCATGCAAATTCATCAAGAAATTCAGATAGGTAAACTTTTATTTTGTTTTTCAGATACAGGACTGATGACTTACCAGTTTACACGAACTTAAGAAGAATCGTAATTTCAAAAACCAATATGTATACTGTATTCGTAATTTTGATATTAGCTTTGTATATTTTTAGTGGATATAATATATTTAGTATCTGTACAGTTCATTTTGGTATATTTTCTGGCAGTGAATTCTGTATATGATGTATAATTTAGCAAAGTATTAAATCTATGATAGGACGTATTTAAAATAGTGTTTTGAATAGCTTTTTCTATATACTTTTGTAAAAAATGCGGAACTGAAAATTTCTTGCGCACAATGGAATATCTAGAGAAATTAATAATTTGAGTATTTCTTTTGCAGAATTTTGTCACACTAATATCTTTGAAATATTTTCAACTGAAGTTAACCATTTTCCAATCAAATCTTAAATTCAAATTTGTCGTTTATTATATTATATTGCTTGAAAAAGGTTTCAAAATCGAAATTGAAAAGACTAAAATTTCTTTATGATTTTCATACCCAACTTAAAATATATAAATGGAAATCTATCATCAATAAATATCAATACCTCCAAATGTACGACACCAAAATTGGGAATGAACTGCTTGATGTTCTTAATTTTAAGTATGTGTGATGTAATTCAACAATGGATCTTTCGGTTGTTTCTAGAATATTCACTGCCATATATGTAAAATTAAATTATAAGGTGCTTTAAGTTTATAATATTTATATTTCTATTATATATTTTATTCTCTATTTTTTAAATAATAATTTTAGTTGAAACGTTTTAAATCTATTTACATTTCTCAAATCTCTTGTGATATTATATTTTCTTCCTGAGTTCTAACAGATGTATATATTTTAGTACAGAAAAAACAAATAATGCTAACAGGGTATATTTTGTTTTCGCATGTTTATCATTATAATATAGAATGAATAACATTTTTTCTACCAAATTCTTTGTGCTATTTTGTGGAATATACAGGGCAATTGTAACCAAAATTTGTGTGATTGGAAATATGTAAGACATAATCGAAAATATTAAAGATTTAAATTAGTCTTGCATTTTAAATTTATTAATTTTCTCGTCAGTATTACAACCAAATCATGACATCAGTGTCATTTTGACTTTAATGAATATTTGAAACTTCAAAATCGAAATAAATCAAAATATGTATATCCATAGCAACTGCCTGAGAGTGAAAACAGACCGTTCGTTGGGTCTGTTATTAGTGTAATGTTGTTTTGATTGGTTGTATTCAATCACATGACCGCAACTAATTTCATTGGATTTCCGCTTGAGCAAAAAATTTTCACGTTAATTGGGCTTCTATACGGCCTTTTTGGGCTTTACCATAAGCCGCAACTAGGGTTGCTATACCCTTTGCTACTCTGTGACTAGGGGTCGTAGCTATAGATAATAGTACAGAGAAACTTTAGATAATAACAAAATACGAATATTTTATTCTAACAACCATATATACACAAGGAAATAAATATTAATATAAAATACATTTCTTACCCTACAATAATAATACTACTTTTGATGCACAGCCCAAAAGGGCCAAGCTCTTAGCCACACGCAATGACTCTCGAATACCAACTCGCAACTCCCTTTGACAGAATTTTGAATGCATTTTTATTCAAATATCATATTGCTACAACGTGCTCGTTTCGCAGTAAAAACACACATTCGGTTCGGTCACTCATAAAGGTGAAAATGAAAACTGTCGAATACTTTGACCGTGACTCCGTTGATGGAGTTAATCGACCGACATGTTTAATAATTATTTATCAACTATAGATATTTGGTTGGACGAGGATCTGGGAACTATCTTAATATGAGAAATAGCATTTCTTGACACTATTATTTATCTTCACTGTGAAATGCCAATTTCCAACTTCAATAACTTCCCCTGGCGGCCAGTGACCGTTCTTATATAAGCCCAGACGCCTTTTCCAGAATCCTCCACCTGGTTCTCGGATGGCTTATTGACTCCGCTACTCTTTAACAGATGGCGCTGGCTGTTCATATCGATTGAAATATTGGCCATAGGGACTGGCTCTGTTATAGTTTTTCTAAATACGTGACATTACCCCCTTCACAAAGACATTTCTTCCCTAAATAGCATGACTCCGCATATCCGATGGAAGTAGCACTCCACAGTCTTCGCCTTCGGTCGTTGAAGATGGTTACAGCACTCCAAAATCTTAATGACGCCAGATCTGAATATCCAGCCCATCAAGCCTACAGGCCAATTTTGGGATTGCCAGGTCCATGAGATTTTGGTCCAGCATCGTATCTCTCAATCTGGTGAAGTCCCAGACGTCTTCATAGGACGGTTTATCTCGAAATTGCTTCTTGGTTACCAGGTAGAAGATGTTTCTTTGGCTCTTCTTTAACTGTAACACTCCTCTAACTACTGGGTTCTGTTTCCGCAGTTCCTGTGTAGTTGACAAAACTTCTTCGAGAACACCACAGCTATGCCTCTGGACTTATGGAGGTCTTCTGCCATGTAGTGCGCTAGGGCGTAGTCAGTAAATCTTGTGACTCCTCTCGAGTTACCCCATGTGAAACTTTCTGCCCACATGAGTATCAGGCCATGAACTGCTGGAAGGTCATCTCTCCCTCTGGTGGTCTGAGGGTGCAAACTTTATCATGATTACCGGCATAAGGAGCCAACCTATTGGAATGGACGACTCTAGGTTTTCCTCAGGGTAGCTTTTTGATCCGGTAGACGAGGTCATTTCATACTTTTATGATCTTGTATGGACCTTCCTACGAATTCTGCAGTTTCGGTGAGAAACTGCGTAGACGCTTGGTGTTGTACAGCCAGACTAGGTCACCGGTTTTGAATGTTCTAGTTTTCGCTTTGATGTCATAGGTCTTCTTCATACGGTTGCAGGCACACTCTCGATATTCAAACGGACTCGATTGTGGATGCCGTCCATTCTCTGCCGGAGTTCGCTGAGATACTCTTCTCCCGTATGGTGTCTTGTCCTGGTGGCGTCCCAAACATCAAGTCACAAGGCAGTCGTAGCTCTCGTCCCATAATAATACTTGCAGAAGTTTGGCCGGTTGACTCGCGCTGCTAACGATAAGCCATCAGGAGGAGATGAAGATACTGGTCCCAGTTTCTTTGATGGGCAGAGACTACTTTGGAATCGGCATATCCACTCCTTGATTGAGACATCTGCAACGGTAATGGCTTCCTGGTCGGGTAGGGCGTAGGCTTCTGTCCATTTGCTGAAATAGTGCATTGCCACAAGGATGTATTTGTTTCCATGATCAGATTCGGGAACAGGCCAGCGATATCTATCGCAATCCTTTCAAACGGGCTGCCTACGTTACACTGACGCATCGGGGCCTTAGGTCCAATTCGAGGCCCATTGCTGGCAGCGCATACGGAACACTTCCTGCACCAGTCCTTAACGTCAGCTTGACAATTGTCCCAATAGAACCGTTGTCTCAATTTCTGCCCCTTTTACTACAGCCAACAGTTCCCGTCTGGTGACACAATAATTGCGATCCGGTTTGCTGAGGGTTTGGCTGAAATACCCAATGACCTTCTCTTATCCTTCCGGGATCTGGAACAGGATGGCTCCAAGTCCTACGTTACTGGCATCGATGTCCAAAATTAATTTTCCAATGGGTAAGGGATAGCTCAGGATCGGTACGTTGATCAAGGCTTCTTTCAGCTTCTTAAATGACTCTTGGCATTCTGAAGACCACTAGTACTAAGTCTGTCCTTCGGTCAGTCTGTTTAGTGGTTTGATGTGACTAATTCGAATAGCGGCTGGACCAACAGCGAAATAATATGGAACATTGTAGAAATCTATCGATACGTCGAGAAGGAATGTTTTTAACTATAAGAGGCCGTGCGTGTCGCTAATCGGCAGTACTGAATACTGGAAGAGCCGTTTGAAATAATTGTTTTATCAAAAATTATCGTAAATATATACCATATATCTTCATTCGTTTATTACTGATTCATCTTGACAACGAAATGTAAATGACACTTTACATGCCTAGGATATTAATAACTTTGACTTCGACAAGTAATACCTTCAGCTTTTCATTTATATAATTTTTTTAGGTTATGATATGATGGTTAAAGAATGAAATAGCGGAACGAATAATCATGAAGGAAGGGTAAAAAAATAAACTTCAATCCAGGCAAATTTTGAGAAATTTCAACAAGCAGCGGGAAAATCGAAATAAGTAACACGGACAGTATCGGACTGTTAACATCCTCGGCAAGCGACAAGCCTCGGCTCGTACTCCCTCACCTCGAATGTTAACACGTCTTTACATCCTTGTTACTTAAATAAATATTTCCGTCGACCGTTCATTTATGATGTAATTTAACGCACTCAAAATGTTCATTACACCAGTCAATTGTCACTCAAAACCATATATGGTCCCGTGGCGTAATGGTAAAGTTCACCTGGCATGCAACACTGAGGTCGAGAGTTCAACCCACCCAGGGAAATTTTTTTTAAATTTCAATTTCAAAATAAATAATAAAAAATAAAATAAAACTACCACTGAGAAAAATTAGACTATCTTTGAGTAGAGTTAATATAAATAGGAAATAGTGATTGTTTTTTATCGTAACGTTAAATAAATAAACATTGAAAGTGAGATATCTCTATTTTCGAAAACTACTGTCGACGGAAAAGTTTTGTAACAAACTCGTGGATTAAAATGGCGATTAACAATCTCAAACATTAACGCGCTCGCTCCGCTCACGCGTTAAATTATCTCGATTGTTAATCGCCCTTATTAATACACTTGTTCGTTAAATAATCATTATTGTTCCCTTCATTTTCAGATGTTTTACTAGAGGTACATGAAAGACAGTAATAAAAAAGTTGAAGAAATATGCTCTAATTGATTCAGATAAAAACGCAGGCATATATGACTATATCTTTTATGTAGTTATTTTTGTATCTAGTGCGCGAAATGATACTTTGGTGATCGAGAACTGTTTTTTTTGGTCGAGATCACAGAAATGTCAAAAAATAACATTAGGTTGTATACAAATTTTGTTACAATTCGAAAAGTGTTGAAAAGCCTTTCTTAATTATTGTTAAACATGCAGAAATGAATGATATGTTGGAGTTTTGCTTGATTGAGTATCATACATTTGGAAATAAATAATTTCTTGGATTTTTGCATGATTGATGAGGACCATATATAGGTTAGAATGTGAAAATCCCGTATAGTTTACATGCAGTGTGTGCGAAATAGGTATTTCGCACATTCCTTTCGCGCACGGTGTCATCCGTGTCATCGTAACGAAGGAAAATAAAAAAAGTGTCACTTTTGCATATTGTTGTCAATGCGCGAACCTTGTCATATTTTGACGTTTGTAGAAAAAATCCAAGAAATCATTAATTTCTGAATGTTCAACTATAATTAAATAAAGCTTTTTAACACTTATCAAATTGTGAAAAATTTTTATACTTCCTATTTTTTTTTGACGTTTGTAGACAAAATTTTATTTGCATCTAGTGCGCGAATTACTTTAGTGATCGAGAACTGATTTTAACGAGGCGCAGCCGAGTTCAAAAAAATAGTCGAGCATTTCGCGCACTCAATAAAAAAATAACTAATTTGACAAATTTTAATCTAGAGAGAATATAATTTATTTTATTGGATTTTTTCTAATTTTAACATGTATTTTTTACTCGAGTATTCGTTACATTTATTGAAAATTAATTTTTAATTATATTTCTATTTATATATTTTAAACTGATTTTAAAAGATTCTCTAGAGAAATTGGGTCTCTAGAGAAAATTACGTCATTACGACCCATTTTCTCTTGAGAATATTTTCCTACGATTTAAAGATTCCCTATGATGTCATATGTGCGATGTCAAAATGAAGTCGTCTCGTGAATATCGCAAAAACATATCGCAGTATCATCAGTCAGCACATGACAGTATATAGTTACATCTCCAAAATACATTGTTGTTATATTGCAAAACTTGTCGCAGGGATGACGCATGGATAAAACTTGAGTGGGACAAAATAACATCCCTACGATATCGCAGCGACGTCTATACGACATAGAATGCGATATCGCAGATCACGTTGATACATCGCTGCGATATATCTGTAATGTAACTGTGTTTGCTGGGAAGTGCTTGAAAAATTCAGTTGTGCTAATTTTGAACCAGAAAGAAAGACAGATAGACAGATGGCTGACGGACGGATAGACAGACAGATGGCGGACGGACGGATAGACATAGACCGACAGACATATGGCCGACGGACGGATATACAGACAGACCGACAGACAGATGACGGACGGACGGATAGACAGACAGACTGACAGAAGACAGACAGAAATGAGAATTAGGAACAAAGCCAGTTAAATAAAAGCTTGTAAAATAATACCAATCACGTTAAAAATATCCTTCCTCTGGTAATCGGGGTATTCGTGGTATGATGGTAGCGGGTGTTCCCCAGTCTCCCCTCTCTTTTCATAATTCTCTTGCATGTTGTGTCACGTTGTGTACTACAGCTGACTACAGCAATTTTAAAGTTTAAAGTAGTAACTGGTTTTTAATTTTAACAGTTGCGCGTCAGTACTCTCGTCTAGAGTGTTACGTTCTTTGAATCTTGAATCTTAGGTTATGTGTAGTTTGACGTTTTATTTTGGTATTGTTTTCTAGTAAAAACTGGCTCAGGAACTATAGTAAAATTCTTGTAATTATCAAATGATGCACATGCAGAATTCGTGAACCAACAATATTTGATTAAATCTATCGAGTTATTATATTAAGGTAAGAACAGCATGTATTTTTTTTTCATACACTGCCCCTTGGACTGGCCCTAGTTGGTGAGTGATTATCTAATTTGATCATACCAAATGAGTTGAGAAGAGAATGTACGCATTTGAAGCAGAACATATTTTTTTTTGAAAAATTATTTGATTAGTGGACTCTGTTTTATTCGTTTGAAAATATTCACTTAAATTAACTTCTTGACTCCAAACTTCACATCTTTGGAATAACTGGAACGATATAAATAAAAGGAAGTTGAAGTTATATATCTGTACAAGATAGAGACATTACTCTATCTTCAGAAGAAAGCATCAAGTAAATCGCATTACAACTTTATTGAACTCTTGAAAGATTAATACAGACATTCAGTTTATTATGAACCAGATAGGTAATTAGCGAGTAATTAGCTAGCTGGCTGAATCTCATATTTCTTAATTCATAGGAGGTATTTTGAGTTTGTCCAGTGCAAATATTCAGCTGGCATCGCTTTGAATCTCATTACTTCTTGAGTTGAAAAATCTGAGTTGACAATAAAATATTATTAAGTTTGAATAATTTTAGATGACATTTTCTTGCACAACAGGCTTTACACTTGAATCCTGAAACAGTTTTGTTAAATTTATGAATAATGAAATTTAAGAAAGCCGTATCTGCAAAAGTACTGTTTGTAGTAAATTCGTTGCAAGTTCTGTTATTTTTGTTGGTAGATATGATATTTTAGCTACATGAGTAGCTCATTATCTTGCCCTCATCCTTATTTTCTCATCCTCTATTCAATTAGTCTGACATCCAACCTCAAAATCATGAAAGTTGCAGATACGGTTCAAGAATCATTGAAAAACTCAATTCAGTTTTTTGAAATTAATATTTACTTTTCATCCTTCTTAAAATACATAGAACTGAGGCAGAGGTACAAAGGAAAAAGTGAAAGAGATGAAGTAAACCTTATCTCAGAATTATTTGTTCATAATCATCAAATAGTTCAACATTCTAATCATCTGAATAAATAACGAGAGCATACAATAAGGCTGGTATTTGTAGGACATAAATATCCATTAACTGAATGAAATGAATGTCGAGTGCTGATTCATCATAACACCTGTGATAAGTCATTCGGAAAATGGGAACTACTATGATAAGGATACCAATGACTTTTAATTGTAGATATTAGTTTTATGCTTTGATTTGAGTATGAGAGTTCCTTTTCTATGATGTTTTATTAATCTTTCACTTTGATGAATTTTATTATGTAATCATATATAATATTTGAGGAGAGAATAATACATGTATATCTGGGTTTATATTCAACCATTCAAGGTTATATATAGCAAGATTGCACAAAATATATTTACACACAATGATGATTATTTGACATTTACAATTACTCTTACTATGATTTGCTCTATTTTAATCTAGGTAACTACTTGGTTTTGATTCCTTTATCAGGATTTTATAGCATGATGGAATTTATAAAAAAAGTACTTATGTCTAGTTTTTTCACATTTATGTTTTAATTTCTACTCTAGTAAGTATAATCAGTTTTCTACTTTTGTTCTATAATTTGCTCATTTGGAATTTGCCTCTTGAAATGAGTTTTCTCACAACAGAGATAATCATTATGATACAAATAATAGTATAGTATTCTCTTGGTTGCTTCAATAACCAAATATTCTAATATTAATTTAATTATAATATTAACTCTTCCACTATCACAGAATTTTTCAATTTCAAGATCTAGTTGTATCAGTGATGATTTATGCTTAAAAAAATCCAAAAAACCAAAATTGATATATACAGAGTTAGTCAAATGTATAGACCCCCAATTTTTCTCAGTTAATATGAGGGCTATCAAAAAAAGTTTAGAAGTATAAGTTGTAGGGTTTCATTTGATCTCTTTAATGGTTTGAGTTTCATTTATACAGAGTGTCTCAAAAATGCTCAGTGACTTGAAAGTTTATTTTTTTAAATAGGACAACCAGTATAACATTGCATAATCGGTTAGGAATGATCATAAGGAATCCAACAATACCAAGTTATCGCCTATTATTTAATCCATAAGCCCAATGAGTGGAAGAGAGAAACTTTTTCTGGCAGGTCAATATTTTCACCTGCACAAATAAAAAATAAATAAATAAATAAAAATATAAATAATATTTATAGTTCTTCATTATTTATCGGGTGTAGAAAAAATAGGGTATGCAACTCTCATGTAATGGTTATTAATACACTCCCATAAACCATACGAAACTCGCCTTAGTCAATGCTCCTGTATTAATCACTATCATTACATGATCGTTGCATAATATACTATTTTAGACAAAAGAATAACAACTTCCCAGTTTTCACAGTTTGGTTTTTCCCCTTGAAATACTCAAACAAATGAGACTGTTCATTAACTATTTCTAAGAATATCTTATCGGTTGTTATTTGTTTTGCCATTTTAGTGGGTTTCATTGATTTGTGAAATTGTTTATATTTATCATTTATTCAAAATATTTTTTAAATACTTAATCATGCGAATAGTTCCTGATACTATTTTAAAATAGGTTGTATCTTTGCCTATACATCTTTGATGATATCTCAACCAGAGAGCCAGATAGGTTTATTTCAAGTGTGAGTCGAATGTGAGTAGTTTGCAAGAATTTTTTAGACTTTCATGTACTTGCACTACACTGTTTGGAACCTTTGGTGTAGTAATGATTTTACTAGAGTTTTATCCCAACTAGATTTAAGTTAAAGTTTAATCTTTCTCTTGAAGATGATACCTTGGTGATTGAAACACGTGTTGAGGTGTTAAAAATAGCGGTTTGGTGTTGGGATAAACTCCAGTATATTCTTTAGACTTTCATGGTATAAATTGTTCAAATTTATAATATAATAATAGTTTCGAAGCATAAATTTTAATATTTTAATACAAATGCAAAGGGTAGACCCAACCGAAACCTTAAACGACTAAATAATATCTAAAACTGAGAGCACATTTTCCTCAGGCCTACTAATAATGGCGATCCAGAAGGGGGAGGGGCAATGGTAGTATTAACACCATCCTGAACCAAGAGACACCACACAGAATAACAAATTCTTCGCAAAAATGATAGTGGAGTTACGTGTTCTATGGAACTTTACATTATTCTCGAATTTTTTATGAGCATTCAAACCAGTGAACAGCATTTGTTATTGCACTCAGCTGGTCATTGGTGTGTAGCAGAAACAGCATGGGAGTCACGAGAGAACCCTGGGGTACATCTGGGTTGTTGGGCAACATATAAAAAAAAAATTACATCCATTTTCCACTACATTGGGTAATTATACATTGAAGGACATAGCTGTAGATGCAATCCATATGTTAGAAGTTTATCGATGATATCTTTTTCTTGAATGCTTTAGCTATACATATACAAAGCTACAAGAAACTATCCATATTTTTCGATTCAAAAGTCTACCATGTGAGAGTGATAGTGATGTACATAAGCAAGTCTCCTAGATCAATTTTACAGGCACTGAATGATTGCGAAAGCCTTTTGTTACATTGTTTTATAATTGTCTGCTTGTATGTCATAGATTGGCATATCTTTAGGCGATTTCTTCCACCTCAACTTTGCAATGTCCAATTTCAAGCCATATCTTTTTTTCTCTGTGAGGAAAACCCACAGAACTCATAATTATATATCTTACATTTTATATAAATTAAAATGAAATATATGAGAATATAGATCGAAGGCATCCACGCTTTTTTACATTTGAGTAATTACATTGTCAATTATTTTTTACTTTTTAGTCCATGTTGGAACTAAAGCGCGTTCTTTAGTTTTTTTAAATTATTATTTTATTCGTATAATTGACCTCTGAAATACGCTACTTTGTCCTCTTTTAACCTCCCCTCCATATCTTAGATCCCAATTTGAGTAACCACGTATAATGGCAAAATTACATAATAGAAATTACTCAATTAAACTAGATGAAAGTGCTCCTAATTTGGGAAGTGATAGTAGAGCCCAAAGGTCGTGGATTAAAATCCCAATACGGTCAGCGGTCCCGGATCTTCCTTGCTCGCATAAGCCCCCAGGCTCTTCTTAAGGAGTTGGAGTTTTCTTTGGACACTTAAAAGATTCTTTGCAGAAATAAAAATTAATGTAAATGATTCAAAATAATGAAAGATTCTAAATGGATTAAATTGACAGCTCAGTGTTGCAGGGATAATTTATAAGGCTGGATCTGAAAGTGGTTAACGACACTTTTTGGATGATATGTCGAGGAATGCAAAGCACAAGCAAAAAGGTATTTATTGTATAAATCTAAAATATTGTAAAGCACACACTAAAACAGAAATAAATAAAACCAGCTAAAACTACCCCTTTGCTGATTCCCCGGAGCGGGGTTTATACCTGCCCTTTTGGAAACCAGCGGGCGGGTTAAACCGCGGCTCGCCTGCCCTGGGGCAGACCCCACGATGTTTGTGGGCCACTTTTATTTGTTGCATTTGCAGGTGTCCTTAAAGAAAATTTGCTCTAGTATGCCGAATTTCAAATCCAAGAGGTCGTATGTTGCAATGCCGAGGTATGCCAGTGTTATTGTGTAGGTACCATAATAATAAATTAAGTTAATGCCTGTACTGAAAAACATGATCAACTCTTTCAAATGTATATACTGCATATATTTAAAAGTTAATTGTTCCTTAGGTAAATAAAATGAATGAAAATATTTTGAATTCGTTATCACTCTAAGTCAATATGGAATATTTGGCAAAGTTACAATGCACTATTGATTGTCAATGAATTGTTTTCAATTGCGAATTGCGACATATGATAAAACAAACATTTCGTAAATATTTAATTGTTTATTTTTTATTTGGCTCCCTTCAAAATAATTATGGATTCAAATTATTATCTTTACAAACTTGTCGTGGATCCTCCAAATTAATAATGCTCATTATAATAACTCAACAACTTGGTTACTATACAATTTCAAATCGACTTATTCAAATGGGTACTTATGAAAATCAACTAGCTCGATTTCAAATGAATTAAATAACCATAGATTCTTCTGCTTTAGGTCAAACCACAATAAGCTTGTAGGAAATATCAAAACTTTGATTCGGTTGCGATTTCAGTAGAATAGGCGACTGATTAGAGATTTGACGAAATTAGTGCGGTAATCGTCTACCATAGCTTGCTAAACTTTCATTATGGCCACCTTCCTGAGAACTTTAACTTCAAGTGACATCGCGTTCGGAAGGGTGAAATACTGAGGAATCCATAGACATCGCAAACTTGGAGGAGGAAGACCGGCAAGACCGCCTCTCTGGTTGGAAAACATAAGAGACGTATGCACAAAATGGAATCCAATATCAAGTCGGCGAGACAACACGCGTTTTGTATCCAGTGTATCGTAGACTACGTGGTAGCCAATAGGCCTTACACGCCTACAATGCATCGAATTACCGCTAAATTAATATGAGCTCAGCATAAATTGAATCAAAGCAGGCTGTTTACCATCAAACAACGATGTTGGTGGCTACAAAAAAGCCAATAGTGAGGCTGGCACGAACCATCGCGGATAACTTGAATTTCCGCTATAAACCTTCCCGCTTCCACGCCCGCCGGCCACTGGTCAGGTCGAAACCTTCTGGAAGAAAATTTATGAGTATCCTCAACAACTCAACGTGGATACTCCAGCCCTAGCGCAGTTATAAGCTTTTTACAAAAAGCTTTTGTCAGGAAAAAGTTCGATCGGCAGTTAAAGGCTCGAAGAACTTTGCTGCTCCAGGCCAGGATGGATTGAATTACTAGGGGTGAAAAAAAATTTCAACCGCCTACCAGCATCTAGCAAAAGTTTTCAACTCATGACTAGCTGAGGAGCAACAGATTCCGATTTAGTTTGTTGAGGAACGAAACGTACTAATAACCTAAAACGGAGGTTAGGACAGATCCAAATAATTACAGACCGATAAGACGCTTGAATGCGTGTTTATAGCTATTAATGTAGCGAGATTATTATGCGATTTATAATAATCGAGGATGTGCAATTTCCGAGATTTATTTAAATTGCATAATAATAATAATAAGTTACATTAAAAGCTTTATCTACTGGCATGTCATAAGGGCATCGTTATGTCAATGTATTTTAGTGACATAGGTAGTGTATTTGTAGTTTCAAAAATACTAAATTTGGAAGTGAAAAATATTTATATAATCCTATTTATTGATGCCTGCAGATAAAGCGTTGTATGTAATTCTGATCATAAACGATCATTATGGTACAGTGAAACCGATTTCATTAAATATTTTGATTAATTTAATTTGCGCGTACGCTCATTTGAGTGGATAAATTACGGAATATAATCCGTTGTCCGACAAGTGCCCAGCGAGTAATTCTGTCTCAAGCTAGGTTGTTTTTACGACGGCTCACACTGTCGTCGAGACGAGGAGAAGGACGCAGTCGTTCGTAGGACCACGGTGGTTGACGATGACTGGAAAGAAAGAAGAATATCTAGACCTTGGTCTGGTCCAAGAGGAATATCCAGACCTTGGTCTGGTCATCGGCTGGAAAAAGGGCAACCGAAGATCGTCATAGTAGGAAGTCGCACGCTATTCTCCAGTGGTTAAATCGTACTGGTCCCAATGGAATTCCCTTACATTGGAAAATGGGGTCTTGAAACGCGTGTTGGAGTCCGAAGATGGCGGAGAGGAAAGACGCCAGACAGTGGTACCCAAGTCCAGGAGACAGGAAGTTGTCCAAGAAGTGCATGACGGAATCACCGGAGGACATCTGGGAGTGACGAAGACTCTGCAGAAACTGAGACAACGGTTCTATTGGGCCAATTATCAAGCTGACGTTAAGGACTAGTGCAGGAAGTGTGCCATATGCGCTGCCAACAATGGGCCTAGAATCCGACCTGAGGCCCCGATGCGTCAGTATAATGTAGAGCCTATTTGAGCGGATTGCACTAGATATCGTAGGGACGTTTCCCTGATCTGATCATGGAAACAAATACATCCTCGTGGCAAGGGACTATCCCAGCAAATGGGCTGAAGCATACGCCCTACCCAATCAGGAAGCCATTACCGTCGCAAATGTCTTGGTCAAGGAGTGGATATGCCGATTCGGTGTCCTATTGAAGCTGCATTCGGACCAAGGCAGAAACTTTGAATCCCACTTGTTCCAGGAAATGTGCAAAATGTTGGATATTCAAAAAACCAGAACAACAGCTCCACACCCACAGTCAGACGGAATGGTAGAACGAATGAATAGGACAATAAACCGCCATCTGTCCAAGGTAGCCTCTGATGGCTTATCGTTCAGCAGTGCATGAGTTAACCTGCCAAACTCTTGAAAGTGTTATTATGGGACGAGAGCTACGACTGCCTTGTGACTTGATGTTTGGGACGCCACTAGGGCAAGAAACCGTGATAGAACCAGAGGGTGATATGACCTTCCAGCAGTTCATGACATTATACTCCAATGGGCAGAAAGTTTCACATGGGGTAACTCGAGAGGAGTCACAAGACCTACTGACCACGCTCTAGCGCACTTTGTCGCCAGAGGCACAGCTGTGGTGTTCTTAAAGAAGTTTGTCCAACTCCAAGGACTGCGGAAACAGAACCTAGAAGTTGGAGGGGTGTCATAGTTAAAGAGGGGCCAGAGAAACATCTTCTACCTGGTAACCAAGAAGCAGCCTTGAGATAAACCATCCTATGAAGACGTCTGGGAGAGCCTCACCAGATTGAGAAATACGATGCTGGACCAAAATCTCATGGATCTGGCAGCCCCAAAATTCTCCTGTGGGCCTGATGGGCTGGATTGGAGAGTCATTAGAAGCGTGTTAGGGACGATATTCAGATCCAGTGGCATTACGATTTTGGTTTGCTGTAACCCTCTTCAACGACCGAACAGGAAGGCTGTAGGGTATTAGTTCCATCGGACGTCACGCTGCAGTATGGAGTCATGCAGGTACCGACACACTCTATTTCGGAACGAAATGTCTTTAAGAAGGGGACAATGACACGAATTTTCAGACTTTAGGCCTCCTTATACTAGTAACGGCTGGCGCCACCTAGGGAAGAATAGCAATAATAGCGTAGGCGCGAGTGATCGCTGGAGCAGTGACATCAAGGCTCCTGGACTGGAAGCGAATTGAAGATAGTAGAAATCTCCCGAAACGACGAGAAGAAATGTTTACAACTATAAATAGCGGACAACCACGACGAAAGTCAACTATTGGAAGTTTGAATATTAGCATAAATAGTGATTGTTTTACATAAATTACTGTATTCTGTTTTAAGTGTTGAAATAAATATTTTTAGAGTGAAATTGTGATAATTCTTTAGTCTTACATCAAAATTTCTGTTGTTCAAATAAGACATGAACCATGACAGATATATCTTTATTTCAAATGGGAAATCTTATAAAGAAAACAGATGAACAAATAATTTCAAAAATACATTACATCACGTACATAGATCAACGTTTTAGCTTTCTTTTTGTATCAAATTCGTTTCGATCGGATGAAGATTGCTTCAAATTTTAATGGAAGAGAAAAACCACTGCAGCTACCTCGACTATCCATGAAAAGAATCTTGAGATGCTGCCGCAGACATGGTTAAATAGAATCAATCGTTCTCTAGAAGCCTATCCTTGTTTAAAATCGATACGACGAACCGTTTTTGAGTTATCGACTCTTTTACCCTAAAAAACGGCCAAAATGTGATCGCACTCATGGCCTCTTAACATACAAAGACTATTTAAATTTCAAAACCATCAAAAGCCGCCATTATCCTAGTATTTTTTTGAATAATATTTTGGTGTGAAATTTTCTTACCGAATACCACTTCCATTAAAAACAGATATTTTTTTCTCGAACACGAATATTTTTCAGAAAATTCTCAAAATATTCGTGTTCTCGAAAAAAATTCCAGTAATAATTGAAGCTCTAGTGGTGTTACAAGTGATTCTTTTTTCGTCTGATTTTCAACCAATCGGAACGTCCAATTGAGTTAAGTTACCTCGTATAATTTCGATTATACTTGGATATACATAGAGTAACCCCACCAATCAGAAATTTATAAATATTTGAATTTCCATAGTAACCAATCCATATCGTTACATACAAACAAAGCTCGTCGTAAAGTTTTGACGTTTATCTTATCATTGTCTCACCCAAAAAATAATCGCATCAGATACAAGATACAATTCGTACTTCAAAATATTTTAGGGTTATACATCTCAAACTTCCTGCACAATTACAAATCGTGTCAGTTCAACAGAATAAAACTCCCGCTTCGCGGTCGGTTTATTTTACTGTTAAACTGGTACTCTTTGTAACTGAAGGGTTCAGGAGAAAAAAGATGAAGGTCACCAATTAGAGTTAGAGAAAATCGATTTTTTGTGTTCAGAGACTCCTACAGTATTCATATTATGCAAGTAATTGCGATTGTAGGGAAAGTCGTAAAACACTAAAGATTTGGTTCAATTTAAACCACGTTCCTCATGTTCTAAAAATAGAACATAATAACTGGCTGACGTACAAAATGGACATTCATCTCTTTTTCTCTGAACGCTAGGACACTCATCTTATTTCCCCTGTACTGCGAAATTTTAATTTCCTCCAGTGTCGCAGTCACGCAGTCCCATCTTTCTTTCTCGGTGCTCTGGTCGATCCGTTTTTTGTCGCTTTTTTCGTGCTCAGTGTGGACGATGAAAGTGTACTTGACGTTTTGTTTGTGGTTATTAGAGATATTTTAAATTTAATCTGGATTTTGATGAGTATGAATATTTGTACGCGACAGACTGCGGATCGGTGCTCATGTGCCGGGGGACACTACGCAGTCTGGGCGTGAACCCAGCAGCCTGAGCTTGAATCGTGCATCTCATGTGCTCATGCGGAACAAATGCTCTTGTGAATACGCACCTTAACATTTCACGATATTTAAGGTACACTTTCGCGCCTTAACCTCTTTGCCTTTTTTTTAACATTCAACCTTATTCCCCTGTACCATTCATTTATGCAGCAAGTTCAACAATCTTGTAAATAGCACTTTCTGTCGATCGTCTTGGATAAAATCCATTCTATGGGTCCACAATTATTTCATGTTTGTTAAGATATGATATAAGTCTGTTATTCATAGTCCTCTCTATTACTTTGCTGATAGCACTTGGTACAGTTATATTGGTGTTACTATTCCAAGTTTCAAGTCTTCAAGAAACTCATCTGATACTACGCTTGTATTAATTATATGCGACAAAGATCCTGCAAGTTGATGGGCTAGGCATATGAAAATTTTGGTTGATATGCATTGGAGTTCAACTGAATTTATGTTCTTCAAAGCAATCATATAAACAATTTTTCGATAAGTAACTGGTGAAAAGTAAAATGAGTTAGTATTGTTTAAATTACATTGTGACAGGGTTTACCATCCGTGTAACCTTGAAAATTTAACACATAACCAACATCGCTTGAGTTGATCATCCTGCATTTGCTCATATGTCTTTTGCGGTACTCGGTCGAATACTGAGATGCATTGAAGAACCGATTCCATTCTGGATAACTCGCTTCACAAGATCTGGTCAAGTCAGAGTTTATACAGAGTTTCAACTCCGCAGGCTTTACCCAAATCATTCTGGTAAAATGGTGGTTCTGATCATTTGCGTTGGTGGGATGACAATTCCCGAATCTGATAATTATATCGGTTTAACCGGACGAATTCACAAGGCTGTCATTCTCATTAAACTTCGTCTGCTCAGGGCAGATGATTCTCGGACCCAATCATCACCCAAAGACATCGAGATTTATTATTTGAGTTAATGACCGGAATGTACGCACGAGAAGAAAATCAATAATTATCTTTATTCACTATTCCATAAGGACAAAAAGACACTGTATAAAATATTTAAAATTTGTTGGAGTCTCATCTGACAACCCCAACGTTTGTCTTCATTATCCACTGCAAAGCGCTGTGATCAGTCCCTACTACTAGAAAAAACCTGCCATAGATGCTTGATTATCAGTAAAAGCTTATTTTTCGTAACACAGTAGTTCCTGTCTGCCTCGCCCAGAGTATTACTAAAAAGTGCTATTACTTTCTCTTCACCTTTCTTCTCCTGCGATAAAACAGATCCAATACCTTGCTGAGATGCATTATAATCCATGAGTCCCCTGGGGACTCGGGGCTAGAAAGGATAGATCCCAGGTAAGGTCTGCCTGTCGTAAGAGGTGACTGAAAGAACATATTCACAAGGGGAACCAAAGCAGGGACCTCTAGAACCCATTGGAAGGCAGCCAATCCCACCGTCCCGAGGACGCCGACCAAAGGTGCCTCTGATGTATGGCAAACCTAGGTGCGGAGGTGGGCACCCCGGAAAAAAAAAACCAAAGGAACTGAACGTACCCCCAAACACAAGTTTACAAGAGAACCCAAGAGCACGCCTTCAAGGGGAACCGAAGCCGGAACCTATAGAACCCCTTTGAGGGGAGCCAAGCCAACCGTCCTGCGGACGCCGATCAGAGGAACCCCTTAGGGTGTCTCTGAGATGGCAAAGTGCGGAGGCGGACACCCAGGAAAAGGATACCAGAGGAAACGAAGAAACTCTCAAACACAAGTTTACAGGGACACCTTGAAAGGAACCTCTGTAACTACCTTCCAAGAACATGTCTTTAATAGAAACCGAACCCAATCGAGGGGAGCCAAGCCAATCGTTCTGAGGGCGCCAATCAGAGGAACCCCTTAGGGTGCATCTGATTGGCAAACCTAGTTGCAGACGTGGGTACCCCGGAAAAGAAAACCAGAGGAACCGAAGGTACTCCCAAACACAAGCTTACAGGTGAACCTTCAAAGGGAGGACCCCTGTAACTACCTTCTAAGAGCAAGTGTTTTAGGGGAACCAAAGCAGGGACATATGGAACCCATTCGTAGTAACTGCTAATTCCATCAAATAGGTACATTTCATTCTGTGTGAAGTTTTGAAGGTATTCGCATCGCAACGATGCGTCATGAATCGTCGGTCGTCTTTTTTACGTATGTTTGATAATAATTGCCATAATTGGAACAAATGTCAAGAGTACTGCCTGTACAGCTGGTGCAGTTCCGGTGTAATTTGTTCTGCTTCGTGCAACAAGTCTCAATTCATTCAGTTCATTTTTATTTTCGACGAAGTTCGAATCAGCGATTTTTTTCGAAGTAGTGATATTCTTGTGAAAAACTCCAGCACTTATTATCACGTCTTCTTAAAGTAATTGCGTCGACATGTTAATTTTCAGTCCGAATAATTTGACTAAAGCTTATGTGATCTAAAGCATTCAGTAGCACTTCTCCTATAATTTCATAAAATATACAGAAATAATTCGTGTATCCCAAAAAAAAATCTATGCATGAAATTCAACTTAGAATCTGGATATGTTATAATATAGGCATATGGTGATATATTGAAAAAACACTGTTTTGCTCCTGTATATTGGAAAATTATACCATAATGTAATTCCCACAAACTTCTGATATTTTTTTGGAAAACCTTCAGTCTCAAGTCAGATATTGCCTGTTATAATGTATACCATACCGGTACACGGTATAGGTACTACAATCCTAAAAACAATTTCAATCCCAGTGTCCGTATCTTGTGCATACCAGATTATATGAATGTTTTTTACCGAAATATACTCTCTAAAGCCAGGGTGTGGCGATTTGGAAGAGCGTCCGACTTTGGGGGTAAAGGTCTAGGATTCGATTAATACATTGTTTCTCACATATCTCTGTATAAGTTTTCAAGCTGATCTTCAAATTAATCAATTCCAAATTTGATTCTTCTAAAAATTTCACTCAACAGATAACGTCCAAAAAATAAATATTTTATTAAGAAAATACCAATCGTTTTTTTTTTTTAACTTTATTAACTCCGTGTATATCGAGGCATTACTTAGTATGTTATCAGTACGTGCAAGCCACGGCATACTTCTTAATATATTGATTTCTTATCGTAGGATTTTTCGATTTCCATACCATAGTGTAGTAAGCAAAGGTGAAAGTTTCCATTTCAGAAAATGAGAAATACTTACTATATAGTTTCTTAAATGAATGAAGACAGCGGTATCAAATTTAGCGAATGTTTTTAGGGTGACTCCGGAGGAAATACAGCCAAGAAGGCTTATTTTACACCTGATAATCATAAATAATATCTAAAATCAAACAAAGTTCGAAATGTATGCCGGAGAGTTTTAAATAAATAAAACGAATGAGTACTTTCAACAAAGTCGAAATATCCTCCTTTATACACATCACCACAAACTAGAAAATATGAGGCAAATATCTGAAAAAAAATTAACTACTTCTCCTTACAGTCCTTGAATTACATTTGACATCCATTTGTGCAATGTTGCTCTAGGAGGACCCTATTGCAAGTGCTAATTATAATGAAATAATGAGTATTATCCTTCATTTGGTTGGAAATAGCCACCTGCAAACATGCATGTTTTAAGGTACTTGCCTGTCAACAGTGCTAGGACAGATTAGATAACATTAAAGTCATCTTGTCTCATCCAGTGAATGATAACAATCAGAGCTTTATTGTCCCGTGCGCATATAAGCAGAACGTACCACGTTTCAGTCAGCGGGAGATATTCTGGCTATATGATTGGTTGTGACCAAACACAGATGCATTTTGCCCATCCAGACTGAAACGTGGTGCATTTTGCACTTGCGTGAATTAGTTTTTTGCTCGCAATTGACACACAAACCTAACCTGAGCAAGCTAACCTAGCTTGCCTGTTCACCACAGGGAATTTTTTCGAATAAATTTCAGGTGCGACAAAGTGCACCACGTTTTAGTCTGGATGGCAAAGTGCACCTGTGTTTGATCACAACCAATCAGAGAGCTAGAATATCTTCCATTGACTGAAACGTGGTACATTTTACTTATATGCGTTTCGTGCACGGCATCACACATTAAAATGTAAGTCTTTCGACTGCTGAGGGTGGCTCATAAGGGTGCAGACGGTTGACGGAAAGAACAAATCAAAAAAAATTGAACATGAATGTTTTGCACATTCTATTGATAAAGAAGTTTTGTCTTAAGGTGCGTATTCACTAGAGCATTCGTTCCGCATGAGCACCGAACGAGCGAATGCTCGGACAGTGTGGACACTGATTTGGGCACGAACAGAATGCGCGTGTGATGCTCGGGCCGATCCGTTTTTTCTCGATATTTTCGTACTCAGTGTGGACGGTGAAAGTATGCTTGACGTTCTGTTTGTGGTTATTAAAAAGATTTTGAATTTAATTTAGATATTGAGAGTATGGATATTTGTACGCGATCGGTGCTCATGAGCCAGGAGATACTACGCAGCCTGAGCTTGCTTGAACCGAGCAGCCTGAGCTTGAACCAAGAAGCTCATGTGCTCATTCGGTGCTCATGCGGAACGAAAGCTCTAGTGAATACGCACCGTCAGGTAATTTTTGTCGCCTTACGTAAAATAATAAAAAAAAGCTATTTCCTATGAATATTGGCGAAATATTCATATCAATTTTAGATAGTGAGAATCACGAATCAACTTGGCCTCACAGTGGCTAACACAAACAAATTTACATCAATTTGCTCCCGCTTTGTCCTATTTATTATATTTATTTGGATCTATTGTCAAAACCAAATTGAAGAAGCAAAGGTTATTTTACTGTGGACTAAGAATATTATGAATTTCCCTGAGTTCACGTTTTTTGTCTTTGCAATTTCTCATTATAAACTAGCATTCGGCTGGTTATCGCATAGCCCATGTGGTCAGCGAATGGTTTCGTGTAAACCAGTTGTTTAGTTGTTTTTCTGAAGTTTCTGAAAATCTAGAGTGAGACTCGAATCAGTGGAAATTTATTTTAGACTAGATATGTGGTGTAGAATCTGAAATATTGATACTCTGTTGTCTATAAAATGTTTACTACAAATTCTACACTAGATTCATTAGGAATACAACCTCAGAACGTCACTTCCGTTAACAGTCATATGTCTGACGAAATTCTGCCAACTGTTCTCAAGAAATGTGCTTCCGAACTAACACCACTTCTTTGCAGGTTATTCATCCTCTCTTAAAATTTGGGTGTATTACCGTCGAACCTGTTAAATTGCAAGAGTACAACAATTCTCCAAAAAGCCAAGCTTTCATGTTTGCCCTAACCTTTTCTCAGACCTCTCCATGTCGTGGTGGGAACTACCTCATGTCCAGCGTTCAGCTCTCTCATTTAAATCTTCGATTTCAGCCCATGAATTTAGAAGAGAACGTGCACTAAAGTGCCCGTCAACTGATTATGATTTATAATAGGGCACAGATCCGACCTGTCTTGGAATACTGTTCCCATATACAGCGTCTGCCAGCCCCTAAACACACAGTGAAACTTTTAGATTCTGTCTAAAAAAGACCCATTCGTATCGTCGGTCATGTTTCGCTTACAAGTTCGCTCATTTCTCTGAGACACCGAAGAAAGGTTGGCGATCTTTCTCTGTTCTTCTGAGATATATATCATCAATCATTTCACCTTTAGCGGTCCCATCGAGACTGACCTATCGAGCTCAGTCCTCATATCCATTTGTCGTCACTTAGGAGACCTGCTCAACATGTCTTTCAGAGGCTCTGTTGTCTCAACGAAAGATTATACATTGGAACTCACCGCAGAAATTCAAGAACACCTGTTTACGTGTAACCAAAACATTAAAAAAAACTCATTAATGACAATTCTGTAAGCTGTTAATTTGATATTGTATTTGGTTACACGTTTATATAATTTTTTGAATGATAGATATGTAAATATGTGTGAATAATAATATCAGGGGTAATATAATAAGTGGTATGATTATTACCGATAATTTTTTGGAATATTAATGAATTTCAATCCCAAAGCTGAAAATACAACGAGTCCGCAGGATGAATTGATATTCCAAAAAATTATAGGTTTTTAATCAACCACGAATTATATTCAGGACGACAATATATCGATTTGAAATAAAGAAAAATCGTGTCACCTGGTAATTGATGCTTACTTCTAGCCGTATTCAACGGAATACTCTTTTCCACGGCCTCATCTATGATACCAATGGACATTTGTCCCCAACGATCGCTCATATTCATAAATAAGGATAACTAGTCAAAACACATAAATTTGACGTTTATAATTTAAATCATTATTTTCACTTGACAGGTAGTAAAACAAAAACTAAGCAGGTTTATCACCGTGAAAATACAGCGAGAAGCTATATTTTCACTGTAGTTCCGATTCTATTGGCTAAATTTCAAAATTTGAAATCCACTGATTGGTTGTCAAGCACGGAAATAAATATATTGTCCGTTAAACACCACTATCGACTGACAACGGTACCAATTTCTTCCCATCCTTTGTTCACAAGAGGTTCTATGAATATGCTGGGTAATTTTTTTATGGTCAACTTGACCATAAATTTCATATGTATTTCGTTTATTTTTCTGTTTCGGTATTTATTGGTATCAACTACTGGGGAAATGTTACATTTATTTGGTTTTATTTGAGTTTAATGTTTAGATCCTTTTACTCCACTACTATAACTGTTGCCTCATACGAAATATAAGATATAAGTATTAGATACTATTAACTCTCATCAGTAGTTCTGCTTGATTTGTTACAACGGTGGTGAGTGTGAATATCAATTACACGTGGTTTGGCTTTAAATTCGTGGATACATCTGTCTTGGAGATTATAAATGTTAACTAGCAGTGGAATTGGTATTTTTAATCTTTCACTCGTCCTTATCTTCTCATAGTTTCCTGATGAAGCCGACTTCTACTTTCGACGTTTTTGTTTCTCATTGTATCTCTGCCTAATATGCTTGGGATCGCATGTTAAAAGGTAAGGACATTGTCTTCCATAGTTCGTATACAAGTCTCTCGAAGACTTCTGAGTTTTACTGTGAGCCGTTTGACGGAATGAACGATGTACGAACGAATTCTAAAGTGCGCGGATGTCTCATTCGATATTGTTTATTAAGCTAAAAAAAATAAACGTTAAAAAATTTTTTGAAAACCATTTTTCAATTATGAATTATTGAATAAAAAGTAAAATATTTAATGAATGAAAACAAAGAACTTTAAAAAATTTAAATATTTTCCTAAAAGCGTTTGGCTATATCTCAAGTGTAATATCTCAAGAACATATTTCTTTTTTTTTTATTTATTTTTGTTTTCATTCAATTTACATAATTTTCTGATTTTTAGTTCACTAGTTTATAAATTGAACTTTATTTTATTTTTTTGAAATCTGTTTTAATAGGTGTGCCAGAGATTGGTACGATACTGACATGCGTATATTTAATACCACTTGCCATCCAGCTTCTGGGCACGTTCCCAACCTTAATGTATATGTATACCCCAGATAAATTGTTTCCGATACTGTATATACATTCATACAGGCCAAGCTACGGAACTTATTCGACTGCCCGATGTTTTTTACAATTCTTATGAATTTTCTCTTTTTTTTCTTAACCCACGACCGATTTTTTTTTTGTAATTTTCAATCTCCAAACCATCTGGGTATTTTCCGAATTTCTGCGCTTTTTCTATCTAGCCTTCAGGGGGGTGGGGGCAAAATTTATCGAAATTAGCTTTTTCACTCACTTTGTTGATTTTTAATGTATATCGATTCCTCAAATTTTTCAATTCTACGTCAAAAATGACAGAAGTTATGGGGGTGTTTCCATGGAAAGTGAAACACTGTCTGTATTTCAGGATACTTACATTTAATTTTCTTCTGCACACTGTATTCATGAGATTCTAGATATGTTGATGTGTCACATCAATAAAATATTCGATTTAAAACATCTATAACGATAGTGGAATTATGTTTTAATTCCAAATTATCAATAAATGAACTTTATATTCAACTAATTACTGCTTAATGGCAATTTAACGTTTTCAGAGAAAAATTAAACGAGATAAAAGACATTTTTTCCAGATACCTTCTATGAAATTGTTTCAGATAATGAATCGAATGCAACATTAATGTTTCGATCAGTAATTCTCTTCTTCAGATTCATTATCAAGTTCCAATTAGATATTTTCAGAAATCCGTAAAAATAGCTGGTTATTAATGTACCAAATAATTAAAGTGGTACTTTTTTGCGGCAATTCCTATGAATAAAAACAACTTTACTCACTTGTATACCTTGCACTATTATTTCCTATAATATTCGTATATAGGTATTTATACGCTATTAGTGGCAACAGAAAATGAACAATGTCACTTTGACAGACTTTCCAGGAAGAAGGCTGCTTTTATGAACAACTCATGTGGAGGCTGTTTTTGCAATATTCTATAATAAAAAAATCGAATATTGAGGACTTTGTTTCTTTTTTAAATAATAGATTTTCATTTCCTGACGATTTGGTGATAAGTAGTCAATGTGGAAGGCCAGATGGGAAGGAAAATAGCATTGTACAGATATATCCCAAATAGTTCACATCACGCAGCAGAGGTTTGAAAAAGAAAAGGCGACAATAAAAGAAAAAGCGACAATGAAAGAAAAGGCGACCATAAAAGAAATAGCAGTTAGTAACGTTTTCTTGAGGTAAATCTCGACTTTCAAAAATGATACAAACCAAGATAAATACATGTCGGTTCCATACCACTTATACTATAAGAACTCTTTTGGAAGATTTTCAAGTACCTAATTAGGTATGAGGGTGGCATTTGAAACAAGTCTGGCACTACAGACCCTTCTGAGCAACCAAAGGTCAAAGTCGATAATTCGAAAAAGTTTGGAATTTACGAAATTAAATGTTCATGTTTTGCAACAAAACCATTCCTTAGACTTCATTCAACTAATTACGATTAGTTAGGCAAGTTAACAACAGCAGGCAATGATAAAATTATTAATAATGATGGTGGACCGGTGCCTAATAGTTTACTGTAGCCGCCTGTTGTTTGATATCACATTATTTGCAGAACACCGGACAAGCGTATTACATTGCAGGTCAGATGATCTGCTTGTTTTTTAAGCTTAAACGTGATCTTCTAGCCACCAGTGGGTACGTGCCGGTACAGTGCCGGTAAAGCTTGCTGGATGGCCAGATCTAAGTCCAGTAGTACTCTCAGTTATCTGACAGAGCTCGATACCCGCACGGACTCGTATTTGACCTTCAGCTTCTGAACCACTCTACCAATTGAATCAATTGGACTTGTGTGGATTTATCAGACATATCAAGAATATTTGGTATTTGTAATAGTAATTACAATTGAACTTTTTCCAATTATGACTTTTTTCTCGTAGGTCTTATATCATAAAAAAGGGGAGCGTTTTGTACTACAATATTTCTCACTAGTGTGAAAAAACTCACTTTCTGCACTATTTGTTTTGGCCCATGATTGAATGACGCTTCTGCGAGGTATTAGGGAGTTCCTAGGCCGCTTAAAATAACATTGTAAAATAACAGCTTGTGTGGTTATTCTTGTTAACGATAAGGATAACGAATGGTTGATTTCAAAGAGTTTTTGGAACGTAGAGGAAGATAACGTTAAAATCCGTTAAGAAACTAAACATAACCTATGAGTTTTGACGTTAGCAAAAGGTCATTTTGTTGATATACTTCTTTAAAATGGATGAACATATTGAAATTATCATAAGAAGGGGGTAGGAATATGGAATATTACGAATAATGCAAGATTTGTATAAATACAAATGTAAGCAAGGAAAATGGTGGTAACTTTGCGTTTCGTGAATCAAAATTACCGTTCTGTGATAACGATAACCACAAACTTCGTTATTCTAATCCGTCGTTAATAACGTTGGACGTTATCGCTAAAAACTCCCTTTATTTTAAGTGCCCTAAAAACTTCCTAATATGTTCGAAATTGATCATTTTATCGGCAGAATGACAACAGTGTCCCCTACTGTCTGCATTATAATCATATGGAAAAGTTTCCCAAACTTAATAATCGACAAAATATATCCTTGTTTTATTAATCAAGTACGTAAAATAGACTATTTATTAGTATCTGCTGATTCGTATTTGATGGCAGTTTGCAGCGTATTCGGTCGAAATTTTATTTTCAGCAGAATGTAGAAATAATGTTGATTTATAGGGTTTCATTCCTTACAAAACTTCGGACATTCTGTCGTGAATAATTCAGATGAATGAGTTGAAAAGTAATACAAATTTTATGAGTGAATACAAAACACGTTGAAAAGCGATATAAATTTTATGAGTGAATTGTTAAAAAAAAAATGTTTTGTTAAAAGAATTTTTTCCGTTAACCATCTGTCGTTCCCTTAGTAACGGCAGCCCTCAAAAGTCGAAACTTGTGCGAGCCAAGGATTAACGAGGCCTTACCTTTTAACGTGCGATTCCTAGCTCTTTCTCGGGACATCAGATTAAAATCTGTAGTCTGTAGGACTTGAACCTACACTACCAGCAGCATCAATGGCTTTGAACGCGACAGTCTTAACCACTGAGCTACCTGGCATACAATGCAAAACACCAATAAGGAATTGATATAAATGGAAATCAGTTTAATTATAATATTATTCAATAGTCATACACCATAAAAAACACATGAAGTTTATGGATTTACGATATTCTGGGAACACTAATTTCACTCACCCACTATCAGTGCCACCTGTAAGCTCCTTATCGAGAATTAGTTTAATTCTTCATTGTAGCCGTCGTCATTGTCACTGTCTTATCTATCACGAATTGATAAGTTTCATCTTTATGAAAGGGGCGTAGTGTTCAACAATAATATAGTATATTATCTAATTCATGAAGCAGAAAATCAGTTATTACATATGATAATAAGTTGTCAATGATGTAAATAGCTATTACTAACACGATAACGCTTGGAAAGCAACGCAATCCAGAACATAATACAGTTTTACATACAGTGTCACATATACAGTTCGCCACATATGGAAGTTATTTTATTAACAAATATAATAAAAATTTTACTCTGCAGTTGGTTTGTGCTTGAAAAATGGGTGAAAAACAGCCTCTTTTGTTTTGTCGTGCTACTCTAAACCTGTCAAATTTGACATGTTTTTCAAAAATCCTCGAAAAATCAAGTTTGTTTGGAAATTCCGAAAAATGCTAAATAAAAAAGTTGCTCAGTTTCCAATTTTATACCTTTGCTTGAAATTTGGACTCTACTGTCAATTCGATTTTTTCCAATATTTTTTAATTTTTTGAATCTTTCGCTTTATCGATTCGAACGAAACATGATTCAAATTTCATAATTTTGATGACTACGAGACTTCAACGTCATATCTTGCCCAGAAAATACCCAAATCGGCCTGTTACCAGAAAAATAAATAAATGTACCTCCAAAAATTCGTCTTTGTTTTTGCAAAGTTCATCTAGTTTTCAATTTTAAATATATGTACGGGTTCTTTATAGGATTATTGAGATGAATCAATGAATGTTGCGATGTTTTGTTGTGAATTTTGTTACGGTTCTTTTGGTTTAATGTTTATTACACGTCTAATGGTGAAAATGTAGAATATAAAATTTATGAAATTAATGCAAAAAATGTGGGTATTTTCTGGGCAAGATAGGACATTGAAGTCTCGTATTAATCAAAATTATAAAATTTGAGTCATATTCCGTTCGATTCGATAGAGCGAAAAAGTGACGGTAGAAAGTCCAATATGAAGCTTCTCACACTCAGATGACCGTATTTTTCCATATTAGCGAATGATTTAAGTGATGTGCTAGTATTTACTTGATACTCAGGATCTCCACTGCTCGCTGAGGCGGGAGGGAAATCGTCCATGCCTGCCATTGTTGTTGAAACTTTTGTAACGGATCATTTCTCTCTGGTTTTCCAGTTCGACAAAAAAAATCTATATTGAGAAAAAAATATAATCACTGAGATCTAGGCGTTCAGTTTTCAGATAAATTTTTTTAATAATTTTATTCTCAAAAAATACAAGGGTGTTGCTATTCAAAGTGGAACGAACTGTATATAACATTTTTCGCTAGCTTTATCAGTTTATGAAATAATTGACCGTTTCCAAATTTATCAGCAATTCCATACCAAAGTGAGAGATAAAAGTTATTACTAGAACTTATCTGAACAATGATGAACAATTACAACACGCTAGAGTAACTATTGTTACTCATTAGAAAACAATTATTCCATTTGCATAGATTATTGCGTGAACTGATTCGACCTTATTTTGATAGTTTTTAGATTTCATACAAGTTCTTAGTCACAGTATGTACAGGTAAACTAAGCTCTAGGTACTTTTGAATATTAGATGCGCACTAAACTCAAGCTTTCTTCCAGATGAAAAAAGGTAGTCGATCCTAGTCCCAATTATTATCGTTTGGAAACCTAGTTACTTTGGCAATAAAGTTCAGCAATATTTTTTTTGGATTCTAGCACTGGTAATAATTTTTCACCTCTCCAGGACCGGTATGGCCTAGACAATAATTCATAACTTCCTAATTATGAATTCTGTCAATTTCATATTTCAGTATAAAGATCACAATCAGTTGAGAAAATAAACCACATATTCGGAATAATTTTTCCGGGCGTCCAGGGCCGGCTTCTCTCCAGCAATAAATCTTAACTTCCTTATTAGGAACTCTGCCAGTTTCATATTCCAGGGATACATTGAGGATCTATTGAGAAAAAAATCCACATGTTCAGATTAATTTTTCCGGGCGTCCAGGGCCGGCTTCACTCCAGCAATAAATCTTTACTTCCTTATTGGGAACTCTGCCAGTTTCACATTTCAGCATAACGAAGAGAATCGTTTAAGAATATAATTCGCATGTTCAACATAATTTTTCCGAACGTCCAGGGCCGGTTTCTCTCCAGCAATAAATCTTAACCTCCTCATTAGGAACTCTGCCAGTTTCATATTTCAGGGTTACAATCAGGATCGGTTGAGAAAAGAATCCACATGTTCGGAATAATTTTTCCGGGCGTCCAGGACCGGCTTCACTCCAGCAATAAATCCTAACTTCCTTATAAGGAAGTCTGCCAGTTTCATATTCCAGGGTAAAAATCAGGATGGGTTGAGAAAGTAATCGACATGTTCGGAACAATTTTTCCGGGCATCCAGGGCAGTTTTCATGAAACTGGCAGAGTTCCTAATAAGGAAGTTAATATTTATTGCTGGAGTGAAGCCGGCCCTGGACGCCCGGAAAAATTATTCTGAACGTGTGAATTATATTTTCTTCGTTATGCTGCAATATGAAAGTGACAGAGATCCTAGTAAGGAAGTAAAGATTTATTACTGGAGTGAAGCCGGCCCTGGACGCCCGGACAAATTATTCCGAACATGTGGAATCTTTTCTCAATTGATCCTGATTGTAACTCTGAAATATGAAACTGGCAGAGTTCCTAATAAGGAAGTTAATATTTATTGCTGGAGAGAAGCCGGCTCTGGACGCCTGGAAAAATTATTCTGAAGATGTGGATTCTTTTCTCAACCGATCCTGATCGTTACCACGAAATACGAAACTGGCAGAGTTCCTAATAAGGAAGTTAAGATTTATTGCTGGAGTGAAGCCGACCCTGGACGCCCGGAAAAAATATTCCGAATATATGATTTCTTTTCTCAACTGATTGTGATTGTTATACTGTGTTTTCTCCTGGAATTGCAACATCAATGTAATACATCTTTGTCACTCTTGTCTGTATTTTTGATAAGTATTGAGTATTGGTTTCATTGCTTTGCTGTGTATATCTTTTTAGAATGATCTCTTTATCGTACAATATTTTCAATAATCAGGTCTTTACAGGGAAACTATAACGAATTTGTTTTGTTATTTAAGATGACTCAAAAGACGTACGCGACCAGTTCTCCAACATCGGCAACAGAAAGTGGCGAGGGCCATTGCCATGGCTCAAATGGAAGTTCTTTGGACATTAAGTCTTCTCTCGGATCTGTTCCAAATGAAAATACAGAGTTATCTCCCAATCAGACCTATTTTGCTGATCGAAAAATAACTATTCCCGAAACATCACATGTGAGTATTCAAAGTGAACTATCAATTCATATCTATATCATATTTTAAGTTCATCGCTATCCAGACAGTATTTTTCAGTTTGTCTAAATTTGTTTCCGCATATTGTTTGTTGTTAACTGATTCATTTTTATTATTTTTATGAATTGTCTGTGACATTGCATTTGATGATGAAAGGTCAGTTACTCCTGAGTAACAGATAATAATGATAATGATAATATAATGTAACAATCTTGGAGCCGGGCCTGTCGCGTGGCGTTCCTCGACTGTCTCACCACAACTTTTCGATGAACCGAGGATTCTAATTGCTCCGAGATGCGCTTGATCTCGAAGCGACTGGAGAAATACAGAATAGCCTAGGGCGTTTCTAATGACCTTCTGCAGGAACATAATAAGGAAGCACGGACAAGTAGACTGGAAGTAGACAATACAGAGTTGACTTAGCGGTATAGAACATGAGCTACGGTCAAGGGTATTTTTACTACAATTGGTGTAAAAACTTTTCCTTACTAACTTTGAATTACATCAGACCTATTCATTTCTCTTCTCTCCCAAGTGAGAATGAAATTTCTTCGGACATCGAGTAATGGTCTTCAAATGGTTATTGGGAGAAAATTGCGTTTTCAGGTACAGAAAGTTTGCATCCAGTCTTCTCGTATTCTCAGAAGTTATCTCTGGTGCTGGGTCCATATTGGGTGGTATTTCGATATTGGTCATTTCAAGTGACTCACTTGAAAACGATTGTAGATACAAAAAATGGGAACGTAGTGACTTAAAATCGTGGAGAATTGGTTTTTCTTTCATTTAGACAATGGTTGTCCAGAACAATGCCACTTAAAGGTAACTATAATGGATAAGGCGGTGTCGATCAGAAAGTCAAGCACCCATGGGCGCGGTTACAGTTTTAATGGGCGATGGCCATACTTAAGACGAATATGTTGAGTAGGAATTTTCGACCTTGCTTCGGATCGCACATTGAAAGACCCTGGTCACTCCTAGCTCGCACAATTCTTCTGAGAGTTGCTCGTAAGGGTGCGCTCGAAGGAAGGAAACATTTTCAACAAATTTGAAGAATATGTCACTTAAGATGCCCAATAAGGTGCCACTACACTCGTGGGAGTGGTCACGGAATGCTTGTCAAAAAAAAACACATTTACCATGCTGGCTCTAAGAACGGGAAATATTTTTTCATTGTGGGGTATTCATACTACAGATGATTTGAGGTTAGAAAGTGTCCGGTACTTTGCTGTCGCTAAAATCAACGGGCTGAGACCCTAGCAGAATATATTTCGATGCAAAATCGTATGTATACAGGGTGAACTACGACCACTTACCAAAAATTATACAATGTGCTCTCCCCACAAAAAGAAGTGGAAAACTGAGTGAAATGTGGATTTGACCAAAAAGATTACCTTTTAGGTATGTTTCACATCTGTTCTTTCAAAGTATGCTTTAATCACAATAAGATGAATAGGAACCACAACCGTATATCGTATTACCTGTGTACGAGCCAGTTGTTTATGTTAAATCAATGCCTCTTTTGTCTGACTGAAGTGACTGAGTGAAATGTGGAAATTTGGACAAAAAAAATTACCTTTCAGTTATGTTTTCATGGTTTTAGCATATTTTGAATTAACAGATGTGATTATATTGAACATAACTGTAATCACATCATCTGTTAATTCAAAATATACTTTAATCACAGTAAGATGAATAAACAGCCTACTTCATGCGTACGGGCCTATTATTTATGTTAAAACAATACATCTTTCTGATGTACGAACTCCAGCAACACTATTGTCCTATCTTGCAATACTGACTTCTCAATATGAATACGAGTACACCTGTATATGCCTGCCATCCCAATAGTGTTACCAGTAAAAAAACAGACAATCCAACGTTTGTATATTATAGGCTTCATATAGTCTTTCTAATATCAATTGCAGAACTTAACAACTCGTTCCGAACCCACAGCGGCAAATTTCCTTAACCTGTCCTAGGCGAGGATACCTGAGGTATCTTTGATAATGTTATCCTGATAATGAAGTATAATGAGTCAAACAAAGTCGCCATGGGTTCGGAACGACTTGGTATGTTTTGCAATTGATATTAGAAAGACTATACCTTCGATTGGTATAAAATTTATTTTTTAAACTAATGTGTGCAATTTTTAAACAAAAGTCAAATTTTTGAGTAATTATAGTCTGGCCAGGATTTTTTCAGCTAACCCACTCGCGATATATTTTTTAACATACTCAATTTGATATAAAATCTATTTCATCCATTAAACAGATGGGTGAAGGTCGTTTCTTATTCGGATCCTCTACTTTTTAAGTTTTCTGGTAAAAGAAATAGATATAGATATGGAAATCATCATCGATTATGTAAGATTCAGGAATATTATAACATTAACAAACATTGATTGTAGGTTGGTTCGTATATGCACCATTGGCCAAGAATGGGTGAACAAATCTCAATAATACGTTGCTATGAACACATTCACATTATTGGAATCATCGAAATACAAAATGGTTATACAAAATCGCTAAGGGTACATTCGCTTTTCAATACAATACGTAAAATTCGCTGTCGCTATTTACTAATTTCATTATGAGTTCTATAATCATGATTACCCGGTTTTTCTACTAGTTATTTGAATCGTTTTTCTCAGTGGATGTTTTTTCCCAGTTGCATGTGAAAGACATTTTATTATATGGAAAATGATAACTAAATTCCAATAAAACAAATATACTAATTTAAAAATAAAACAATCCCAAACTCCAAAATAAATCATGATAATAAAATAAATTGGGTTATCTCTCAAAACCCTGGTAATCAAATATCGAAAATAGGACACATGATTAGGTTTGATTAACTATCTAACTGACCATGATGTTTTTTATTTATTTTCTAAAAATCAGTTTGCTGAATAAAACAGTATTAAAGTTTTCGATTGAATTGTTGTTGTTATTTTCGTCAACCGGCTTAGTTGGTACTTTGATTTTAGTACTGTTTTGGTCCGAAGTAGATTGAACCGAGTGTTCAGTAATCCGTTCGGAATTTACATTATTATTTTGACGAGCTGAAGTCGGACCTATCCAATACATGCGATTTGCCACTATTCCACCTCACGTTGAAGAAATGCACTGACGTCATCGCCTAGAACGTCTCCATGTTCGAGAGCCATCTAAAGTCGAATCGCCGAACCATGAAAGAAGATTCCCGAATCTTCGAGAACTCTGCCTATTTATAATAAACCACGCCAGTCCAACGAGACAGAGAGGCAGAGTGAAATATACATGCTGAGCGGTATACCTACCTACCTATTAGTCTACATAAATGTTACTCTGTTCATATAAATTAGTTATTCTACCTATTAAATAAAGATAGATTTAAGTGCATTTTCATACATTATTAACAAATTTCTTGGATAATTTTGGGGATAAGATTTGATTTCTTGTTTTGATAAATTGGTTATACATATATCATAGGGATAATGGGATACATTGAACTTCGTATTATTAAAAACTAAAATTAGAATTTTGTATATGTTTCATAAGATATATTTCGATTTGGGACATGTAAACCTGAAATATGTCTGCAGGTTTAACCAAAAATTATAACAACTGTAACTCAGTAAACTCCAAGGAAACGAGTTCAAATCAACGCAGTGTATGAATGGAATTAAGAATAATCTACCGAAACAATTCGTCCCCCTTATCACGTAGGGGCGTATCTGATTTCTGAATATTTTACAGGAGAGAGAAAAAACGAAAATAATTTATATTTTGAAATATACCATATTGAGATCTACAGGGCGATTAAATTGTCACCAATTTTCGTTTTTTCTCTCTTCTGTAACATATTCAGAAATCAGATACGCCTCTACGTGATAAGGGTGGCGAATTATTCATGGCAATTATTTAGACCATCAGACAATTCTTCAGAAATGGTTCATACTTTTTTAAAAATAAATTATCATGTTGTTTATGTTTGAAATTTATTATAAGGTAGTAACTATTAATTGTTCCAGTTTGAAATTAATCGCAGGAACTGGTTCCAGAGAAATCAGCTCAAAAAGAAGACCTAGATTCGAACAAAATAAAATGATAATAATGATAAATTGCCTTCATTTAGCGTGTTAAACTTTCCACTAGTAAGTCGTGAAAAATTTTTTAACCACTCTCTCGCCCTGAATAGCAGTCCCAATTCATTCTGGTATTATATGAATATTTAACGTTAATTTGGACCTATTCCATATTTCATAGCATAGCTGATAAATATTTTTGAATAAAATTGCATATTTCCTTGGAATAAAAAAATGAAGGTTGTCCATTTGAAATTCGAAAGTCAATGTCATTTTCGTCAAAACTGGAAGCCTCGATTCAGATTCAACTATTGTTATAGAAAAAGGTATCTTTACCAAATACAAAAATTCAAATTTTTATCTTTCGTGTTTAATAAATAGTGCTACGTTTTAGACCTTGTTCCCCACAGTACATATATAAAGGAGAACAAAAATCATTTTTCCGACGGCCTTTTTGAAATACACCAAATTTCATAAATAGATCTCCATTTCTAGGGCCAACTAATCTTATTTTTCAAGGTCAAAAATCTACAAAAAATTACTAGCGATTTTTTTAGAAAAAATCTGACCACACTACTGGAGTCGCGACATTTTCATATGGTTCATATGTGAATTACGGTGAAATGCATCAATCAATAAAATAGATATAAGGGAATGAAATTTTAAAAATATGCCGTTCAATCATCCCACTAATTCAACTTCAGAACTTTTATCAAAATTCAGGATACACCCCTATATTAAGGAGGTCTCGATATATCACTAGTCAGGATTTCATCGAAATCTGTTCATGAATAAAAAAATCATAAGATAATAAAATTTGAAAAATATGTTAATGGAATTTTAGGAAAATGTCATTTTATCTCGTAATTTTTTTGTTTTTTTATTTATCGACAGATTTCGATGAAATTCTGGTCACTGATTATTATTGTTATTTACTTATACTTTTTAAATTTCGTAACTAAAAGTTTTGAAATTAAAGTGGTGGATTGATTAAACGGCATATTTCTCAAATTTTATTCTCCTATAACTTTTTTATTAATTGACGCATTTCAACGTAATTTACATATGAAGCATTTGTTAATGTCACGAATCCAGTGGTGTAGTCAGATTTTTTCAAAGAAAACCTCTAGTATTTTTTTCGAATTTTGACCTTGAAAAATAAGATTAGTTTGCCCTGGAAATGGAGATTTATCCATGAAATTTGGTGTCCTGTTGGACTTTCTGAATGTCTACGTAACGAAAAAAAAAATCGTTCCAATCGGTTGAAAAATGTATGTTTTATGAGGGTGCTTCCATCTTAAATGGGTCACACTGAATTATAGAAATTGTATAAATTATAATTTTTTGTCAAGATACAGTGCTCACTTCTAGGGAAATAACAAATATTTATTTAAACCCTTCTAGGTTGCCTTAGCATTCGCTATAAGCGGAGCTGTGAGACGAGCTGAATTGGCCAGTAAAAATATATGCGATTTAAATGATGTAACATCTGCATTAATTTTGAATGTTCCGACATACCTATGTTTTTCATGTAGGTCATCGGAAAAGTATAGTGTATGACTAGTGCGGAAACTGGATATTTCATACTCGTTTGACAAAATGATGATGAACCACTCGCGTACGGCTTGTCATCATCTTGTCAAACTCGTATGAAATATTCTATTTTCCGCAATAATTGCACAATATACTATTATTACTTATATTGATTTTATGAAACATTGTTATTGTATGAGAAATTGTGTAATTACTGTCTAAAGAGATACAATCGGTGGATGTTGATATACAGAAGTCGATCGGAAAACAATAGCTTTAGTGCTTCGTAGATTATTGAATTACATCTATCTATTATTCGCGAAATGACCAAAATTATGGCTGAGCAAAAACAACCTGTTAAAGTTTTCTTCTCGCATAGATAACAAATCAATTTTATTTATTTTAATATAATTTTCATATGGACCATCAACAACAATCTTGGAAATTTGTCTATTAAAAATTTACACTTATTTTTCATCAGAAGCAGAGACTGACAAAAATATTCATTGGCGACATAGATATCAATATTCTAAACACATCAGGCACTCAAGTTAATGATTACATATGTACGATAGATGAACGGGGATTTTTTGATTACATTAACAAACCAACAAGAGTAGTAGGGGATTCCTCTAGCATAATTGATCACGCACATGTTAAACTGTCGAATAATTCAATTGAACATATTCAATTAATCCATTCATTGTCAAATGTGGTATAACAGACCAGTATAAAGCATTTTTGTCTATTGAATTCTGAAACGAGTTGAAAACAAATGATCAGTATGAATCAAACAGATAAAGAAAATAGTAAATTATGATAATACCCGTGGTGGGAATCCTGAAATCCATTGATCCTACAATTGTATTCAATGGCCTATAACATGTAAACTACTCGAACACATTAGAAATTGTACAGAATCAAAAAAAAAATTAATTGTAAAATCAAAGAAACTCAAACCATGGATGACGGCCGTCCTTCCCACTCATATAAAGCACAATTATAAACTTAAGACTTAAGCCAGGAAAGTAGGACCCCATTGGCCCTTTTTGGGATTCCCTGCTCTCTACCTATCTACATTGCCTCTCCTAGCCTTCCTTTTCGAACCTTCTTGACCTTCTTATGAAGATCAGTATATTCGTATTATCCGTCCATTCTTATTTGATTAGGTCCTCTTGTTGGAAGATTTCAACTTCAAAGATCTCGAATCCTAACTTCTGGCAGTGTCTCTCCAAAGTTCGTTTAGTTTTCTTTTCGCCCAAACGTCAAGGGCGAAAGAGGTTTGGCTTCTTGTGATGCCTAGAACTTACACCGCGGAACCGATTCTAGCAAGTTCGCTGTCATCTCGTTTCCGCGCACCCCTCTGTACCCATACAAACGCAACTTCTTTCGTTTCGGCTAAGTTCTCAAGAGCATCTCCGCATTTCAGTACCATCAGTGCTGAGCTAGGTGTAGGATGACAGAGTCCTCCCTGGATACCTCAACCTTCCTCATCGTTAGCGACGATAAACCGTCGACTGATGCGTTCCTCTGGCCATTAGTGCTGCCTGAATTGTCGTCGTCTTCGCCTTGTCAAGAGCACCTTCCACGTCAAAACACCTCAATTTTCTTTCAATCCTTCGAACTACAGTGTAAAGGGTGGATTCCGCCGACCTCTCCTTTCTGTATGCATGTTGGTTTCTGTGAAAGGGGCTCACCCTTAGGGGCCCCTCCAACAGGAATCTATCCACTGCATTTTCCAGCGTTTTGAGCGGGAACAGTGTAAGGCTGATGGGTTTGAAGGTCTTTGCTACTGTGTAGTTTCTTTTCTCCGTTTTGGGAATAAAAACTACTGACTTTCAAAAATTTGGAATGGACCCCAACGCTATACTGACCAGGAATATCTCTCCCAATATTGTGGTGAGAAATTCCAGGCTCTTCTGCCATAAATTGGTTGAACTCGTTCACTATCCATGCTATGGCGTTGTGCGTAACGTCCCTCTTTGCCATGGTTTCTTCAAGGTTGTTATAGAATCTTCTGCCTCGCTAATCAGTATTCTCATTAGTCTCCCCACGCTTCCTCATTTTTAATAGCTTTGTTATTGGCCTTTCTGGTCACTTTTTTATGACCTTCAACGACTGGTTCCACCAGCGAACCCGACGCTTTTGGGCCGCTTCCAAAGGATATGCGTCTTGAATGCCCTGGTCATAGTATTTACCAATTCTTCTACTTCCTAATTGAGCTGCTCCTCCGAGTGAATATATTGCAAACATATGCTTTCTAGATTTTAAATTGCCACATGAAATTTGCATTATTGATCAACTTATGTAAATTTTTACTTGGGTAACATACTGGAGTGTAACCTGATGTAAAATGTGTTCCAAAACCCCATAAATCGTTTTCATAAAGACGATGTAAAAGTATGGTAGTTTTCAGATGTTATACGTTTTGTCATTGTGTAGTGTTGCTATTTTTATATCAAACTAGTACATTCCACTTCTGACAGATCTATCGGAAAAGGCCATGAAGTAAAATTGATAAACGAAAATAACAGTTAGCACTATCAAAAAATTAGTTTCTGTCAGTAAAACATGAATATTGCCATTATCCAATGAAAAGAAACATGCATTCGTTTGCGTTGCGTATTGAGATTAAATAAAGATAAGTTGAAGATGTGTCTTATTTATTGTTCGAAATATTTAAAAATAGTTCTTAGGGATAATGCAACTCTGACAATCGACATCGCAAACAGCCCCTATAAAAGTCATTAAACTTTGAAAAGTCTTCATTGAAAGGAATACAAAATTCATAAAAAATTTTCATTCAATAACATTAAAAAAATCCTGGGGCAGAAGTCTTTCATGAATAACTGAAGTTCTTTATAATATTTCGCTTATTGTAAAATATAAGTTTAATCCTCTGGATCGAAACACCTTTTCAAAGAATAACGTCGCATCAATTTCATTTTAATATGGTCATGCTTGTTTGCATCTGATAATAGACATTATTTTCATGCAATTCCAGTTCCCATTTGTTGGTGCTATAAAATAAATGTTTGTTCATGATTTGCAAAGGAGTACATTATCTCGAAACATATGAACATTTAATTTTAATAACGCCTTCCATGTTCCAGAATATTTCCTATTTACAAAAAACCCACATTGTTTCGGCACATAGTCAAGAAATGTTTCTTTATAGTATTTAAGAGCATCATTCTCATGGTTCCTTTCCCATGTAATGCCAGGTAAATAGTCTGAGGGCGAAAGAATCAAACCGCCAATGTCAATTGTTACCCAGCAAAATAATAAACAAAATATAGTTTTGAAGTAAGAGTTGGCGTTAGAAGTCACGAGGGTACATAATCCCAAAGTTTTTGGGTGGCGGGGATCATGATTTTGCCATTTGTTTTTATCTAGGAATTCTCAGCATTCTGGAAAGTACTAATGGGACTTTTTCAAACAATCTTGTTAGCCCGAAGACGAACTTTAAATTAAATGGGACGCTATTGATTGACAATGTTTTATGTTGTTTTATTTTTGAATCTGAGCTATTTGTTAGTATCTTTCATTATTATTATTATTAGTAAGAGAACGTTTTATCAATTTACCTACCACAATTTCCACTTCCATGACTCGTTGATAGGCACAAGTCGATTACAAATGACAACTGCCCCGGTTATCGTTTGCAGTTTTTTCATCCTTCATGCACGTTTTCGATGTCGTTTGTCATTTGTTACGTATTGAAATAATCGGTTATTATTTTCAAATAAATACATAGATAGAGCGTTGGTTTCATATATAAATGCCGTTAGTTTTAATATGAAACATCCTGAGTAATCTGCAACCTTTGACATTGATAACAATCATGATATCATTTTTCCGAAAATCAATCGTTTTGAATTTGTTCTTTTCGAATGGAATTCCCCCTCTATGTTTTTGTTTATCTTCGGCATTCTCAGAAACTTAGATCACCCCAGTTTCATTATCAATAAGTATCATCATATTCGGTTTGAACGTGATTGCATTCAATTAACATGAAGGGATCTTGACTTCATAGTTTCCGATTCATGATATTAACAGATGATGGCAAGTCTCCTACAAAAAAAAAACACTGCCCTCAACAAATTGAATTATGCCGGTTGACTACGATATCACTAGCACCACTATTTTGCCCTTTGTTTTTCAAAATATAAAATCAAACTCGACACATTCAATATAAACGTCATACGCTACATTTTAATGTCCCTGGCAATTTTGTCGAACTTTCGGTTTTGCCGGAAGTGACATCAATCCTTAATTTTTAAATAGAACATCCTATATATTATTACATTTTCGGTCTTGGAGAAAACTCTGAATAGATTAAAACCATTTTATTGATTTTTTACGATTAGATTAAAAAATAATAATAATCTAGTACCGCGATAAAATTATAATCGTAATCATCATAAATGACATAAAAAGTAATGGGAATGTTCTGGTTGGTTTCCGGGTTTTGCAGTGGTCTTCTTTGGTTGAAATCTCCAAACGTTTCAACCGCAACTGCAGTCATCTTTAGTGGCGTGGAAAGTACTTTTTTGACGTATCAACTGTATAGGAAAATTTGCAAAAAATCTAACCCAAACAATTCAACGGTCATATGGAGCAGTAGTAGTTTTCTGGTTCTATTGCATAGGTTGGAGCAGATGAGTGAATTAATTGCTCATTATTAGTTTAACGATTTTCCTCCAAGTGGTGTTAACAATTTTATCTCTTGGCAACTATTTTATCGACGGGACGTGTTCAAAATTAGGTTTATAGAACAATTTACTGATTGCTAATTTATTTGGATGATTTCTCTTTCATACAATGATCATCTCTAGCAGCATTGATAACTCCTTTTTTATTATAAGAATATTGTTCTCCAAACTTGATTGTTAGTCAGAATATACTAAAATTTGTGAGCAAAAATACACGCCCGTATTCGGACGAACTAAGTCGAGGGTGCCTCTGGTGAAACAAAACGTCGTAGAAAACAAAACTATTAATCATATGTCAATGCGTCTATACAATTACATCTCGAATTACTTTTCGACTTCCTCATAATTTCGATGATAAAGTTACTGGCGACTTGAAACAAAACACACCCCTTTTGGTTTTTTGTCATACCGGATGACCCAATGAAAACTAGACATATGGGTTCGTGGCTACATACAAATACTGTATAGTTATGACTCGTTTATTCACAGCTCCAAAAACAACAAGAAATTTCAATAAACTGTATACTGACCAGGAAAAGTCGTCCACCATTCACTGTTGGGTTCAAATTAACAGTGCTGCTCTTAAGGTGGCGTATGGAGTTAGTAACACGGCCTACAAGAACACTCTGGCTGAAGAACCTCGGTCGATGGCCATTTGACACATATCGAAAAATAATACATTTATTACTACACTAAAACTGTGTGATGGATATTTGTTTTCAGTCTGGAAATTTCGTGTGAAACTACTGCAAGAATCGAGGAGGGTAACAACTTCTTTCAGTAGGTGTAGAATTTTCAGTATTTCAGTACACCCATTATCAATTCAAGTATCTCTTCAGTACTTGATTCAGAAAGCTCAGTCTCATTCTTTCAGAACTTTTCTGTACCTCATTTAGTCTTTCAGTACTTTATCAGTACATGATATTTAATTACGGTGTACAAAAAAAATTCTGCCGGACATACTTACATACTAACTCGGACATACTTACATACTAACTCGTACATATTTACAAACTTACTCGGGCATACTTACTCGGATATATTTAAAAAGTTACTCGGTCATACTCTCGGGTGTATGTGAGTTCTTTTGTACGCTCATTTCCGAAAGAATGTTAATCTGTGGTGTTTTTGGTTGTTGGCGTTATTAAAATCAGAAAAGTTGATTTTACGCTTTGCTTGTTACGAATAGAAGTGAGATGGAAACGACGATACATCAGTATTCGAGTTTCAGGTGAGTGAAATACACATTTCACGAAAACGGGTGCAATTTGAAAGAGATTACTCGGACATACTCACGCATACTTACTCGGACATACTTACATACTTACTCGGGCATACTCTCTGATGTATTTCAGTTCTTTTCTACGCTCACTTCCGAAATAATGTTAATCTGATGTGTTTTTGGTTGTTGGCGTTATTTATTTCAGAAAAGTTGATTTCACGCGTCGCTCGTTACGAATGAAACTGAAGCGGAAACGATGAAACATTAGTATTCGAGTTTCAGGTGAGTGAAATAGACATTTCACGAAAACGGTTGCAATTCGAAAGAGATTTAACACTCGGACATACTCAGGTATACTTACTCGGACATACTTACACACTTATTCAGGCATACTTACTCGGATATATATTCACAAACTTACTCGGGCATACTTACACACTTATTCAGGCATACTTACTCGGATATATATTCACAAACTTACTCGGACATACTCTCCGGTGTATGTAAGTTCTTTTGTACGCTCATTTCCGAAAGAATGTTAATCTGTGGTGGTTGTTGGCGTTATTTAACTCAGAAAAGTTGATTTTACGCTTTGTTTGTTACGGATGAAAGTGAGGTGGAAACGATGAAACATTATAATTGGAGCATCAAAATGAACATTTTATGAAAACGAATGTAATTCTCGAAAAAGATGATACTTGAAATATTCAAAGGTGAATACATTATGTCGTAAGTAAATATAAACACCCGAAAATGATTTGATAAAAATAATTTATTAGCAATTAGAAACAAGTTTAAGGTTTCTCGAAAACTCTAACCCCACTCTGCGGAGTTTGATGAGTAAGTGCAAGAACATTCTATAATATATAAAAAAAAAACAAATAAAAGATCCCGCACTTCTCTTAAGGAAAATGGCCTTCAAATAAATTTCATGGAATTTTAGTATGTTGTAGTATTCGATCACATTATCGAAAGTGTCCATTTGCCCAACAAGATCCTATAACTAGTTATCGAGATATTGGGTGTTGAAGTTGAAAGTGGCCATATGTTAATTTACTCATTTTTTACGCACTTAGACTACTCAATGTTCATTTCTCATATTTCGCAGATATTCTGTGAGATTGGCAATACGTTTTAAAGAGTTACATATTTTATATTACTTTGTGTTACTGTTAGCAGCCAGAGTTAAACAGAAAATGCCTTCCTGAGAATAACTCCATAATCAAAAATGATACGCTTTGTTCTAAACCGTGTACCTGCATAGGGCAAACTGTCTGTACTATGACCACACCTTGTGGTAACATACGCGCTCACGGCTACTATGATTTTGATTTTTATAATGCAACTGTCGTTACAGAAACGTCAGTCAAAAATTATTTCTGGCAATTACAGAATTGAAAGTTTTAAAATGGGCATTATTTATGGAAAATAGATGATAGTGATCTGTTCCTACCCCCTCGGTAGGAACAATAAGACACACGGAGGAAGTCCCAACAGATATTGAATGGATGTCAAACTTTAAAAAAATGCAACATGACTTATCATAGTATAGTGCTTAAAGCCAACAATATTTTGGATATGATAAAATCGAATAATTCAACCAAGCAAATGGAAAGTCTAACAGACACATACCAAAAAAGGTATATTATTATGTATCCAAGTAGCACTACACAGAAAACTACAAAGTTTAATATTCACAGAAAGAAATTCACTCACAGACAGAATTCGATGAAAATAAATGGTGGACGGAAATACTATCATCCGACTGTTATCAGCTATGGCTGAATCCTATATTATTCTCAATGTGACTAATGCTATAGATATTATGTTCGTGAGTTTGAAAATACTCAAAAATTAAACGTTTGGGCTGGAATCTTTGATGATGGTCTCGATGGCCCTTTTTCTTTCAAAGACAATCTAACTGGGTAAATGTATCTGAAATTTCTTGAAGGAGCAATTGATTTCATGATGTCTGTACATGATCGAATTGTCGAAAAAACGGACAAAAAAATACGCGAAAAAAATATTGCCCCCTCAGGCTTCGCACATTGAAATTGAATCGCGTACTCACTCTCATTGGTATATCTCAAAGAGTTCCTAAGATTTTGATAGAAAATCTATTTATGGGGACACCTTCGAAGGTCCGGTAATCCGTGAGGCACTTCGATCCTATGTTTATAGGAATTAATTTCCATATTTGTGCATGCAGAATCAGCAACCTTATTTCGAAAAAACTTTGTATATAAGTGTAAATTTATTATTTCACTGAATTGATTTTATTTTATTATTGTGATATTGTCAAGTTAAATTCTCGGATTTTGTTTTCAGCCTGGCTTCAGTTTCAAAAAACTGTGGGCATTTACGGGACCTGGATTTTTAATGTCCATAGCTTACTTAGACCCTGGAAATATAGAAAGTGATTTACAGAGTGGTACGATAGCCCAGTACAAATTATTATGGGTACTTCTCAGCGCTACGCTGTTAGGGCTTCTTATGCAGAGATTGGCAGCAAGACTAGGTAAGTGTTAAGAATGAGGGATTATAATGTATTCCATTCATTATTATGAAGTATATATCGAAAGCTATCGATTGATTGAAATTAATTTTTGTGATTGTTGATGAGTGAAAAATTATTGCTCTTGAAAATATCCGTAAAATGGCGTGAAGGCCAGTCAAATTTAGTGCGATTTTAGCTACCAGTTTCATTCCACTTTCTCAAAGTGTATTTAATACCAAGAGATAAATATAGTGAATTTAAAAAAGTCGCATAATACATTTATAGATAATTGTGTGTACCTATTTGATATAGAGCGTTGTTATGTTTAATCAGCCCCCCCCCCCACCCACCGGAACAGCTGCCGGAGTCAGCAAATTTGTAAATATACATTGTTAGAAGACTTGTCAAGGCAATGAAGGATATAAAATATTGGTGGTACTGCTCAGGGGGAAAGCCATATAAAATAATTTGGCAGTGTTTCTAAATAAGGATAACATTACACGGAAATGATTATACATGACTTTGCCAAAGCGTTTGACGAGGTGAATCTTAAGTTCAATAACTAGCTTCTTATTGGAATATAAATATTCAAACATTTCAGTAAAGTACCTCAGGTATTTTATCTTCGCCATGAACTATTTCTAGTAGATATTCATTAGGAATTTTAAGTCAGATGAGTGCCAGCTTTCTGAGGTTGTGTGTGACCTCATCTCCACTTTTGATTTTTTTCTTAATCATTGATCAGCGCAACACTGCCCCGTCTCATATGGTACTATAATTCAAACGACTAGGATGGTGTTGTCATGTTTTTGTCAGCATTTCTATGAAAAGTGTGTTTCTCTGTTTGGGACAATTTCTGAGATAATAATGCAAACACGTCAAGAACATCATCTAATAAACGCTGGTTTACCTTCAAGCAGGCAACATACCATAGATGGTACAAAAATCCGGCTTCTAAGACCAGATCAGAATGTTTTGAAGCTAGAAACATGTGCAAGAAGACAATCGAATCCTTGAAAAAGATTTACGTCAAAATATGATCAAAACTCGTCGTGTGTCCTAACGGGTCCCGCTCGTTTTGCACTTTTGCCAAAGCTATGGGAAGAAATTTCACTTCTAGATCCTTTTCTCCTCTAACCAAGGAAGATGGAACACTAGCGACGAACGTCCAGGAAAAAGCCAATATTTCTGCCAAACATGTTTGCTGTAAACTCTAACCTGGATTCATTGGGAAAACAACCCCAGAACATTTCTCCCATTGACAGTCAAATGCCTGAGATCACCTTAATTCGCCAAAGAATCATCAGGCCTATTTTGCTGGGTCTCAACACCGACAAAGCTAGTGGATCTGACGGAATTCCGCCGATGGTTCTTCATTCTATGCATGTTATTAAACACATTTTATTGTTTGAGAGTATTTATCCAGCCAACTGGAAAATTGCAAGAGTACAACCAGACCACAAAAGAGGGGAAAAGACCCTACCTAGCATCTACAGACCTATCGCACTGTTTTGTTTACTCGAAGTTCATGGGAAAAGCTATCAACATCGAGCTCATGAAATATCTAGTACTCTCAGTAATTGTGAATGATTTCCTTAATCAAAGATCAACTGGTGATCTGCTTGCTTGTGTCTCACATATATGACATATGGCATCTATTTATTTAAAAAATATGGTAGAACTCTGGCTTTTGATTACGTTTAGCACCAGAGACTTCTTGCCAAGCTTCCATCTTATCCCTGCCAGTTGTTTTTCTTGCTATCTAGCTTTTTCTCAGATAGATGTTTCCACGTGGTGGTTGATGTAGTTTTATCTGACCTCCACCTATAAATGCTGGTAGTCAGCAGGGATACATTCAATCACCAACACTGTTTCTTCTTCACTTGTGTGATTTGTTAGGAGCTACCTCATGTCCAGTGCACAGTTTTGCAGATGATCGTATCCTTCATACCGCTTTCTCTTCCAAAGCTCCAATATCAGCCTTCAAAACCAGATAAGCGTGCGGAAAAACGTGAAAGATTTAAATATAGACTTGGCAAAAATTCTAGTGTGGGGATCAAACAACTTGGTAGAATTCATTGCAAACAGAACCCAGTCATGTATTTTCTCTAGAAAGGCCGATCTCACAGTGGCCAGAGTAGTTATATCAGGAGTATTCCCCTTTCATAGGGAAACCATATGGGGTCCATCACCAAAAGTTCCTCTAATAAACTTGGTTATCTGTTTCGCGCCAAGAGCTATTTCACTTTTCATTATGATTTATAAAGCACAAATCCGATCTGTCCTGGAATACTGTTCACAACCTTTGTATGGGTATTTGACAAATGTAATGTATTGGTCATGAGGAATTGTAGTTATTTATTGTTAGAACCTTGTAAATGAGTTTTTCATTATATTCGTGTATAGGTTAATGAGGAATTCTTCACCATCAGTATGAACACTACTAATAATCCATTGATATTAGCATAATTAGAAAAAAGTTTTTATATATTGAGATTATACGCACTGAAAGAAAACTTTTCAAAATCAAAAGAGTTTTTAAGTTAAAACTAACACGGAAAACACAAAAAGCCCAAGAGGCTGAGATGTAGCTGGCGAAGGTACAGCATCCGGGGGAAAAAAAAAAGTTATAAGTGTGAGCTTCACCCCAAAAACCACCCATTGCGGTAGTTACTCTTGTTTTTCACAAAAAAATTTATTCCTATCAAAATTGTTCCTTATTAAATTTATACAAAAAATGTCCATTTGTTGTATCCAATAAATTTCGAGCAGCGAGCGTCGAAGTTAGGAGTTGCTTTCACTGTGCTTGATTCGTTTTTGTTGGGCCACAGTGTAAATTTTATGTAAACTGTATTAACTTATCAGACAATATTTGAATGATCTGGATAATGGATAATCTACGTACCGAATAAAGACGAGTGAGAGTCTTTTTTAAATTATTTCAATTAAATAATCTATTGTTAGTTGAAGCGAATGACATAGAATAAACAAGCACTAATATCTATATATAATATGAACAAACATACAAAAACTCATTGTCAATTATGGAACTTCTAGCTAGGTATAATGGTTGCGGATTTTCCATGAGTAATAAATTTATCGTTCTGAAGGTCACCTTATATGTTATATGAACGATAAAAATGACTTATTCGACCGATTCAACCTACCGTAATATCCTGCGAAAATTTTCATAAAACCTCTGCACAGTAGGAACATAAAAATATCGCCGATAATAAAGTTTAAAGTTTGTGTCAGAACTATGATCAGAAATATATTAAATATTCGGAAAATCTGACCATTTATTAGCTATTTGTGTATTCAAAATGATAGATTGGAGAACCGCAATGACATTTCGTGCTCGAAATATTTTTTTATACAAAAAATGCAGCTCTTATGAGAAAATTAACACTCAACAGCGATCCTGAATGTATAAGATATCCAAATATCCAATTATTCACTTCTTTAACCAAAGAATGGGAAAATGCATAAAAAAAAGGACACTCGGGCCCCATCTGTTAAAATTAGTTTGTTCGAGCGTTTTTTCAGTATTTTCGCTCTAGAGAGGAAATACTGCCACAAATCACAAAATTACATTTCTCGCGTTGAGATCTGAAAGGTAACTGGTTGAAGAAAAAAGCTTTTGTTTTCTGAAAACACATGATCAGTACTAATCAGAATGTAGTCGGTCATCTTTGACCAGCGATGTAAGCTGATTTCTGTCATGAAATTGTCGGCTATAGGCGAAACGATTATCGTTCGAAAAAGAAAATGATGAAAAAACTGATAAAATATCGAGATTTACCCTTATAAATGGAAATGCTCAATAAATGATTATAATTATCAATAATAGAGTTTCTCACCAAAATATGCCTTCACTACCCTCACAAAATGAGTCTCCCAAACTACTTGGGAAGAAAACCTGCATGCATGATAGCAGGGCCCTTATTGCAGCATGACGGTCGGAGAGAATGACTATGCGTTGGTTTTTAAGAACCGTTCTTAGAATCTCTCTCGTGCAGACGGAAATAGCCATTACCTCGGATTGGAACATAGAGGCTGAAACATGTCGATTTATGTTTTCAAAAAGACACTATGAGACATAAAAAAATCGCCCCTCTTCTACCCTCGTCAAAGTGACAGCCAGCCCTCCATTTTTTTTTAATAGACTAGGGAGTCAAGTGATACCTCATTTCAAAGGGTATTCAATTTTTTATACAGCTATGTTTATTTTTTTAAATTTCGTTCATACGTCATGAAAAAATTAATTTTCAAAATGTTGAAAAGTATCACGTAAGTATACTATTAAATTGCCTGTCTATTCAATGCCCCTCAATTTTTTTACATTTTTTACAATTTTTAACAGTTGGTAAATGAACTAAAAAAAAAAATTTTTTTTTTAAATTTTTAAATGAACAAAAAGAAACATTTTTTAGGTTCATTTACCAACTGTTGTTTGCCATACGTAGCAGTAGAGTATAAAAATGAATGTGAAAAAAATTGACGTGCATAGAATATACAGGGAATTTAATAGTATACGTGATACTTTTTAACATTTTGAAAATTATTTTTGAACGAAATTTAAAAAAATAGACATTGCTTTATAGACAATTGAATACCATTTGAAATGAGATCACTATTCCATTTTAAAAAATTGGGGGGAGGGCTGTCACTTTGTGTCTTTTCAAAAACATAAATCGACTTGTTTTTCAGAGTTTTTCTTGAAAATGGCTAACAACGTAGAAAATGCATTTATCCTTTAGGACCTCACTGTATATAGTAACGTTAGTGTTACAAGTATAAGTGGTATAAAAACAGGATATTTTTTCTTATTTTTCATGATTATCTACCACGTAATAATGGCTACATCCATCAGTTTGATGACTTACAAATTTTTTGTTTGAAATGCCAATAATTTTCTTGTTGCTTTTAGGTGTTGTTACTGGTCTGCATTTAGCGGAGATGTGTTACAGACAGTATAAACGTGTACCTCGCTTGATGTTATGGATAATGGTCGAGATAGCTATTATAGGAAGCGATATGCAAGAAGTAATAGGTACTGCTGTTGCCATTTATCTACTTTCAAATAGATCGTGAGTAATTCTGAGCTGTTACATAAAAAATTGATGTTATCTACTAATTTGCTTTATTTTCAAATAGAGATGCAGTTTTTTCATTAATTTTGTATGTGAAAATTACTGAAAATTTTATTTCTATAAAATCGGAGAAACTTCACCTCATCAACATTAAAGTAATTGAAGAATGAAGAAAACTATAACTTTAACTTAAGTTATTATTATTATTATTATTATTATTATTATTATTATTATTATTTGTTATGAACAGTTTCGGTTTCCAGGGCTGCGATCATAAACTTACTCTAAGGGTAAAGTAAGAATACGGTCACGAGATTAGAAGTACATGTCGAACATTACTCCCAATAGTCGTTCAAAAACTCTGCAAAGACTAAAGAGTGCAAAGTGTCACTGAAAATTAATTTTGACAATAGTGATTCATAAACTTAAAGGTTTTGTTTGGTTTTGTGGTATCTACAAAGTTAATATTACTTAATTAATTATTTATTATTATTATAAATTAATTATGATTTCATTGAATACCATCACCCAATTTTGGGAGCTCATGAATGTAAGTAAACTAAAATAATGTTAAGTGAGGTAATTCCCACAAATAATTATTGTCGAAACTTCCGTATATTTCAAAATCTTCAGTTTGAAACCATGTGGAAATGTGAACATACAAACAACAACAAACACAAACTATCCAATAAGTTCCTTGTCATTGTCATCACTGTCAGAGTATTATCAATACTCTTTTCAAAAGCAGAGTGAGTAGAGTTTACTCTAAGTAAGTTTCTGAACGAAAGGCTCACAAGAGTTTTTTTTCATCATTTCGACTTTAGAGCCGAAATTTCGAGAAAAAAGTTGAAATTTCGACTTTGAAGTATAATTTTGGTTTTTACCAAAGTAAACGTATTTTATATTTTATGTTTTTCTTTGTATTTTAGCATAGGAATAAAATCAAAATTTCTGATATATATCCAATATGATATTTATGTAAATATCATGATATTTGCTAACTCTGTTCATAATATGATTTAGTTGAGATCTCGTACATCCTAAGTTCTTTAGTTTGTGTATTTTTGAAAAAGTGTGTTTTGTTTATAAAATTTGATGATTAGAGAAGATGATTTCATCAAAAAGGCTATTCAGTAAATACCCTTAACCTTTCAATTTACATAACTTTTTTAGGATACCTATTTGGGGAGGAGTTCTGATAACCATTGTGGATACTTTTACATTTTTATTCCTGGACAAATATGGACTAAGAAAACTCGAATCATTTTTTGGTCTCCTGATTACTATAATGGCAATAACATTTGGCTTCGAGTTCGTCACCTCAAAACCTAGTGGAGTGCAGTTAGTAGAGGGAATGTTCATTCCTTGGTGTAAAGATTGCGACTCTAAAGCATTATTGCAAGCAGTGGGTATAGTTGGTGAGTACTTGAAATAATATTTTTCAATTATTGCATTCATTTTATTGTAACTAGCATAAAATGCTCGTCTGATATGGAAGTAAAAAATAATTCAAGTTGTATCAAGCGAGTTCAAGTGCTTGTTTTTCTTGAAGCTGTTCTTTTTTTTAACATAGGTAATGCTTTGAAATATTTATAAGCTGGAAAATGTTTGTATATGTCATCTTTTAAATACTACATGTTGGACATGAATGGACATTGAACGTAGCTCTTAGTATTTATTTCTGTGCTCTGAAGGCCTGTTCGGCATGTGAAGAAGAGCCCCAAAATACTAATCCATCTTGTAAAATTGACTAAACAAGCCCAAAATATAGTATTCTCAGTATATCGAAGGAAACAGAGTCTCTGAGATGCCTTATCATATAACAACATGTGCTAAATTCCATTCAATTTTTACCAAGAATTAATTTTTGTTTTTTTTTTGTTTATAGGAGCTGTGATTATGCCACATAACCTCTACTTGCATTCTGCTCTTGTGAAATCAAGAGACATTGATAGAACAAAACCAGAGAAGGTCAAAGATGCCAACAAATATTATTTCATCGAAGCATCTATAGCATTATTCATTAGTTTTATTATTAATGTATTTGTTGTGGCCGTTTTTGCTCATGGGTTGTTCAACAAAACTAATCAAGAACTGGTAAGGTTTCTCAATGTTTATAATTCGATATCTCATTAAACATGATTTGTATTTTTTCAGCATGACTTGTGTGTGAAACATCCCTCTATCAACGCCACGATTTTTCCCGTGAGTATTTGTCCAATAAGAATAGTAGATTGTTCTTCAAGACTTCAAGTAAAGAAAAGTGATGTTTTTCTATTGAGTTAAAAAATCCACGACTGTAGCAAGTGATTCAAATTTCCACAACAGCAAAAATCATTTGACAAGCCAGTGAACAAATGAACATCAATAATAATAAGATTATGTGCAATACTTCACTAAAAAATATCGAATCTGATGAATAATCTTGGGTCAGGCACAAATGTTATTTCAAGGCGCATATAAAAACAAGATCTTACTTTTTTATCAAGAAGGGTGTTCCATTGGATCATATCGAGCCAAAGTTGTTTTTTTCAATAGGGCACCTATACGTATAAGAAGAGTTGCCCAGATAGCTGATAACTGTATTACAAATATTCATACATCGCTAGAAGAGTTTAACGAGATTATTATGCGATTGAGGATGTCGCCTGTGCAATTTCTGAGATTTATTTAAATTGCATAATAATGAAGTTACCTTCAAAGCTTTATCGTATCATTAACAACGATGATGTGAAAATAAAATCCACAACTTTGGTTATGTCACGTTAGGGTCATTTAAGCGTGCAATTTGGTATCTAGGGTATTATAAAGTAACTAACGTATTATTTTGGAACTAAGTATTATGTGTTGTTATGATGTTAATAATTTGTAATGAAGATTTAACTTGAAGGAAGCTTAATATTCAATGATACGATAAAATATCTTATATCCTCCATTCTACAAAAATTTTGTTACATCACAATACTCTGACATCCAAAATTCTACAGGAAAACAATGAGTTGGTTGATGCTGATCTCTACAAAGGAGGCATATTCTTGGGTTGCACTTATGGTTTAGCAGCAATGTATATTTGGGGTGTTGGAATATTGGCAGCAGGACAAAGTTCCACAATGACTGGTATGAAACAACTTTGTTACATTATCATTAGATAAAGATATTTAGTCGCATGCGACATTTGAGAATTGGACAAAAATATATTTTTTGCTTTGCTAATTTTTTTTTATTCAGAAAACGTAAAAACAAGAAACAAACGAAACTTCATTTAATATTTAAATTAGTTTGGGGCATTAATTTGCACAGATATATCCTTTATAATCAACAGCCCATACACTGAAAGGTACTGAGTTTTTCTCTTTGTTTATTCATCGTTTAAACATTGCGTTTTTTTTCTGGCCTTTCTGCTAAAAAAACTTGAATCTTCGCTGTTGGGGCTAGGTTCGGGTATATACCTAATATTAATACTTTTTTATATATAAAACGTCAAGAAAACGATTTTTATATAAAATATTTGTTTATGAGTATACCTAAATTATAACAATTTCTGTTGTATTAACAAGTAGTGATCATTTATTTCCAAATTATAATTGCTTAACTGTAAAGTGCTTAAGAGCCATGTGCCGCCTCTCGAACGGTACCGGTACCAGATGCGAAGAAGTCCGGCTCACTATCAAAATATTTGATGTATGCGTCATTTTTTTTTTTTAATTCAAGCCTGAGGAATTAGATAACTGATGAATTTTTAACTTTCCAGGTACTTATGCTGGCCAATTTGCTATGGAAGGTTTTCTAAATCTCCAGTGGGCTAGGTGGAAGAGAGTTTTATTCACCCGGACAATTGCAATCATCCCTACTTTTTGTTTGGCTTTCTTTAGTAACCTTACGGACCTTACAAACATGAACGACACTCTCAATGCCATAATGAGTCTTCAGTTGCCATTTGCCACCATTCCTACCATAGCGTTCACGAGTAACCCTCTCATAATGGGAGCATTTGTAAATGGAATGTATGTCATTAATGATTTTAAATGTATTGGTTCGAATTTAACCTTTTTTTTTTTTGTTTCAGAGGGAATAAAATAGCTTCAATAGCTCTTAGTGTTGTGGTTATCGCAATTAATACCTACTTTGTCGTTAATACTGTTAACGAAATGGAACTTGGCTGGTCTCTACTTCTTATTGTGATAATTTTTGGTATTATTTACCTACTTTTCTGTGCTTACTTGGTAATACATATGGCAGTCTCGATGGGAAACACTCAATTATTGAGGTACAATGTAGTAAAAGAGTTTGTCATAGGTCCAGTGGATGCAACTTTGGACATAAGCCCCATTAGTTATTCTAGGTGAGGCATTTCAGTCTAAGAAATTTTTGGCTTTCATTGTTGCTTACTCAATTTTATATGTTGTATTCAATATAAAATACTTTCAGTCAACAATCTGCATAAAGCAAGGAAATGGAAATTATGAGCTTCAATATTGCATAACAGTGTATGTATCAGAGGTTGCTTCTGCCAATGGGTTTCTTTAGTGTTTTTTTTCTTTGTATGTAACTAATGTAACTAATTTTTCCTCTTTTCTTTTTTAACAGTGTTAAGCTTAAGAACCTTGTTCAGCCGATTTAGCAATGTTTTTTTGTAGTGAGTACATTTTTATTTTCATTTTATTTAAATTTTTTGTTTGATAGTCGTAACCCTGGTGCATCAACTTTGTTTCTTCAAACATGATTTTTTTAATTTTTTAAGCTCCAAATGATCAATGTGAGATCTCCTAAAATACAAAGTAAATGTGGAGCCACATAGGTCCCAACCCAACATGTTGGGATATACAAAAACATAAAACTTCAGACCTTGCCTTGATCGAATCAGATGGGATACTGGGATACATGAAGATTTATTGTCATTTATGATGACCTACCAGGACACTGATGAATGACAAGCACCCAAAAACTAATTTTCAAAGGTCCCCTTGTCCTAATCAAGTAATGTTCTGTTTTATAACAAGAACTTGTAATAGTGTCCTAGAAGAATATTTCACAGGTATCTGTCAGATGCAAATCAATATCCGTCATGGCATCAATTAGGGAAGTAGATGTGTTTATTAAAAGTATGGGTATTTCGGCATTGTTGGTTTTTATGAACTGTTTCAAATTGTTGAATTGTTTCACCATTTATGAATGTGAATAAAATATATGTCTTGTCTTTCACCAGTCGATAAAGATTTCAGTAGTTCTGGCAATTTTGGTACCTTAGATTTCAGACTTATCTCACTAGGTTTAAATTATGAGGTGTTTTGCAGTTTTACCACCTCATTGGTTGAGGTACCAGGGTTTTTATCATTATTTTCACCAGTTTCCATTAATAATTTGTTATGTTCGCAGATCTCAGTCAGAATGGACACTAGGAAATGACTCTACCATACAAGATGTTAGATTTTGAAAAAAATATATATATAGTTTTGGTGATATTGAATGAATCGAATTTGGAAATTGTAGAAATTTCTATCAGAATATTTATGTTTTAATAAAAGATATTTCTCTAAATGCTATTCCCAAAGTTCCTGTATTGTTAAAATAATTATTTGAATAGATAGGTAAGCTGTTCCGGAAATATCAGTTGGTGCTCAATATTCTAGATATAATAGCTCTCAGGAAACGGAACATAGGTAGAATAAAACTATTAAGAGGCACGACCTCACTCATCCATATCATACGTTGACACTTATTCAAAAATCTCCCTATTATATGGCAATAAAATTTTATAACAAATTACCAGTAATTGTAAGACGTGCTGCTAGTAACAATCTAAAAAAAAACATCAAACAGATACTTGTAGATCTCTAGAACCCTTTTGTATTGAGGTTTTTTTTGAATATAAGTTTTGAAATATCACTGTGTGTGACGTCATTTTATTACACGTAGTTATTTTTATACAGATAATTATAGCATTTTTTAAAATAAACATTATTACTATTAGAGGTAATTGTCCAGCGATGAGCCAGGATAGCTTTAACGCAAATTTACGAGGTCAAATAAAATTTATCAATATTTCATGAATAAATGAACAATAAAATTGTCAAATATTGATTGTATTCACACAAGGATATTAAACACTATTTGTAAAGGATGACTTATGAGTCAGCTTGGGCGTTAGTTGAACGACATGAAAAGGTTCAACCCCAGAAATTAAATTTTGCAATGCACATTAATGCGAATGGAGGCAGCGTGAATTATTGATATTTTTTTTAATATAATACTTTTTTTATCTTAGTGGTTTGGTATATAATATAACCTCAATAATCAAAATCCATGTTACTAATTCGCCTTCTGACCGAGGTGTACGTCGGAAGTCAGGTTATGTGATAGTGTGCCATTATGTGCATATTTAATGTGAAATGTATGTCTGTTTGTGTAGTTAAACATTTGATTGTGAAATTGTCAAGTCCCCTCGATCTCTATTGTGCTAACCAGGCCATATGACAACGGATTTGTCGGAAAGAGAGGGCTTCAATGAGTGAGATTCATTGCTGTTTAACATGCATCGCAAAGATCTCATTTGTTGTGAACTTTCATTTATTTTTGATAAACGGACACAGTATTGCTTCGAGCAAGACAACCTGTGTTAGTTAAGGACAAAGTCCTGATCAGATAATAGAAATGTTATGTAAGAGGGAAGGTGCTGGTGATACTGCTCTGATTAAGCAACACTATCATTTAATTACAAGTACACTACTTGAGTGTGACGTCAAAGTAGCTAAAACTTGGTAAAACTTTCCAAATATTGAAAATGGTTTTTTTCGGCAACCGTCCGGGAAGTACGTACTTCCCGGACGATTTTTCTTTGAGAAAGTATCACTTCCCGGACTAGTCCGGGAAGTACGTAATTTCCGGAATGTTCGAAATTTCCGGAATGTTCGAAATTTTCTTCTACAAAGAAATATAAAAAATAAATGTGTCTCAATTTGTTATTCTACACGGTTGCCGAAAAAATTGTGTACGCAACACGTCCGAAAACAGTTTTTTTGGACGAGTGGACAAGATTCTAGGAAGAGCGTAGCGAGTCCTGGAAGTCTGCGGGTGTTTTCCGGACTTGTTAGGTAAATTACTATTTCGTCAAAAAGTTTCAACTAACTGAGTCTTTATTGAAAATAATATCAATTGTCCTTATTCTCGATGGAATTATGCAAAATGGAAAGGTTTCATAAGCTCCGCCCACTTGTGACGTCAGGGCTTAGGTAGTCTTTTGAAGAAGAGTCTACGGATAAAGTATCACCCATCATCCTTTATCACTGATCATCTTCGTAAGCTAGGTTAGCTTGCTCAGGTTAGGTTTGTGTGTTGATTGCAAACGAAAAACAAATTCACGTATTTTCAACGAAGTTTGCCTTTCACTTGTCTTTCATTTAAACGTCCCGCTATAATAGCAGTGACCCAATCACTCCACCTCAATACTAAGAGCATGCGAAGTTTAAGTTACCAGAAATTGTTATAAAATTCAAGAATTGACAATTTTTTATTTACACCTATCAAGGTCACAAAATTGATGAATATATTGGACCATAAATATTTTCACTTAAAGTATCGTCTACTTCATATACGAAATTAGCTGGTTTTTTGAAAGTGTAAAGATTACTAGCCGAAGGAGATTTATATCCTTGCTGTTGTTATTCGTAATGTGGCAATATCTTAGGTATTTCATCCACATTCATAATGTTTTTCTTCAAATGGTAGGCCTGCCCAGACAGGCGAAATGTTATTGTATTTCACATGTTGTTATTTCGTTAATTATAAGGCGGATGTTGGGCAATAGTTATTTGACCTTATTTATTCTCTCCTATGTTCCGATCATAGTGAGATTATCTGTATATGTATAAAATGTTTCAATATATTTAATTTTTTAGAATTTATTGTCATATGATGATTCTAAATCTTCAGCTTGTGAATTTATTGAACATACTTGTGATCACCTACTTATATTTCCGTTAAAAGCTATGTTAGTTTGCAATGTTGTGTGTAAATGCATTTTTCTTACGATTTGTATATGATAAAAAAACCTGTGGAGTGGTGAACTTTTATAACTGTTTCTTATAAGCTGGTTTTATATTAATGATGAATCGTATTTGTATATATATTGTACAGATATATTATTCTAGTGTTTGTTTTTTATGAATGAAAATAAATGTTTTATTTTAATTGTATTATTTATCAGTTACTGATGAACCTAGTTAATTTGTTTTTTATTTATGTTGCTCCAACCCATAATATTTGTTATATCGCGAAAAGCTCAATTATTGGACCAGTGACCTAGGAGTTTCTAGATCATGGACCGTCTCAATCATAAAGGAATTCCTGAAAGTCAAATTCCCGGATGCATGAGATAATCGAAACTCCACATCAAAGGCCCTTCTACTAAGAGGACCAAGGCTGCTCTCGAAGAGCAGAAAGGAAATCAAAATAGTAGTAGGGCTCCTGACGGGTCATCTTAACAAGCACCTCACCATCATAGGCATTACAGATGATACTGAATGCAGGTGGTGTTTGGAGGATGAGGAGTCAGCCACCCACATCCTCACGGAATGCTCAGCAGTGGCAGCAATACGGGAAGCGCACCTCAGGAGCATAGTTCTGAACCCAGAGAGTGTTAAAAAGAGTATAAGTTAGAAGGATGGCTTTTCTGATCCTTCAAAATTGAATCAGTTCCCAGCAGCGGTGGGTACATGACCGGCCCAAATGAGAGGCCTACATGTTTATGGTTCTGTCCGCCCACAAAAATATATCTATACAGGGAAGGGTGTATTTAGAGAAAAGATATAAAAAATTCTTTTGGTGAAACTGGAAGAAATTCAAAGCTTTCCAATAAACCAAAACTTCAAAGTACCAGATAAACCTAATCAGGCAATATTCCTGTAACCAGGTAGTGAAAGAAATCAGATATTCAATTGATAAATAGATTAGTAATTGACTTTTTTGGCTTTTTTGACTACAGTGCCTATAATGGGCAGAACGTTAAAAAAAAAGTCAAATAGGTAAAAAAGTATATGAACAAATATATAGGTAAATAAATTAGTAAAATACAAAATATTCATTTTACAAAAGGACAGGTCTGTGGAAACAACATCGCAGCTTTTCTTCATAAGAAGCTTGAAAGTATCATTCTAATAGAGAAATTGAACTTGCAGAAAACGGACAAAACTATTAAAAGTGTCAACTTTTCATTGAGTTCACTTCACTTCACATATATTATGATCTATTAAGTGTAATCTTCCGTTGCATCAATGTTATGTTTTTTCTTCAAATGGATTTTCCTGTAATAGTTATCAATGAATTTTTTATCACAACAATGACATTTGAAGGGTTTTTCGCCAGTGTGTGTGCACAAGTGTTTTTGGAGCTTGTTATTGAAAGCGAATATTTTTGGACACATTGGACACAAGAATTTCTTTTCCGGCTTAACAATTTTCAAAGTACCAATGTCATGGATGATCTTCATATGCTTTCTAAGACCGTGATGATTTTTATACTCTTTATCTTGACAAATATTGCATTTGAATAATCGCTCACTAGAATGACTTTTCAAATGCTTCACCAAGTCAGACTTATCAAAGAACTTTTTGTCACATATGTGACAGCAACATTCCTTAACACCTGTATGTCTTTTGAGATGGGTTGCCAAACTAGAGTTTATGGGAAACCTTTTAGAACAATAATTGCAAACATATTTCCATTCTTTGGGCTCTGTATGCATACATATTTTGTGAGTTCTCAAGATACTTGCTGTGTTGAAACTTTTTTCACACAAGGTACACTTATATTCCCTTTTGTTCAAATGGATTTTACTGTGATGATACAAGTCACCAGAACAAACAAAGCTCTTACCACAGTATGAACAAATGAAAGGTTTTTCATTGTTGTGGTTCCTTTTGTGAACTAATAAACTATGAGAATTTGTGTACTTTGCTTCACACATGTTACACTGGTATGGTTTTTCAAAAGTATGTTTGGCACGAATGTGGGCAGAGTAGTGTTGTCTTCTGTGGAATATTTTGCCACAATACTCACACGTTAAAGGATGTTTTCGTTTGTTATATTTCTTCTTTGTTTCTAACTGTGGTTTAACTTCATCTTCAGTAGAGTAGTTTTCATCATTGTCAGTAAAATTTTCAGAGGTATCTTCTTTTTCATCTTTTCTTTCAGATTTCAGCTCATCTTCTACTTTCACTTCTTGGTCTTCTACTTTTAGATCTATCTCAAGAATTTCATTTTTAAATTGTTTTTTATGTATTCTTGTAAAATGCAATTTTAGGGACCGCTCCAATTTGAATTGTTTTTTGCAATGGTCACATTCATATGAGTGCTCTGAAACATCCACTTCTTTTTTAGAACCATTTCGCTCCAACCTTGATAGCTGTTCCTTTCGCAATTCTTCACTACACAAGCAAATCTGTATGAAATCATATGCAGCCTCTAGTTTTTCAATGCAATTTTTGCAAATGTTGTAATTTTCATACCATTTCTAAAAAAATTTAAATTATAATTCATAGTCATACAAACAAGGTTCATTTACTACCTGATCAGGTGCACACACTGATAGTTTCTGTTGGTAATTAACTTTATGTTCATCGGTTTCTTTAATGGTTTTTAATTGCAAACTTTTTTTTACGCATACACAACAAAATTCTTCGATACCCATCACAAAACACTTGCTCTGTGAACACCAGTCTCACATACTGTGGTCTCAGCACTACTGGGGTCTCACTGGTCTCAGTATACATTACAGAAACAGGACTACATCCTACACGTACACGAAGGCCCCATCTAAGATATTTATGTGTTTATATCTCGTATTCAGCATAATATTGGAACTACAGGGATATAAACTACCCCCTTGGCCCTAACTGCAGTGAACTGTTTAGAAGTTATGTTATAAATCCTACTTATGTAAATAAATAAACAATAAACATTACACGGCAAACCACCAACCACCACAGACCACAGACCTCATAAAAGAGGTCTGTGCCAACACTGCCAACCACCAACCACCCAATCAAATAGGCGAATTTCATGGCCATCAGATGGCGCTGCGAAAATTTGACATGTCATTTAGCAACAAGGAAAACATTGGTACTCTGATTAGTGAATGTGTTAATTCATTACGAATTTATTCAAACTTCTGGAGATTTTTGAAGATGGTGAAAGTTGAGGTGGCATTGTGTGATTTAATCAAATACATTGGGAACAGGCATAGGCCGCTAAAAGAAGGCGAAGCTGTATTTAAAGCGGGGCACGTAATTTTGTGCCAAGTGAATATGGGTGACAATAAAATTTTTGCCCTAGTTCTCCAAACTTCAGCGCTTGTTTCACCCCCTCATGAAGTGAACATATCTTTGAAAGATAATTGGGATTGTAAGTGCTCATGTAAAGCTGGTCAGTCTGGTTTCTGTAAACATGTAGTAGCTACACTGATTTATATAAATAGGTAGGTTTTCATGTGTATCAAGACCTTCACATATTAGCATTTTAGATGTTCATACTGTACAAATATACCAGTATAGAAACAGGAAAATTTGATAGAAACTGATTTTTCAATTAGACTAATATATCTACTTCTGTAGACACGAGGAACTGGAAGAGCTAAGTTGCACAGACATGGCCCAAGCTTGGGGAAAAGAAAAAAATGCTGTTAAGGCTATGTACGGGGCTGAAAAGTTAAGAACATTTTGCCATCCGGAGAGAAAAAGGAACATTGAAATAACATGTTCCGAAACTACTAGCAAGAAAAATTTTGAAATTCTCCTCAACTGTGAGTTAAATTATTATCATAGCTATCTGAAATATATCTGAAATATTCTAGGCAAAACGACATCTTCTATATATAAATTCAAGAAACGATTTAATTCCAGTCAGATTAGAAATCCCACTCCGTCGACCAGTACCAAAGTGGTCAGGTTGTATTACTTCCATTATACTATAGTGGCATATCGGCCCGTTGTAATTGAAGCTGAAAAGCTACATGTCTAATTATTTTCGTTTTCTGTTTATCTTGCTTTCTATTTTGCAGGGGTAACCAAGAAGAAGAATATTTATTAGAGATTATTCTACAACAAGAAGACCATTCCCAATTTTTAGCAGATGGTATCATTGACATATCTGATTTAAACTTGAGGAGGTGTTGTATGGATGCAATACAAAAACTTATTGCACATGATAGAAAACAAGCTGCACTGTGTGCACAAGGCTCATCTGAATGGTATTTATTTAGGCAATTCCGAGTAACAGGTGAGATGATGAAAATATTGATGTATTTATGTTTCTGAGGATTTAATTTTCAGGTTCAAGATGTTATTCTCTATATACTTATAAGAAAGAAGATTGGGAAACCATGGCAAAAAAGTACTTTTGGCCAAAATCCTTTTCAAATATCTACACAAAATATGGCAAAGAACAAGAAATATTTGCCGTGGAAGCATATAAACAGGCAAATCCTGATTGTCTTTTGTACAGACCAGGCCTCATTATCAGTAAGAGATTTCCATGGTTTGGTTATTCGCCTGATGGAGTAGTATTTCAAGATAGAATTCCAATTAAATTATTAGAAATCAAATGCCCCTACTCAGGTAAAAATCAGTTGTGGCTGACGTCAATTTGATGCACTAACCTTTTTTTTTTATTCTATTTTAGGGAAGGAAAATGGTCATGATTCTTTTCCCGAAACATGCCAGTTTTTAGAAAACAAAGAAGGAGTCATTGCATTAAAAAGGAAACATGCATATTATGGACAAGTGCAGTTGGGCATGGCTATTTTGAATCTGAGAATAGCAGAACTGATTGTTTATTCTTCATACTCCAAAAATTTTCTTAATTTGCAGATTCCATTTGATGAAGAATTTGCAAAATCACTCATTACTGAGGTCAGCGAGAATTTCTTGAAAAACATGTTGCATGTCTGGTGTGACCATGTTTGACAATTATTTTTCGCAACTTGGTAAATGAATAATTTTCCATTCTTTTCATTAATAGATTTTGCAGTTTGTATTTTAGGTCACCTAAAAGTATTTTCTCTTAATTTTTTCAAATTTTAATGTTGAAAACCGAATTCTGCCATTAAATTATATTCTTTACATCTTTGTCTACAATTTGTTCGTATCTCTGTGTTTCTTAAAATAACAGTAATGTATAGTATGACTATTATATAGAGTTCAACATGAAGGCATTGCAGTTAACTGAGAGAGCGATAGGGAGCTCAGGTATCCATGTCAACATGTTAAACTCTGTAACAGTCGAATAATGTACAATGTTATCCTGATGTTTTGCGAATCCAAAAAGGAGAATAAACCAGTAAAATTTATTTTTCATTATCGTCATTTTGAAAATATAAGTCACATTTTCAGATGACAACTGTGTTCCTATGATGGACTCATTAAACTTCAAAGTCATTGAATATACAGTGTGCCTCTGGACGGAGTTGAAAAGATCTTTATTATTGATTTTACGACGAAAGGTTATTGTTCAAAAAAGATTTGCCTGTCGAAAAAATAGGTTTACCATATGAAAAATCTGTGATTAGATTCACAGGGTGATGATAAATTAAGAAAATATGAAATTGCTTATTTATTATTTAACATTTTAGACAAAATTGTTGATTTAAAAAGTTGCTTGAAATCATGAGACTGCAAACAAATTTTGAAATCACAATTTCAATTTTTTGATTTTTCCTTCTCTGTTAAATGTTACTTCGCATTTCTAGCGAAAATAAATAAGAACTTCAAAATTTGTTTTCAATCCTTGTCATGATTTCAAGCAACTTTTTTCTTTAACAAATTTGTCTAAAATAATAAATAATGGTACTCCTTTCTTGAAGCGATTTTCAAATTTTCTTAGTTTATTAACACCCTGTACGTCTAATCTTAGATTTTTACGTGGTGAACTAATTTTTTTGACAAGCAAAACTTTTTTTTGAAGAGTGACTTTTTGTCATAAAATCAGTATTAAAGATTTTTTTTGTCTTATCAACTCCATTCAGGGACACACTGTACGTTCCTACCTTACTTTTACTAATAAATAGTGATCACTATCAAACGGTATTTACAAATCTGGATAACAAAGTAAGAAAAGAAGGCCCATTTCATGATTCACATTTTTATTTTCCATTTAAAATAATAGATACATAATCTCACAATGATACACAGTCAGAAAACATTTACTAGCTAACTATGATAATAAAAGAAATACATTCATACAGGTAGGTACTAATTTAATTTTCTGGGCTCATCTCGTCATCAAATTTATCATCAGCCAAAATGGGGGATGACAAATTCACCAAAGCACACACAACAGTCATAATTTCATCAATACATGGAACAAGATACCAGGGAAGTTGGGAACGGATAATGTCTATCAACTTGATTCTTTGTATAGCCCGTTCGACATGCACCCTTGCACGTGCTATATCAGCAGTATCAGTAGCATCTTTCTTCGAAAACTGAGACTGCTTTTTCAAAAAAGGGGGTCTGATTAATTTTAAGAACATTTCTTGGCACTCTTTTTCTATCATGAATCCCTTATCGACCATAATAGCATCATGGGGATCACATTTATCTAGCACATTCTCTTTTAAAACAATTGCTTTGTCTGAGGCTCTTCCACCATACCCAGAACTACAAAATGAAATGAGTCCAGAGGGGGTGATTCCAATTAAAAACTTCACAGTATGTGTTCCCTTGTAGTGGCTGTATGTCTTAATTCTACATTTGAGACACTTACACTTTTGTAATGGCACCTCTGTGCAATCAAGTACAACTCTAGTGTTCTTATATTTTTCGAAGCACTTTGGTAGATTTGCTAAAATTTCTTCTTTAGGAGGCCAAAAAATTAATGGTTTCAGTGCTAGAGCTAAATTGGTCAATGTATTATAGAAGAATCTGCTACATGTTGCTGCTGATAAATTGAATAGAACTGATAAACACACAAATGACATATTCACTTTCAATTTAATCAGAACCAGAAGTATTTTCATTCTCAAATTAGCAATGTCAGATTTATTCTCTATCATTACGTTTAAAACACAGGTCTCTATAGCATTGAACATTTTGAAAGTGATGCCAGTAAAACTGAATAACTTTTTGTCATTATCTAAATATTCTTGAAAAGGAAATTCCGTTACACCAGCCTGGGTAGATTTATCAGCAGTGTCTATCCGCCACTCATGTACTGATGACTCAGTTGGTTCCTGGGCCATTTCAAAATCATTTGCGATCTCCTGGTGCATTTGAGTTGAAGTTGAAGGCACGGATTCCACTTCACAAGAAGAACTCATTTCTAAAGATGCGTAATCACCAGTTGCTCTTAAATAAAGGAAATAAATTAGTTACCTCACTGCACTAGATATAATGTAATATACTCACAACCACTTCCTTTTTGATCTATCAATGGGATGTTTTTTTGTGGAATGACTAGCCAAGGGGAGATTTCTTGACGGCAATGCCCCATTTTTCAGAAGTCTCTTAGCTGTAGGTGATTTGACTAGAAAAAGAAATAGGTATATAATCAACCTAACCCCCAAAACAAACCCATCATACATACGTTTTTTAAAATCAGATTCTTCAAAATGTTGACTGCAAACGTTCATGTATGTGCTAATGGGCTTTCCAATTCTCAGTATTCTCTGCCAACTTTTCTTTATTTTGTCATCTTTTGGAAAAAGGTGCAGTGAAATGTCCTTAGTCTTGTAGGTACTGCAGCCGGGAACGGAACAATATCTCTTACAAAAGCTACTCATGTTTACCCATAATTAGTGGAAATACTGTTTATAGTGTATTAATCAATTCAAATCTGAACAAACAGAAAAATACGCTGAATAACATAAACTATATATCAAAACATCAACACTACAAGAAGTGGCCGATACAATGCTTTCCCCATTGGTGTAGTTCAAAGTAGGTGGCGCACCCTTCGTAAAATTCGCGAATTGACATAAGTCAGATGAACGACGCACAGACCTGTGGAACGACGTCGCGACGTGCAATGTGCCCAACTGTTAAAAATAAAATAACGTCACAAGTGAGTCACGTTCTGCCCACAGATCTCATAAATTCTTTTATGAGGTCTGTGGTTCTGCCTAGTCGAGCGTGCAAGCGAGAGCGCGGAACAAGCGATAGGGAGGCACGATCGCCATAAGCGTTCGGTTCTCTTCCACTCCATCGGCTGATGCGTCCGAGTAGAAGAGAGACAGCGGTAACACACAACCTACACGTGAACTGTTTTGTCAACTGTTTATAAAGTTTGTTCCTACTGTGGTAAGAGCTTTGTTTGTTCTGGTGACTTGTATCATTACAGTAAAATCCATTTGAACAAAAGGGTATAAGTGTATACCTTGTGCGAAAAAAGTTTCAACACAGCAAGTATCTTGAGAACTCACAAAATATGGTGTTAAGGAATGTTGCTGTCACGTATGTGACAAAAGTTCTTTGATAAGTCTGACTTGGTGAAGCATTTGAAAAGTCATTCTAGTGAGCGATTATTCAAATGCAATATATTTGTCAAGATAAAGAGTATAACAATCATCACGACCTTAGAAAGCATATGAAGATCATCCATGATATTGGTACTATGAAAATTATTAAGCTGGAAAAGAAATTTTTGTGTCCAAAAATATTCGCTTTCAATAACAAGCTCCAAAAACACTTGTGCACACACACTGGCGAAAAAACCTTCAAATGTCATTGATGTGATAAGAAATTCATTGATTACTATTACAGGAAAATCCATTTGAAGAAGAAACATAACATTGATTCAACGGAAGATTACACTTAATAGATCATGTGTTGAGATACAGGGTGCAAGTATGAATCATGGTATTTCTTCTCTTTCTATATTTATTAAGTCCCAGTTACTCACCTACTAAAAAGTCACTATTGAAATTCTAGAAATGTACCTATAAATATAGAAAAAAATGTGATATACCATAGGTATATACTCCACACTACAAATCAAAATATCAATAGAGAGTGAGATAAATGTTAATAGAAGAATGATATTAATAAATAAACTACAACTGCATTAAATATTTAATGGATTAAAAAAATATGATAAAAATAACAAGATACACTTAAAGAATAAAAGTAGAATTTTCACAAAATCAACGATTATATGATTTTTGTGTCGCTATACTTCTTCTTTAGCCTCTACTTTGCAAATCTCATCCAATCCGTCACAATGAGTTCAAACTCTTCACCTGTGGTTGAACGGAATATCATTTAAAGATCCTGAAAATTATAATCACTGAAAACTTAAATCAATTTTTAATTTATATTGTCAAAAATATGTCAGTTGTATGCCATGTAATAAGTAAAGGACTTGAAATATTTTTATTAATTCTTAAAATCACTAATAATTGCTTAGAACTCATTTTTTTTTTTTTTTTTTTTTTTTTTACAAGTTGTAGTTGTAGAACTCATTAATATTTCATTTTAATGGGTGATTACAAAATAAAACTAATAAGTATAGGTACAAGCTTTTCAAAAGACAGGGCGGATTGCATAAATTATTCAATAGACAATAGAGAGTTATTGCAGAGTGAAATGAGTTTACTTAATTACAAGAAACTTTCATTAAAGTATCTTGTATTGCAATTATTAATTATGGTTGGAAATGGTGTTACTGCAAAAACAATCTTCATAGTTGCTTCTTTAACTTTATTTTGACAAAAACGTCAAATTTTAATTTGGCAGATAATTTCTGTTATGTTAAAATTGAGGATCCTTAGATAAAGTTACTATTCCTGTATTTAATTAAATAAGGGAATCCTGTATTTTAATAAAAGATAATTGTAAAGGATATATTGAATGTGCATGCATATATGTTAAATAAAGGAAAACTTTATTGAAGTATCATCACAGTAGAGGTTTTAATAACTCTCTAATAATAGATATTTATTTGTTTATTACTATAACTCATGCTTCATCAGTTAGCAGTGTTAATCCTACGTTAGCTTAACAAAAAGCTTTATGCAAATGGGTAACAAAAAAATCAAATCACTAATTTGTGTATCCAGTATTCGTAATTTTATACCAGTTCTGATAATTAATCTCTTTTGAAGCCACAACTTGAAATGATAACTATTTTGGAAATATTAGATATAAATTTCAGCATCACTTCAAATAATAACATTTGTTGGAAATGAAATAATTTTCTAACTAACCTCCGCCTGACCTGCATGCTGAGTTTATCTTCACTGGATGGAATGACTTCAGTATTACTCAAATTATCATATCCTTATTAAACTAAAATTGCTTCCTCAGCAGAGCTATTTTTATTTGTAAAAGTCAGAAGAGATGGATTGACAACACTGATAAGTTTTCTTTGTTCAAGAGCCTAGGCTTAGAAACCTGAAATGATCAAACTTTATTACTTGTTGGGAGGAATTGGGAAAATCATAACCTTATCATAAACACTGTGAATTTTACAATAATATTATTTTCAGACTGTATTTTTTGAATCCTGTTTCAAGAATTTCAATTGTATTGCTTTCAATCACTATTGTAAATAATACGTCGATAATAAGGGTCCAGTGTTCCACCACCACCAACATAGATGTTCATCTATATACCAACTGTAGGAACAACTGATAAGCTTCTATGAATTGAGCAGCATCCTGAAATGAATCGAACATCATCCTGAAATGAGTCAGTGATGTTTAATGAATATTTTTTAGTAGTTTAAAGTTTAATGCCTACCCCAAATATCTGCCAACAAATATCTAGCTACTTGAAAGAAAAAATATGATTTTTTTTAATTATCTCTAGTTTTCATTGAAAATTCACATAAATAATTGAGATAGGGAGAATGTTATTCAGAAATATCACTCACAGAAATCGTTTCATTGGGGGAGATCAGAAGAATTGGAAAGCAGGCTCTTCAGAAGCAATTTAACACAGCAAGGATGGAAATATTTCTTCTGTGGTAATGACACTTTGAGAGTTATTTTTTGACATTATTCTCACAGCTGAATATAACTGTCTATTTCTCCTAAGGAAGGCACTGCCTTGCTTGGGATTATTGGGGTATAGAATAAGTAACTCTTCTTAAACTTGACTTATACTCGTCTCTGACAACTTGTCACTGGGTCTCATACCTAGACCTGCCATTGTTCTCGCGGATAATCTAGACGTGAAATGTCATTCGAAAACCAAACAGTTACTGGGCGAAGGAAATAATCGGGAACTGAACAGACACTTCAAAACGCAACACAGGTACCGAAGAAGAAAGGACTGGATTCGGAGTATATTCGCACCGGAGTGGGCGACATCTACATTTTGATAATTCGTACTGAAAACTCCGGGAAAACAAACATATTAAAAAATTGTTGATTATTTCTTTGCTAAACTATATTTGGTTCGATTTTTTTTGATATAATGCAGAAAGCAAGAATTATTCATCTTCAAAATGTGTCAATGCACTCCTTTTCCAGTAACTATATAAAACATGTGGAATTAAACTAAAAATCGGGAAGCCAATTAGAATAAGTATGAGAAAGAGAATGTTTGTTTATAAATGGTGTATCTAAATGAACCTTTACCACAGGCATATCTAAAGAGGAACTCAAAAGTTGGGAAGTGAAAGTTCAATAATTCAAAAAATGTCAACACACAGATAAATGACATTTGCTTTGTTTTTCCAGAGTGATAATTATCAATGTCCTTGTCTTATTACTACTGAAAATATTCACACTCAATCATTCCAATCATATGACACAAAGTTAATACAATATCAATAAGATACAAAACATCAAAATAAAAATGAGTCTTCCTGAACAAGAATATTAACAGGTGAGGTTATTAATTGCGAATGAATTATTTTATTTTTCATTGTCTTCAAATCATGTATATCTGATTTCTGTTTCGACAAGTCTGATAAGATTTATACTGATTTGTAAAACTTCAATGGTGAATAAATTATGTCCCTCCCTATAGTATCTATTTATAAAATATGAGAACTAGAAACAAAAAAAACATTGACAAACATTTTATGATATGATATGTACTGGGCTTTCTGAAATAATAAAATAAATATGTAATAAATAAAAGCTCTGAACTAAATGCACTTGAAAAACATATCAAGGGTTAAGATATCTCAGGAATTTGATCTTGCTTTGTAAGAAGCAATTTGGCTAGCTGAGCTTCACTTCCTATGAAAAGGTTATGCTTCCGAAGGTCTTTCTCTTCATGATATTTGATCTTCAAATTCATCTCGGTAGCCCTCAGGCAATGGAGTTTGTCATGATATTTTATGAACATTTCGAAAATATTTCCAACATCTTTGTGATCTTCATCTAAAATATTCACGATATCGTTGTCTATCCTCACCAAGGGCATGAAATGTTTATACTTTTTCCTAGCTGAAAAATATTTCATTCTTCACTATTATGATTTAACTGAAGAGTATGCTTGATTTTTTATGATTTGGTTTCAGTATATCAGCAAAAATCACCTTTCTACTTACCAAATACATAATCTCTTCCATAAAATGCTATATATTTATACTCTTCTCTATCAAAGTTGCCATTATTTTTATTGACTTCAAGATTGAAATATTGTGAAGTTTTTGGATTATACTGCCGAAATGGAATGGGGCTAAATATTTGATAATTTGGTATAGTATTCATGCGCACCTAAAAAAAAACAAGAAAACAATAATTTTCATACATTCATTCATTCGTTTTCAGATTATTTCGGTAATACAATATATAATATTTTGTGAAAATTATTTAACAAATTTACAATTTTTCATCTTTTCTTATATGTTAAATGAAATATTTATCCCAGAAAGCAAAATAATGAGTAAGAAAGAAATCATAATCTATTGTACTTGATAAATTGTGTGAGAGCCCCTGCATAATATTCAAATTAACCTACATACCCTATTTAAAAAGTCAACAGTAATATTACAGTAAACATCTAAAACCAAGGACAGACTATCTAATCCAATCTTCTTTAATGCCAAATCAACAATTGCAAAATTAAGTGCTTGATTCTCCTCTATATATAAAGGCTTGGGAACCTCAGGAAGCCTTATTGATAACCAGGCAACTTTTGCATCATCATCTTTGTATTTACTTGTAGCTTTGGTTGCAAATTTTTTTATATCTCCAAAAACATCATCAGGACCTTGACTTGCACTATTATATTGGTACAGCAGAACAAGTATAAGGAATGTTTTTTCTTTTGCATCCATCACAAGCTTTGCGTAACTTGTTAAAAACTCTTTTGTCAGTGATAATTCTGATTCTTGTATGGGAAGGATGATGTTCACTCTTGTGCTTTCTGTTACGTATGGAACTGGAATGAATTCTGTTTTTCCAAGAGGTTTACACACCTCAAATCTAATGAAAAATAAAAGTGAAATTATATTTATTTTAGATACCTCATGGATTCAGCACGCACTATTTGTTACAAGTTTTGTTAACTGTAGACTATGCATTGGCATACCCAACAAGTATAATTTCAATAGAAATAATTTCAAAATATTTACCTCTTCACCACTTCTTTTCCATTATTCAGATCTCTGAAGGCCAAATCTAAGATATAATCCATACCTCTACTCAAATCGAAAGTTTTGTAACCATTTACAAGCTTCTTGTACTGAAGGTCATTGGGATATATATGAGCTACTTTGGATTTTACTTCTTCAATAATATTCTGTGAAAAAAAATCAATATTAGTCTCATTTCCAAATCAACAGAAAACTAAAAGTAATAATAGCTGTCCTCTTCACACACATGCTCTGTGAAAGTTTGTGAGGGAGTAATATATAATTAATATTAAGAGATTTCATAACTTTTCACATGTTAATTATTATGTACTTGTGGTATTAGTAATGAAAATAATGTTACCTTAATATCAATCAACTCTGCTTCTGTATGCTTCCTAATATTTGTGAAATCTTCTGGAAATAATATGTGTGACATATTGAAATAATACTGTTTGGGTAAATCAAAACGAGTAGCTGCTTTGGCCCCTCGTCTCTGGCCTGGAGGCCAAGAAGAATCATTTAAGGTTGTAGAGTGCTTATGTATGTCTTCATTCAAGGCTGTCAATCGTTGCTGCAATAAACGAATATTTCAGAATAATTCATCATTCTAATATACATTGAATACCTTTAGAAAATAAGTATTCAACATGAAATAATCATTCTTTTGTAAAACCGGATACACTGTGACAGCTTTGTTGAAGTCATCTCTATGTGTGAGTTCCAACAGATGAGAACCCAATTCGAAATGTCTGAGTTTGAAAGAAGGTAAACTTTCTAGCTGGATAGCCTCTTGACATGAAAGCCCAATACTGTGATAAACACATCTACCAATGTTTTCACTATGGTCTTCAGACACAGCATTCATGATACACCAATCTAAGTGATTCCTCATTACCTTCAAAACAGAGTTGCTCAAAATTATACCTGAATCTAAAAAAAATACATAAATGTATAAATAACCATGAGAAAATATTTTTCTAACAAAAATGATTAGAAAGTGTTAATTTAATTTAATTAGCTTTATAAAGTTTTGGACGAGGTGTTGGCAACTAATCTACTCTAGGTTTTCATAATTTTGACAGAAATCAATAAGTAGTATAAGTACAGATTTTTTTCGGATATATGAACAAACTTTAAACTTAAATCATTCATGTATATTTTGGCCAATCAAAACATTAGTATAGTGGTAATTTTCTACAAAAGAAGGTTTGGAGGTCTCAAATTTTTAATTAGTAATTTTCTAGAATATTTTTTGAGTTTTTGCCCAATATTGTCTTTACCTAAATTACAGTAGCTGCTATCTTTTACTTTCACACCCAAATAAACATCCATGCTTACACTTATTTTTTTCACAATATCTTTCAGTTTGTGAGCATTGATAAATGTATAATCATTAGCAAAGAAGTAATAATCATAATCTTGTCCAAACATATCACTTATATATTTCATTACTTGAAATGGTCTGTATTTGTATCGTGCATCAGTGAAACCCACTAGACCAGTCAAATTGAACTTCGTTTTTAGTTTGTATTGAGCGGTAATAAAAAATTTTATCTTGTCAACTAAATGACCAATAGTTTTGTTGATATGAACGGCCTGACTATTAATCTTCTCCTCTGACGTAAAGATTCCAACTAAGAGTTTTTCTCTCATTTCCAATTCAGTGGAATAATATCTTGGTCTCACTAGTTTGGACTTCTTAGGATCTGTATTGGTTTTCTTGGTGACAATGTTCCTTGCAAAATTATTCACAGAGGAATTTATTATTTCCTGGGCAGTTTCGTTTTTCATTAGTATTACTTCACTGCATGTATTTTTCAAAGACATAGAGAGGATTGATGAAAAGTAGAGTCCAATAATGATACCCAAAAATAGGTACACATTTTCCGAAAAACATTTTCGAATTCCCTTGTACATCTTAATCAAATTGACATTCATCAATATATTTTTGGATCTCCCTACAAATATTCCATCCGTAAATCGCTTGAATCTGACCAAAAATATAATCAAACTTTAAACTTATTTTTCATCCTAAACCAAAAACTAGGCCTTAACTTTAACTTGGTTCATAAATCATAACCTCAACTCTTCATTTCATGTCACAAAGACAGAAAACTCACAAAGCCTCAGAAAAGACACACTGACACACAAAACACATTCACTAACCACGTTCGGTATTTACGTCGGATTAAGGCCTTATTTTCATGGATACGATATCCGACGGTACAAAAATGTTAGGATTGGTTGAATTGGTAGGCGTGACAACAACTCAACCAATCAGAAAAATTTCTCAACCAATCAGAACCCTTTCGTACGGATTTTCATGCATACGATATCCGACGATACGATGATACAAAAAAGTTCTTATTTGTTAAATTGTTTTCGCGCTAATTTTCATCCGAAACATTTCAACTTTCATCCGACTGCCGTACGAGTTGAAATATTTTTAACTTTTCCAAAAATCGCATGGTTTTTTAACATTCGTTTTTCCCTTTTTCTGATTGTTAGATCAGATTTTCATACCTACGAATCCGATGATCTGATGGTACGAAAATGTTCTAATTGGTTGAATTGGTAGGCTTGATAACAATTCAACCAATCAGAACTTTTTTTTTAACTAATCAGAACATTTTCGTACCATCGGATCGTCGGATACCGTAAGCATGAAAATCCGGCCTTATTCCGAATAGAATAGAAATGCCGTAAAATTGGGTGAAAAGATAGTTTTCGAGTTTTTGGACTTTGTTGCAAAGTGAATATCCCTTTATTAACAAGAAAATGTTTGTCACGGCTGATAAAAGAGAAGTCATGTAACTACTGTGCTTCTCTCCTGTGACCCCTCCCGACGCATTTATGGAGCACGTGGCAATGCCACACACCGCACACAGTTCACGTCGATATCCCTTCCTCGAGCGAGTGTAGAGGAGAAATTGTAAGCTATATTCTTTACGCTCTCATGAAACCACCATACCCAAGATGAAAACTTTCCTATACGGACCACTTGTCACTCGTCTTTAGTCAACAATTTGGAATGAATTTGTTGAAAGTATGATTTTTTCTTTAAAAAACAATTGAATGTAATGCTTTCAGACCCAAAGACTTTTTTTGAGATAAATATTAGATTTTTGATCCAAAGTTTCAAATCTGACACTCAATAAAATGATTCCATACGACAATTGACAAGCGGTTCCCGATTTACCAGGGAAAAAGTACGGTGTGTTGCTCTGGTGACAGATGAATCACCGAAGTTTTGGTATACGGACCGCCAAATTACTAACCAGAGTAATCAAGGATATATACTGACCATATCCCTTAGTTGGGATAACAGCTAACCGTTCAACATAACGAAAGTGATACAAAACTGATTATAGATTACTTTGAAAGTGTGTGGTTATGTTTATGTTACATCTGTGGTTTGCTAGTAATAGAATGTTGAAAGTTCAAATCGAAATAAAAGAATCGCCTTGAAATAGCCACAAAAGCCAATTTCAAACTTGAAGCATGTTTTACGAAAGAAAAAAACTCAAATTCTACCGAAGTCAAGCCCACGCCGATCTCTTCCGTTTTGTTCGTTTATTACCAAATGATTCTATTAATTTGAGACTACCGTGACTGAAATCTGCACTAATCTGCGATCGTAACACCGAAAGTGACTTGGGAAAAACCACGACAGATTTGCATTTACCGAACGCGCCTTTGAATATGAACTTTCAGGCATAGCGAAGCGAAGCAAAACGAAGTTAAACGAAGAACACGCCATCACTTTGTGGTTTACCGGAAAGAGATGCCGATTGTTTCGTTATCGCTAACGCTATGTGGAAAAATTACAGAGTCCCACTGCAAGAAAACTCAAAACGAGTTCCGTTTATTTTAAGCTCTGTGATTCATTCCAAAGCAAAGCACATATCTGAAAGACACATATTGGTTGATGTCAAGAAACTATATCTGTTTATTCTTCTTAGGTGGAGGTAGTGAATTGAATCAAAAAGTATAAAATTCAGAAGAAAAATGGCAAAACCCGTATGGTGCCCTACTGATTCAGAATTTCGGAACGCTTGATTCATTTGATCTATCGGAACAAAATTTTATAATTGAACTACTGTGAAAACGAACTACTCCGAGTTGATATTTTGTTTTTGACTTTTGACATTTTTTGTTGAATAGACTGAATAAAGTAGAGATGTAGAAAATATAATACTTGTTATTGTAAATGACTAATAATGAGAATACTGTAATTCAAATTGTTATATAGAGCTAACTTTTTCTTTAAAGAACATGGGAGTTGAAGGAGAATATTATGAAGGACCTTGTAAATTATTGGAATTACCACACTATGTACTTGCTACATTGTTTTCCTATGTGGATGCGACTTCTCTTTATCACTTGAGCCAGTAATAATTATTATCACTAGTCTTGCAATTGGAAAACTAATTTATCTGTTTTATAGGACCTGCAACTACCTTAAAGAATTTATTGATGATCCTTCATTTTGGCGCTATATAGATGGCAGAGATGATCCTAATACATGCAAGAAGCTTCACTATTGCACAAATAGGGTACATGAAAGAACTACACATCTTCTTTTACATGGCAATCTCAATTTGTTTGATTTGCCCATGAATTTTTTTGAAAAAATCAAGCCTTTTCAGAATATTCGAGTTTTAGCATTGGAGAACCTGAAGCTTCAAGGATCCAAGGTATGTTCTTCAATTTATTTGTGTACTCTTGATTATCAATAAAGCGAACTAATAATTATTAAATGTTGGGATTTTTTTGCGATTGTTGTCAAGTCCCTGAGCCCAAATTAAATTGAAACCTAGAGCTCTCATAAATTTATACCTAATCTGAGTGGATTAAATTATTATTAACAACTTTTTTTCATTCTCTGAAGGTCCGTAATGTGAAAATGTATGTGATCTCACCCAGTTTTGATTTCAGATTTTTGTGTACAGGGATATTAAATAACCCAAAGAAGATCACTGAATTCGAATAACCTTAAAGTAACAAATTACCTAAACTTGCATTGCACTAACAAAACATTTCTTCTCAAATCATTTTACATTTTAAAGGAATAATTGGAATCAAAATATTGAATAATTCAAATGGAGATTGGGAATTATCCTAGCAGCAATTAAAAGAACCATGACAAGACTTGGGAACCCGAACCTAGTATGACTTAGTGGAACAACTGTACTAAGGTACTACCTACTGCACACAGCCTTTTTGCGGTGGCAAAAACTCTAAAAATTTCCTCAGTAAATGAGATCAAGTAGAAGCAAAAACACTGGGTGGAAAAAAATTATAGCTATGAGTTCAACTCTAACCTCACCAATGGTAAAACCTCGCACCTCTCAGTATATTTCTGAAGACCATAATGGGAATGAGATCATATACAATAAAAAATTTATGTGACTTGAAAGGACAATATTCCAGTTCAGGACACATGGACTTCTAAACAGTTTTAGGAAATTTAATTTGTTTACAGACAACACACACTCACGCAACTTCTTAAGATATGTGCTGCCGTCCTGAGCAAAACTCCTGTAACTAACAAATTCACTGAAATTGGTGCAATGGCTCCTAGACAGCTAATATAACATTCTCACCAAGCGACAACCCCGCATTTCAATTCAAAATAATAATATTCAAGTTATTTTCAATACCTGTATGCTAACAAAACAGTGCACTCCTACTACGTAAAAACCCGATTTACTACGTTTTGGCGTTTTGGTAGATATGAGAGTTTTTCTTAGGACAGCAGTGTGTGAAACAGGTAACAAATAACAATTAGTTATATTTCTATATAAATTACTACACAACCAGGTTGTTTGCAACATGCTCTTAGCTGAGTTGAACTTCAGGGCCCCAAAACTTGGATCACGACAAATTGTCATATTTTATTGTAACAAGCAAAAACAAATATAATATTACTATCACCTATCAAGAATATGTGTGAGAACTTCAATTCTATCTGTAACTTTTGTTCGCTAAAACACATAAAGGAGTAAAAAGCTGATATAAATCAAACTAGAGTTTATTTTTATAAAATTTTTGTATTCTTGCATTTTTGCATTTTTGTTCACAACTGAATGTTTCTATACAAATAGTTAATAGTGGTTAGTTAGTGAATAGGTAGTTATTAGTTATTAGGTATTACAAATTTGAAATATTAAATATTGAAATGTAATGATATCCTGTAATTGGGTGTAAAGGATTATTGTTATTATTATTCTTATTATTATTATTAATTACAAATCGACATGAATAGCAGTAATAAAATTCACCTTCAATGAATAAAGATTTTTCCTCATTTTATTACTCACTGGCCAAACTTCATCATAAACCTCATTTATTGATTAAAAGGCTCGGTTCATAAGTGCCTGATTCAACTCGATTTTTTTTTGTTCTAACCGTTATTCAGATGCACTCCTACGAGAAACACTCAGAAGTCTTCAGAAGGCTTGAGAGCTGGAATGACGAGGGTCTCACCTTTTAATGTGTGATTCCAAGCACGTTCCTACTGAAAGTTGTCTAAGTATGCCAGTCATCCATCCAAACAGTATTCTCTTCCAGGGTTACATAGCTTTCTGATCGACACCAACAAACTTACCTCTGCAGCTGTCATTTTATTTTTTTAATTGAGAAATTTTACTATCTTTTGGAGAGTACTATATATTTTGCCATATAATACTTCATTTTGTTTTTAAGTATTCACTAATTTCAGTTATAATGGGCAAGTTTTTAAATTGATCGATTGATCCATCGATGAGCATTGCATCCTTATTTAACTAATGGAAAATGACAATGACAGCACGAATGCGCATTATCCATTGATGGATTTAAAAACTTGTCCAATGATACAGTGAAAATTGTCAAGCTGTGTGCACGTTCCAATGTAATTGGATGAAAAAAAGTTTGTATTTCGTGCAGAAATTTATTTATAAAATCATAGCAAAGCGCTTTCGACTATCAAGTCATCATCAGTGCGTACCTGTAAGTAAGTGACATTGAAATGAATTTAAGAAATTTTGATAATATGAATTTTGAAAAATTGAAAAAATTACTTACTCGTCAGGTGTACAAGAGCCATACCATAAAAATATCATGTGTCCATAGGACCATGTAACAAGTTAAAACGGGACATCATATGATTAACATTTTAAAAAATCCTTATTCCAGGATTGAGTTTGATAAAAGTTTCAACAGACAGAGTAACACATGTCTGCTGAACTTAGTATACATGTGTTACTCTGTCTGTTGAAACTTTTATCAAACTCAATCCTGGAATAAGGATTTTTTAAAATGTTAATCATATGATGTCCCGTTTTAACTTGTTACATGGTCCTATGGACACATGATATTTTTATGGTATGGCTCTTGTACACCTGACGAGTAAGTAATTTTTTCAATTTTTCAAAATTCATATTATCAAAATTTCTTAAATTCATTTCAATGTCACTTACTTACAGGTACGCACTGATGATGACTTGATAGTCGAAAGCGCTTTGCTATGATTTTATAAATAAATTTCTGCACGAAATACAAACTTTTTTTCATCCAATTACAATGATACAGTGTCCGGCATTAAGTTTGCAGCATATGAAAAACCTTTTTATTATTAAAAACCTCTGCTTCATCCCAAACCTGAATTGCAAATAACATAATTGAATTTTTCACGACCCTATGTGAGGGAGATTAAAAAACATGCTTTGCCCTGTACGACAAAAGGAATCTTCCTCGTATAGGATCGTGAAAAACTCAATTCTGATGTTTGTGATTTAGATTTGGAATGAAGCAGAGATTTTTATCAGGAATGATTTTTTTTTGAGAAATCAATAATAAAAAAGTTTTCCATATGCTGCAAACTTTATGCCGGACACATATCAATCAGTCCAGTAGTGTATTAATCTCTATTTTTATGTAATATAAGGTACTAATGTGTGGTATCAAATGACTGGTGGATTCAACAAAGTGTAAAGTAAGCTGTTCATTATTATTCATAATTTTTTTATGTTTTCCAATTCGAAGCACTTTCACCATACCAACAACAGCCTGACTCATATCCATTGCCTCTATTACTCAATCGACCTCCCTCTTGTCTTCATCTATTCTTTCACTCATTTTCCTGACATTGTATATAATAATAAAAGTTCAATAGAATTTGTTGCTCGTTCAGTTTTGTCCATTGTTCAGTATTAACTCATAAAGAAATTGAAAATTCCATGTGGAAACATTGTTTGAAAAAAGTTGCGACAAAAGTAAAATGACATGAATATCCAAAATTGGAACAAATTATTTTCTAGCTCAAGAAAAATGCATACTTGGAAACAAAAATATCATTCAAAACTAACCTACAATTGATAGTGTAAAACACCCACAGATAACCAAATAAAAAGTGTGATCTCCAAAATATTAAACCACTAAAAAACCAAAGCAAACAATGAATGTCTTATCAGAAGCAAAAACAAGGAAAACAAACATTGGGAATTCCATTCTACAAGGTGGCACATCCAAACCCAATAAAAGACTAGGGAGAAATAATGAACGTTGCAGCTACTCAGCCCAGCCAGATGAAAAACAGAACCAACAAGGTTACATTCTCGTAGAAAAACTAAAAACACACAAAGTTGGAAGCAGCGACAGAGATGAATATCTCCAGGATAGGAAAACAGAAGATAACATAAAAAATTGAATTACTAAGGAAACAAACGTATTTGAAGAAGTTTATCACAAAAATCGAAAGAAATGACAATTAAACATTCATGATTATGGGTTATGGATTACTACTGGTTATTGTAGAACTCAATCAAAACATGGTGGCACTGCCACCATTTGTCAAATCACAGTGTCAGAATACAACAATTCTAGCCAAACATTATCAGCAACTCAACTAAAAAGCAACATCTCTGTGGAACTTAGATGGCAACATTTTTGCTAACACTTCAAAAAGTCTGCCCTGAAAAAATTCAAGCAGTCGTCCTACCTCACAATAGTTCACTGAAAAAAGGAAACCCCAGCTCAATGTTTCTCTCACTTGTGACTGACATCAAACACATTAGAGTAAACCTACAAAGAATACTCAACTGGTATTGACGAGATCCCATCAATATTTTATAAGTAACTTCAATTTTTTACTAGTTATGCGGATTTCTAAATAAAAAATGTGTTAGCATCAGCATACTTATTTTAACATCCAGTTAACTCAACCTGTATCCTATTTGCACTTCAAAATATTAACGAGAAAACGAGAAATGACACGAAATGACACTATCGAAGGAAATGCCGAATATTGATTTGCAATAAACCCGAGCAATAAGAACCTATGAACCGACAAAACTGTTGGACATTTTCTTTGATCCCTCACTGAATTGGTCATTTCACATCAAGAAGCTTTGCTTTAAACTGTCTAGCTCTATTTTCATTCTGAGACAACTAAAAAATGTACTAAGTTCTGAAACACTGATAAATATCTATTATACTTTTTTTCACTCATTATGTTGTGTACCATGCAATAGTAAACTTTGTGTTTGTAAATTTGAATTCCTGATAATTTAATATTTTGGCAGTCAATAGTGTTTATAGAAAAAACATTGTATGATGTTTGTGTTCTAAAATGTATATTTTATTATTTTTCAGGTGGCCTTGAAAGATTTTCCAATGAATTTGGAAGAATTGAGCCTCAGAAGAACTTATGTGAAGAACTCAACCTATTTTTTCCAGCACTCTGTTAGGAATCTGTCTAAACTTAAGGTATACTGAAAGCTTTTTTCATCTATTGCTACTCGGCAAATAATTTTTTTATGGAATTCAAGTCAGTGTTGATTTGTATAATTTGTCAACTTGAAATGCACACACTGTCAACGATTTGGACTCGCCTATCTATCGCAACATAAAAGTTGAACACATTTTCATTCTGAACTGTGTGATTTTTTAGTATTGAGTTTTACTTGTTGATGCGAGATAGTATTGATATTGATAGGAATGACTTTATGCAGTGCAGTAAATATCACTGTATGTAGGCTTGTTCATTAAAAACTGCTCCAGTTAATCGAGATCACTTTCACAAACGTTTATCTCTCTGTAAAACTTGTACTTCATTTAACTTTCTCTTTTGAAAAGATCAACTTCAAGCAAGTAGAGCAATCAGAGTATGTCTTAACGAACAACACTTATATTAGCAAGTAATGCTCTTCATCATAAATACTGTCAGTCACTTATAAAATATAAAACAAAAATAATAGTTTAGAAAAACTAAAGAACACGCTTTACTTCCCATGGATTAAAAAGTAAAAAATAATTGACAATTTAATTTCTCAAATTTAAAAAAAGCGTGGGTGCTTTCGATCTATATTCTCATATTTTTTAGTTTAATTTAACAATACAGAGCCTTCAAAAGCTCAAGAGAATTTATCAAGCACCCCACGCTTTTTTTACATTTGAGAAATTGAATTGTCAATTATTTTTTACTTTTTAGTCCATGGGAAGTAAAGCATGTTTTTTAGTTTTATAAACTATTATTTTTTTACAAATAAATCAAAATCTCCGACCCCGAAAACCATTTTGAATCGAATCTGCTATAATCACAATACTCGTCTATCATCTTGGGCCGCCATCTTGAATTCATACATTTTTTTTTTCGTGTTTATCATGGTTCCAACTACTAGCATACCAAGTTTGGTGGTGCTACATTCTTCTCTCAAAACCCAATCGTACTGGATTATGAAGAATGTTCCCTTTGCAAACAAAATTTTTTCTACAAATGTCAAAAAAAAAAAAATTAAAAATGGGTAATATGGAATTTTATCACAATTTGAAAAGTGTTAAAAATCCTTATTTAATTATTGTTGAACTTTCAGAAATAAATGATTTCTTGGATTTCAGCTTGATTGAAGACCATGAGATTAGAAATAAATGATTTCTTGAATTTTTGCTTGATTGAGGAGGAAAGGTTAGAATATGAAAATCCCAATACTTCGCGGACGGTGTTATGGTAACGAAAGAAAATTAAAAAAAGTGTCACTTCACATATTGTTGTCAATACGCGAACCTTGTCATTTTTTGACGTTTGTAGAAAAAATGTATTTAATTTGGGGAATAAAGAGTTTGTAATCTTCCATTGAAAGTAGGCAGCCAAAGCCTTTTTCTGTAAACTAGATTTTAAAAAGTATTACATGTATGGGGTGAGGACATTTAAAAATAATTCTGTGTTTTTCATTGTTACATTACAAACAGGCAAACATTATACGTATAATACATATATATATATAATATATATAATACGTATAATACATTTTAGCAACGAATGAAAGCATTCAGTTCTGATAACTCGGTTTCATTTCAGGTTCTTATTTTGGATGAATGTTGTTGGGTTACTTGTAGTTTTCTACTATCAGTCTCTAAATATGAACATTTGGAAATAATTTCTATCGTTAAATGCTTGAGGGTTCATTTAAACATGATTCCATACCTGAATGTTGCCAAGTTTGGCTGTAAAAAGTTGAAAGTCTTCGACTGCAGATTTACAGGTAGTTACTTAAATTTTTACGGTAATATCTGAAATATACAAATTAAATTACTTTTACTAGGTATTGGAGGAGAACTGCTTCGTACATTCTACTCAAAAGAATCTCTGCAAAGACTCTACTTTCAAAGTTTCAAATCTGCCGAAGTAGACTATAATGAAAAAATTATTGACGATTCTGGAATCGAATCTAAAAAGAACCCTCCGCCAGATCCCAATACTGCCATAAGTATTGCTGACATTCATCTCTGCGAGTATGTCTTTACTAGTTCTAAACCACAAGATGAAGTTGAGAAAGTTTTTGATAGCCTACTCTATAAAGACCCATATCCAGATTGTACCTGTATTTCAATGAAGTCCAACAAAGATCAATTATGTGAGACTAATTTATGTTGATTCATTTCATTAATTATAACATCTGAAGTAAGAAGCACTGGAAAAGTATGTCATTTTTTCAAAATATTACTTCACATTAATTAAATTGAATAACTAACCCTTATCTTTCTATTTCTCAGTTAAAATTGGATTTTCATTGTAACATGTAACTAAGAAATCACAAATTGAAAGTTCATACGAGGTAGATTGCAATTGATATTTCATTTAAAAACGACTTGAAGAATCACAAATAAAAATATTCTCAGGCGTTTCATTACACATGAAACTTTCTTTTTATTGATTTGTTTCTTTTCATGAAGTTCATTAAAAGCAGAATTTCATCTTTTTTTTAACAATGCTCACTTTCTTCAGTTTGAGAAAATCTGAAACCAAAAAATTTCATGCTTGTATACAACGAGATTGACCGGAAGAGGTTAGTTTTCACATTTCTTTTGTCATCACTTTGGAGACTTGTCAAAAGTCTCTTTTTCAGGGTTTGTTTTTTTCAACGAACTGCTAAACTTTAGAACTTATTACTCAGGCAAGTGTTCCTTGAGGCTTATTATAGTTTCAAGAGTTCAATAAATACTACCTACTTCCCTTCATTCACACAATGTTCTCGGAACATTTCAGGATTTTCCTTCTCATGAGAACCAAAAGGTAAAAATTACTTTCAAGTTCAGGTGGATGCAAATATAAACAATCAAAACTCAAAAAACCTCCAACTCAAGTTTAGGTGAGAGACATCTGAAACAAGAGTAATCAATTCTTGACATGAATCGGATTTCCTCCACAAAATCAAACTTTCAATCAAGAGTAATCAAGTTATACCATTGTTTACATTATTCAAACAAACATTTCAAGTGTTTCTTACAATCGAAAATAATCCATTCCCTACTAGGTCATTTGATATTTAAAATTTTTCAGATCCAGATATGGAATTTTTAGATGATGATATGGTACATATACCATGTGGACGGGGAGAACCAAAATTTCTGTGTAATAAACACATGAAAGACATAGTGAATTTGCCAAGCAGTTTCAAAGATTTTTTTTTATCACAACAGCGCCAATTCAATCCAGGTAAAATCCCAATAAGGAGGTAAAATCTCTACAAGTGGGGTTAGGTGGAAGAACAGACCAACTGAATGAATTGAACCTCACCCTACTACCTCATAATGTGTTATTTAATAAATTTATTACGTTATTACTGAAGACCTCCATTATTATTATTATTATCATTAGCAGTTTTTTTTCCAACAAAGGGTAATTTCTCAAATTTATTATTTTATTTTGTCTTTCGAATCTGAAAGATGTTTAAGCTTGGTTCTATACGAGAATTTTTGCCGAAGAGTTTCAAATAAATAAAATAGTAGAATCGACAGTGTTGAGGTACCCTCTCCAAATATTTCCACCATGTGGAAAATATGAGGCAAATATCTGACAGAACACAACTACTTCCCTGGCTAATACCCCAACGGACATTGAATTACATCTGACAGATATTCCAAGAAGACCCTGTTACAAATACTTGTTCTACTCATACTGTAAGTCACTGCTTTATTTGTGGGGAAATATTAGTCATACAGTGGATTATAATTCATTGGGCTGGGGCAGGACTACTCTAATGTTGTCCGACCGACCCTGTACTAATGACGAGGCAAGAACCTCGAAACGCATCTGCAAGTGGTCTTCCCCAGCCAAATGAAGGATAATCTGCTGTATAATTATAACAAGCATTTGCAACTGGGTCTTCTTGGAAGAACGTTGCACAAATATCTGTCAGATGTAATTCAATGTTCGTCGTGGTATCAGCCACGGAAGTAGTTGTTTTCTGTCAGATGTTTGCCTCATATTTTCCACTTGGTGGAAATATTTGTAGAGAAGGGTACTTCGACATTGTCGATTTTACTATTTCATCTTTTGGTTCTATACATTTTTGCTAGCGGGGTAAGGTGATCTTGTATTTCAACACACTTCTCCTTTCAGAACCAGCCTGTCTGAAGTCTCATCTTCTTTGAATCGCAAAGAAGAATTTGAATATCAATCAATCAACTTTATTACCCAAGAAACATTACATGTTTATAGAAGGGTTTAAAAAAAATAATATTAATAAAAATCTTAAAACATAAATAATCATATACATAAGGTGTTCAATAAATGTTGGTAAATAATAACTATTAAAAGTAAAGACTGATATTTGCTCAAACCCAAAGTATTTATAAATACATATTTAAAGATAGATTTAAGCAATTTTTAACTCAAAACATAATAATTGAAGGTGCAAAGTTCATGAAAGAAATCACCGCAAAATTTCTTTTTTCAGTCCATTTTTAAATTTTATTAATGAATGGTAATTTTTTGTTTCATTAGATATTAAATTATAATTTGGTAGGTACCATTATATCATTTTTATTGGGATATTTAGATGTTCCACAAAAAGTACAATGGAAAAAGTGATCATGCATGAAAATATTTCAAAGGAATACCTAAAATATTCCAACTGTCAAGAAAGTAAAAGGTGTGTTTTCAGAATGCTGGGGAGAATTTTCTAAAATTGTCTCTTTCCATATTATCTGGAAAATGGTTTAATAATTATTTGTCAAAAGGAACAACACATATTATCTGCTTACAACTTATCAAGATAGGACTGTTATAGTGTCACTGACGTCAAACCAAGAAGAAATGAACCTCCCATTTTAAATACTGACAAATACAACTGTCAGACAAGTTGTCACAGAAATAACACATAGAATAATGTTCTTCATCATTTGTCATATGTGAAATAGAAGTCATTTCTTTGTTTTAAAACTACCCAAACTGTAAACTAGCAGTAATAAGGTTTATTCGTTTGCATAGAGGTGTAGCAGTTTTCTACACCTGGTATAATTTACACTCGATTTTAGTATTCGTTTGCAAATTAATTTGAACTGCACTCTGCTACACTAGATCCAAAATGTGGTGTAAATTACACTACACTACACCTTGATGCAAACGAATAAACCTATCATAATGGTACTTTCTCATAAACACCCGTAGAGTGTACCCAAAGACATAGCCTGTGGGGATAGAGGGTCTATTATTATTATTATTCTTTACCGTGGCGTATCGGGGCGATTTACTGAGTTCTATTATGATTTCTTCCATTCTATTTAGTAAAATGTTTTTTTCAGCGTCAGAAGCACATTGTGATACAGATTCGAACTCCGATGATGAAGAAGATGGGGGTTGCTGTTACTTTGGGATGGGTTCAAGTATGATTATACCTAGCACACATGATCGTACTCCATCCAGAAGAGAGGAAATGACACTTCCTAGAGAGGGAGCTCGAAATCAGGCTTCTCCCGCAGTGTTTGTGTTGAATCCTCTCAGAGACAGAGGCGAAGGGGCACTAGAAACCAGAAACTCTAACAGGCAATTTTTTCAATATTCAATTCAAGGTTACCTTGTTGACCTTAAGTTTTAACTATTTCTGAAAATCCAAAATAAAATAGCAGATATAGTATACAATATACAGATTCGGAAATAATTTTTCTATACATAGAAAAATAACGAGGGTAACAGAGAACGAATTAGGAAAAATACAGATAGGTATATTTATGTCACTCCCACCGATATGCGATATGAGCGACGGCTTGACTTGGATTTTGGAAAATTCGTTATACTCGTGGTTCCTCGCTCTCAGAACTTTCCACTCGCATAAAATTTTTATTCTCCCTGTTACAGAATATACTTCTCCATAATTTGCCAATTTTGTAATCAAATTTGATAACAGAATGGTAACATTCCCTCCTTTGAGATTGAAGAAATATTCTGCAATCCTTCTACATTCCACTCTATCTCTAGAGATGGAAAAATATTCTATTGTAGCATTGATAATGTTAACCTCAAATGTCATCATAGTGACAAGATGTGAATTGAAATTCTTAAAATTATTATTTGTTATTTTTCTTTTGATAATATTTGAAATTTTTTTTGTTGAGAAAGTACACTGTCACAACAGTGTTGGAATATTAATTTTGTAACTTGTTGTACAGGATGAACTACCACTACTTATCGAAAATTAAATGACGCACTAATTTGTCATATGTACCTGTAGAATTTGAGAGCTATCCGTGATGATTTAATACTTTTTTTGTTCAGCAACCTTATAGAAATGACACTGAATTCTACTGTAGGAGTTGAAAACACAGACTTGCTTTTGCACCTCAGAGTAATAAAATATTCGCGAATATTTTGATATGATTGTAGATCATTCGACACCAACAGTCGACCTTATATTTCATAATACAGTTTTGTGTTCTAAAAAGTAATTTGTTTTCACAAATTCCTATTGAGAGTCTCACTAAAACACCATTTCAAACCACCAGAGAAAGGAATTGTGGCCTTCCACTTGTCAGCATTTAGGGGCGGCGCGTTCTAAAGCTTTTAAAAGGTAATTTTTTTTGTCCATATTTCACTTAGTTTTCCCCTTCTTTGATGGCAGAGCACTGTATAATTTTCGTTAAGTGGTTGTAGTTCACCCTATTATTAATAATGATTTTGGAATTATTACATTCACTAATTGTCCTAGAGAATATACTTTAAATCTGTATAATAAGAGAGCGAAATTGCACTTTTTGTGATTAATCTTTTAGATTTAGTAATTACAGATTATAGTTACAAGGAGTTGTTTCTACTAAATATAATTTGAAATTTGTATTTTTCTGTAGTGGGATCTTTTGTTAACATTATTTGTCTTCTTTGCAGAAATAACAATTTCAACAATACTCATAATTCAAGTACGCCTTCGAGTAGGAACTCGAAACAAAGTTCTAACAATTCTACAAAGAGAAGACATTTACATAGTGATAGTGACAGTGATTCAGATTCAGGTCTGAGTAAGAAACCAAAAAGAAATGAATCATCTGATCTAGATGGTCTTAGCAGTGAAGCTCAAGCTGTGTTGGTAAATCAACTTGTAGAGAGTGCTGATGACGTTAGAAATCGTATAGAGAGAATAATGGGAGAAAATGGTATGGCACCTCCTATTTATAGGCGAATATCTTCAGATGAGTAAGTTGTGTGGTTTTTTTTATTTACCAAAATCTATAAAAATTTGTTTGTAGGCAGTCGTTTTTTAATTTCTTAAGGTCTCAAAAAAAATTCGGTTGGTTTTCCCATATGGGATAGGCCAATTAACACAAAAAAATAATTTCAGAACTCTATGAAGTACCTACACAACATAATTCATTTGAATATTGGAATATTGCATCATGGGAATATTTTTTTTTTTTACAGCCAACCATATTCAATTTGTCACTTTGTTGATAGAAGATATATTTATGTTTCGCAATTTTTTGTCCAAATCTGACTTTCATGAATATCCTCCGGTTCACCTGATATACACTATTTTTTAATCGAAAAAGAGCTCAAATTTAAAATGAACTTCTCAAGACAGTGTGTGAAAACATAAACTGTGTGTAAAACATTTTTGTGAAATACCCAGTTTCTGCACGAGTTGTACACTATTCTTTTCTAACGAAAACAAAAAAAAATTAAAATTTTTCTCACAGAACAATAACAAGTAGGTAAATTGCGTGACTCACATTATACCTTCCTTCACATAGTTTTTACAGAAAAACCTAGTTTTACGAATAAGTTTGCTTCATACTACTCGTCTACAATATCAAATGTACTGACTAAAAAGCATATTAAAAAGATGTATTACACAAAAAAGTAAGAATTTTATTAAACATTTAACAATATTTAGATACATTGGTCTGTTTAGGAACTATTTTATTCAATATATTATTTTGCACTGGTGTGGTCTGTTTAGGAACTGCTTTATGTAATATTTCATTTTGCACTAGTGCAAACTATGTGATTTTTTGTTCTAGTTTGCAGTGCGAAATGATTCGTTTTTCAAGTAAAAAACTTTGTATGATACATTTTTCTAAAGAGCTATTTTGTATCTCGTGCTTTAAATTCACGTTCATACGAAAAACTCCTACTTCAGGAACTAGTGTCATAAATAACCATTCATCAAGTTATTTTTACTTGCAGTAAACATTTTCAGATGAAAAAGAATAAGTATTCTCATATTGTTCCCTTGATGATCTTCTGTCTTTGAGTAAAAGACAAGTTCTGGAGGCTTATGAGATAATTCAAGCGAATTCCTTAATTCATATTAGTGTTAACCATACATAGTTTTACAGAAAAAATGAGTATTTTACACAAGAACATATTGAAGACTATCTATCTAAATTTCTCGGTTTTGCACCAGCAAACTCGAACTAGAGGTAGTATTGCCTGATAATCAAACATGTCACTGACTACCTAGTTATCCAAATGGAACAAATGGTATAATTTTAGGATCTCCAAATTGCAGTGAAAACCTAGTAGGTTACTGTTTTTCCTTTATTCAATATTTTCAAGGATGAAGGGGTTAGCAAAATAAAAAATTGGAATATATTCCACATTATGTCAAGACGGTCGAAAATATTTTGAAATGTTGGGCCACTCTGGAGAAAAGACCTTTTCCTACTAAACATCTCATTGAAAAATGATTTCATTGTTACTAACCCATCTACCTCTCTTTTCGAGTTCTCAACCGTAAAAACTGTATCATTTCAGTGAGGAAAATGAGCTTGCTAATGAAAACATGGATATATCCCAAAGAGACAGAAATTCTTCAATTCCAATGGTGGACAGTCCCAGAACCCCACATAAACTGCGTAGAAAAATAACATCAATGGAAGATAATGAAAGTAATTGTTCAGAACCAGCTGATACTAATAGCAATACATTTTCCAGATGTAGTAAAAAGTCAGCAAAAACAAGCACTGAATCTCCAATAAGTACCGACAGTAGTCCTTCATGTTCCAAAATTAACACAAATGCAACACAAATATCTATGAATGATTCTTATGCTTCAAGCACAGAGGTCACTTCTGATTCAACACAAACACCAAGAACTGAAATGAACGCAAGACAAACATCAACTAGTTTATCTTCTAGTGGACTCTCATGCTCAATAACTTCTAATTCTGGTGAGAGTACCTCTAAGAACAGAACCAGTTCAACACAAACAAAAACAGAATTTTCAGATATGCTTGAAGATATTGATGGACCTTCATGTTCTCGAGAAAATATTTCTTGTTCTGAAAATGATGACTCTCCCAATATATCAGACAATGACCAAGAAGATTCATCAAGCGATAGTGACTCTTCTTCAGTGAATGGACATTTGTCAAAAAGAAGGAAAAACTCTGAAGGTGCGAATTTGTCCAGCAAAAGTCGAGCAAACCAGAAAGAGATAACTCAAAGGATAGAACATAGAGAGTCATCACATAGGTGAGATGTTTTTACTTTTCTTCTAGCATGTTAGTGGTATGTAGTGGTAAAGGTTCAGTTGAATGAAAATTGTATAGCACTCATCAACAGCCCTATACAAAGACAAAGATATAATATTGAAAGTTTTTGTCCTATACTATTATATTTTCGAAATTATTCAACTGACTACCAAATGAAGATAGTCATTAACAACAAAAGGTTTCCCCTTCTGTGTAAGCCATTATGCCAAATATCAGTCGGAAAACAATTACGCCTCTGGCTAATACTGGGATAGGTATTAAATTATATCAAACTGATACGAGTACAATGTTCCTCATTGTTGAGGACACTATTTTGGCTTTGATTTGGACTGTTTTGCAAGAAGAGCTACCTGGACTACGTTTCATCAGCGTGAGATAAGAATATAACCAAATCACCAAAGTTTTGTGAAAATTTGCGTGGAGAGAACATATCCTTAAAACTGTCTGTCTGTATTGACATACCCTTGCATTGAGGAGAGGCAACAACACCGAAATTAATGTGCAGGTGGTCTCTGTGCCCTAAATCAATGAAAAATTTAGCCATCTGGATACAGGGAGCACTTGCTATAGTATCCTTAACATTGAAAAACACTGCACAAATATCCGTTTGACATTATTCAATTGCCATCCTGATATTAGTCAGAAAAGTAGTTATTTCCTGGCACATAATTCCCATAAGGTCCCTTATACTGTAGGTGGATGGCAGAAAAAAATCAAACATCGTTCGTTAACTACTACTGTTATTTGGTAGTTAGTTTATTTTATTAAATCACAACTTAGTGATTATTCATATTCAGAACGTACTGGAGATTCATTAGTCACATTCGCAACTGCAAATAATAATATAAGCTGTTCACTACCCGTCTTATAACACTGTTTGAGTAAAAAAACTTAAATAAATCAAATGACTGTTTGAAAGATTAATAGTCCAGTTCGTTAGAGTATTTTTTTTCTTCTGTTCGCCGCAAAAAGTAAAATTCGGTAATGTTCAAAGTAATCCTGAGAGTTGTGGGAGAGTAGGTAGGAATTGGTGTTCTTCTTGAAATTCTGCAGGTTGTATGCCTCAGGTAATAATTTTCAAGGCAGTAAGTTCCAAAGCTTTGCCGTTTGTTGAAAGGACAAGCCCTATATCAATACAAAGAACAGTTGTATAAGAGGCAGATTTTTATTTTTCATCAAGTTAGTCCTTGCTTTAGTATTATTGGTATTTTGGCTGAAAAAGTTAATAGCAAACAAAGCTTATGAATTAATAGATTTACTAATATTCTATATTTTATTGTTTGCAGAGTGGATCCCCCACGTAGAAATTACTTGATAATTGAAAATCAAGATCGGGGGCGGCAGAAGAGAAAAATACCTTTACGGCGCTTGTCTTTGAGGGGATATAGAAGAGTTACTGACCTCACACTGAACTACATTGCAAATTTAGAAATAGAATTGATAGATTTGACGTGTACAAGTGTTACCAAACAAGGAATTGAAAATTTTCTTGTCCACAATCCAAATTGTAGAGTTATTCACCCTCTTTATTGTACTTGCAAGCCCAAAAATCCTCTTCTTTAAGAAGTTATTTAAAAAAAATGTATTTATACTCGCCATTTTTAAATAAAGATTTTCATTATTCTAGTTTGAATAGTTCTGTTTTGTTATTGGTTTATAGTTTTGTATCAGATTAAAAGACAGACACTGCCAGATTTTTATTGGACTTTCTTCTGAATGGCAACTATTATTGACTTCATACATTGCACAGTGATACTGAAACATACTTCAGTTTAGATTTGAGGTTCAATTCCATCTATAAATTGAAACTGAAATAATGAATTAGGTACTCAATCTGTTTTCGTCCTTCCAGCTTTCTTGGTAGTGTGGTTTTTAGGGGGTTTTCTCAATGAATGTCCAGGACCAGGACCACTTATGTAATTCTCACCTGTAACGTTCTCACAAGTTTTAAACTTCGCGGGTATAATTAAACCAAGTCCACAAAAAAAATCCCTGGAAAAAAAAATTAAGTGTAATATCTACTGTTTGATTAAAAAAGTTATATTTAGATACCACGAAAAAAAAATCAAATTAATGAGGAATACCCTATACCTAAATACATCCCTAGCAAGATATATCCTATTTTGGGAAATATTTAAAATGTAAATTATATTCCAAGCTTGCCAAACCAAGAAAGCTTCGAGAACAAATGAGGTTACAACAAATATGTCAGAATGTTTTTTTTACTAAGTGAACACTATCAAGTGCCATAATAGTCATTTTTGGGCGGCAGAAAATCTAAAGCTTGTTCCCATCACCACTTCAAGGATTCATGGAGTTTTAATGTTTTTTGTGCTATAAAAATAAAGGATAACCGAATTTTATGTTTATCTATTTATGATGACAATTTTAATAGTGATACACATTTGCATATAATTAGGAATGTGGTTGGTGAATCCATAGGGCATGTTTCTGAACAATACTGTTCTAAGTTATGGTATCAGATGGATGGATAAGTGGCTATTTAAATTTCCTCCTCGCTCTGCAGACCTGACGCCACTGGACTTCTTCATCTAGGGAAATATCAAAGAAAACGTTCATGCAGATCCTATTAATGATGAAGAAAACACGAAACGAAGGGTTCTGAGAGCTTTCAATAATAATAATAATATATATTTCGGAGAATGTTTTACATCAATTACAGGAAATAAGACAGAAAACACAAAACGAAACAACCTCAACACAATTTGTACAAGATAAATGATTCATACATCCAAATACGCATGAATAGAATGAGGTTCTAAACTAATTAGGAAGCCTCTAACAAGTTTTTTAAAGTTTTTGAGGCTTTCACAGGTTTTGATACTATTAGGTAATTTATTAAAAAACTTTAATGCAGCATATGATGGGTGTTTCTCAGTAATTGTCAATTTATGTATTCGGAAACTCACGTTTGTGCTACGAGTAGGATATGAGTGGTTATCACTCGCTACTAAAAATTTGTTTTTATTTTTGAAAAAAATATACCACACATTCATAAATATAGAGTGCATATATTGTCATGATGTTTTTTGATTTGAACAAACCTCGGCAGGATTTACCATACATGAATTTGAAAATTATTCTCATTACTCTTTTTTGAATGCAGAAAATGTCTGATATATTGCTTCCCCAAAATATTATTCCAAATTTTGCTGTCGATTCAAAATTTGAAAAAAAAAACATAATTTTCATTGAAATTTCGTTAAGATAGTTACAAATAATTCTGATGGTGTAGCAAATTTGGTTCAATTTCTTCCCTATATTTTCAATATGTGTATGCCAACGCAGATGTTCGTTTATACCGTGAATACCCAAAAATTTGGTTGAGTTTTGAACGTCCATTTTATTTATTCAGTAATTCAATTGTTTCTCATTCCTGACTTCAAACAGAAAGCTACAAATAGTGGTATGCAAAGAAGAATCAATTATTATTTAGAACAAAAGGGCAATGTCTTCGAAAATCTGTTGAACTGAATTGAATGGAAAGAAGAATGACTATTCAATATTAATAAACAAAGATATAATTCACCTCTCTGGTAGTATTTCATTTCTATCCATTGATTTTGAGTGTATTTATTCCTCATAAATTTGATATATATCCAAAATAATAGAATAGTGTATGGTTTTCATTTAAAAAAGTTGTGTTTCATCAGTATTCTTGATGTTGTTTTTGGTGGAAATTTTGATCACCCTGTAAATTACTTTTGAAAATTCGATAGTCCTGTTCATCACTTGATGCTCCAGGTGTGATTCTGTGAAATTTCACATTTCCAACTTATACGGTGTCTGAGATATGATTTTTCGGAGTCGTGCTGTAACTGTAAAATTTTTCAGAAAAAAATTAACTAACAAATTCGGGTTTAAGGGAAATTGCAAAATGTAAAGAAGTACAGGGTGTTTTATTTGAAATAAGGGATTGCCCTCTACTTCCGGTAAGAGACTGGAAGTTGAGAATATTTTAGTAGAGAAGGCCATATTGTAAAACATACTACCACAAAATTTCAAGTTTTTATTTGGAATGGTTCTATACAGTATCGAAAATTTTTCATCTGGGGTATAGACCACATTAACAAGAGAGACGCACTACTGTGCGCCTCTCCTGTTACCCCACCCAACGCATTAACGGACCAGCACCAACTTTTATGGTGCAAACTTTTTGAAACTCGCTGTATTATAGACATGTCTTTTTCATATTCTAGAATATTCTAGAAAGTAACATCACGACCTCTTCCTGGTGAATAAACTTTTGAACACTTACTTGATTTGTATTTTCAGTTTGTTCTAGAACATTACGGAGACTCTGTTCTAGCTTATTCCACAAAGATCTTGAAAGTATCTAGAAGCTTCGAGAACATTCTACTTTTCTTTCTTATATTATAGAAATGTCTTTTTCATATTCTAGAATATTCCAGAAAGTAGAAGGATCTCATTTCACATTTTTACCACCCACATCCACCTACCAAACTCCTTTATTTGCAAGTGCACACGTGGGGCCTTCTACCACTACAACCACAACTGGGTGGCAGTGGCTGGTCACGGAGAACAGGCTGGACATACCCACTAACACTTTCCCTTTATATACAGGGTGTATCTTAAATGATGTCATTAAATTCAGGAGGTGATTCCTTGTCACATTTTAAGAAAAAAAATCATATAAACGTGTGTCCTAACTTGCTTCTTTTCCGAGTAACAGGGAATGAACTGCGACGCCACTGAAACTAAAATAAAAATCTAATTTCGTGAAAAGAAGCCCCTTGTTACTACTAATAAACACATGAAGTTTAATCAGAATCAGCGTAAAGAATTTTGAGTAATTCACGAAACACCGATTTTTTATTAAACTTTTGACACCCCTTTACTCGGAAACGAAGCAAGTTAGTTTTTTTTCTAAGTTACTTTACAGTATTGAACCACTCACGAGCTTTTGAAAACAGGCAAAAATAAAAGCATTCCTATGGACATCAATGTTATTGTTAAAATTGTCATTTCTGTCATCAGGATGCACCCTTACGAGCAATCCTCAAAATCCCCAGAGACTTGTATGAGCTAGGGAAGACCTCAATTTTTAACGTGTGACGCCATGCATGGACTGGTGATTGCACTGGTATTCGAAATTTTGCACCTACCGATCCAATGATTGGATTAAGAAGCGAACGCTTCAGCTTCATTAGATCATACATTTTATAAACGGTTTTTTTTTAATGTTTCAATCTCATAGTTCTCAGTCAACTTGAGAACGAAAGAGACTTGCTATCGAGGTGGAAAAAAGACAACACAATGTATATGGATAGATGTAAGCAGTAATGCTCAAAAATTCCTTTTGTAATAGATGGACAAAGGTATACCTACCTACTCAGAACAAAACGTTAAATTTAAACGTGAGAGCAAGACGGGAAAATTAAGAGTTGTTGATGTGGAGAACGAATCATCAATTATTTTCAGAATGAGCAGATTGAAGCTGAAAGGCTAGTAAAATTCTTTACCTGGAGGGGAGAAATGTTAATGTGTTTCATTTATTCATGTAAGTATAAATACGTCAATTGATTTTGACAATAAATAAAGCAGATTACTTGTGAACAAAAATAGAATTTATTCAGGAAATATCAAAGGTGAATTTACAATCGTATTACCACTTACTGCAGATCAGTTAATTTATCCGTTTGGATTTCAGGTTCTGTTTAATGTAGAAGGTTTGCTATTACTGAAAATCTGTTGGCGCTCTTATTGAGAACCAAAACTCATAAACATTCACATTAATACTTAATTAACTAGAGCATGTAAAAGCCTTTGCAAGTAGAGTTGTTTTAGTAATTCATTGGGTGTTATGAATAAAAGCTAGCAAAAGCTTTTACTATAGGTGTGTCTTTCTCATTAATTAATAAAATGGATAGGTCTGTTTCAAGAAATCTGATTAAAAGCATTTGCTCAAGGTTTATTCATTAGACCCATTGTCTAGGTTTTTTAGGATAATGACTATCAATTACAATTAAGTTTTCTATTAAAAAAATTATAAATCAAAAAGAAATTCTCATCACCAGCTACGAGATGAGGTATACCTTTTTTTAAAATAAATGTAATATAACAAATAAGGTAAAATAATATAAGAATATAACAGCTTGATAAAAAAAATTACACTTGTGTGAAAAAATACAATTCTAGTCAGTCTCAACTTTTTTCACATGCAAATTGAACTTTGCTATCTTTTCCAGTAATGCATCAACTAGATTCTTCTTTGAATTTAAATCCTAACTGGCTTAGGTTTTCCTTGGCTTCTTGAATTTCCTGAAAAAAAAAATATTCGTTTCAATATTATACTGAATACTGAGCTTTTCTTTTAATATAGGTTGTCCTAGTATGCTGGAATAAATCGTTCAAAAAATGTATTGAGTTTTTCAAATGACACCCCTTTGCACCATATGTGTATTTTCTAATTTAACGTTGAATTCTGAGTGATTTTTTGTTAGTTAGTTTTGCTATTTATTTGAACTAAGAAAATTGTATTAACATTCCTTTCACGGATAGGTGATGTTATGAACATAAACACTCATAGACCCCATTATAACCGTTCCTCAAGATTTTAAAAGTAATTCTAAATAATTTATAACGAAGGTCTGATCATTCTTAGCATATCATACATTTTTCAGTGTACAGGAATATTTCAATGTTTAAATATTGTGTTAGTCCAATATCTGTTCTACAGTGTGAACCATTTAAGATGGAAGCACCCTTATAAACTTACATTTTTCAACCGATGGAAATGATTTATTTTTTTTCGTTAGGTATACATTCAAGAAGTCCATTACCAGCGGTTATTTTAGAAAAAAATTGACTACACCACTGGATTCGCTACATTTTACAATGGTTCATATGTAAATTACATTGAAATGCCTCAATGAATAAAAAAGTTATAGGGGAATGAAATTTAAATAATATGCTGTTTAATCAACCAACCAATTCAATTTCAAAACGTTTATTAAAATTCTGAATACACCACTGTATTCTCGAAATATCACTGGCCAGAATTTCATTGAAATCTGTTCATGAATAAGAAAATCATAACATAATAAAATTTGAAAAATATGTGAATGGAATTTCAGGAAAATTTAATTTTTTCTCATAATTTTTTATTTTGTTTATTTATCAACAGATTTCGATGAGATACTAATAAGTGATATTTCGAAACTTCGTGAATCTAGTGGTGTAGTCAAAGTTCTGATAAAAGTTTTGAAATTGAGGTGGTGGGTTGATTAAATGGCATATTTCTCAAATTTCATTCTGCTATAACTTTCTTATTGACTGACGCATTTCAACATCAACCATTTTAAAACGTCAGGAATCCAGTGGTGTAGACAGATTTTTTCTCTAACAAAAAATGCTAATAATTTTTGTTTATTTTTGACCTTGAAAAATAAGAATAGGTGGCCCTGAAAATGAATATTCATACATGAAGTTTGCTGTCCTAGTCAAAAATTTGTATTTCATAAGGGTGCTTCCATTTTAAATGTGCCACACTGTATGTATAAGAGTATATTCAAATAATAATAATAATAATAAATGCTGTTTATTTAATCTGAATTACATTCATTCAAAAGGCCATCTGCACAATTCTATTTTTAATTATTTTAATATCTAGGCAGACATAAAAATATAGCTCATTGTATTTGATAAAAAAAATGTATCTACATTTATAAAAATATACCGCCGTGTTAATTGAATAAGGCACAACTGCATGCAACTTCATTTTGCAGTATGTCGATTTGTGTAAAATTTACTGTGCCTAGCATTTTAATTTCTGTTTTACCAGCACAGTAGTGACAGTTTTGCCTTCTGTTCTTGAGGAAATGAGATCTTAACATGTAGGGATACAGATACGACGTTTTTTCAAAAACTGGAAAAATTTAGATATGCCCTTTTCAATTAACAGGGCAGTATAAACTATTAATTGTAGATTGATGGAAGAAAAATATAAGATTGTTGTTGGTATTCTTCTCAGGGCATATTTGGTGATTACCTCTAGGTTTTGCTGTAACATGTGACATGTTAAGGTAACTTTTTTTTCATCAACACTTTCAAAAATAATATGTGAAGGCAAAAAAATGATAAGGAAAACCGAACAGCAATTTCATGATTTGTAATCTTCATTTGCATATCTCATGGCATTTTCAGATGTGAAGTAATGCTGATCTAATCACAAACATTAGTACTGAAAAATGATTATACATACACTTTGTAATTGAATTGCTGCTTCTTTACAGTCATTAAACGTATAAACTCTATATAACACTACGCTAGCTGCATATAACTAAAAAAGAAAAATGTATCAGGTATCACCATATTTGAAATAAAATACAGTACATACGCCAAAAAGTATCACAAAGATTACTGGAGAGTAAAATATATAATCATAGTTTTCTCGACCATTAACCATATACAACCAAATAGCCAGAAGAATGCCAAGACCAGAAAGCCATTCCTGAAGTTTTGTCATCTTTCTAGGATTTGGATTATTCACAATGTTTCAAGTAAATGACGTATCCGAGTAATCCGACGTTTCTTATCAGAATTTGAGGTTAATGTTCGTTTCATTTCTTCTTCTTATAGGTAATTAACTTCCCAAAGGGTGTGACATCTATAATCATTTGGTTGAACTGATATAAAGTATATCTGGTATTCCTTTCCAAAGGCGGTGTTGTATTAATTACCCATTTTAGCATTATTTATCAATTTATGGAAAACACATCCAGTCCACCACCCTCGACAGAAGTCAATAGTTCTGAAAGATAATGAGCCATTTTAGAACACAGCAGGTTATGTGCTAGTTTTGGTAGTTTCAAATAACTTCTGTCTTCTGTCGAATCGCTGAGCTACTGGATCATTTAAAACTTGTGATGAGTCTGAGGCAACTGCGCATATCTTTAGTTTGGTACTCTACCTATTTTAAAATCGTTCTGACTTACAAACACTTGATCCTCATCACCAAACCAGAAATAGGTCTAACGATTTTATACAAAAAGCAGCTAAAGAACCAGCTATTTTCAATTATTGGCACCACGTTTATTTAACTTTCTTCCCACTCGCCATCCCTACTGAAAATCATATTCAAGATATTTGAAAAATGTTGATGCGGAAAATATTGATAAAATTTTTGAATTCTGTTTGCTTAGTTTGTCACAGATTAGAGAACATATCTGTGGTTAAGTTTACTCTTGTACTTACGCTTGAATAAACCTATATTTATTTTATTATTTGAAAGTATTCAGGTTAGCCACTACAAAACATTGCCTGTCAGATTTCAGTTTCGCCAACCAAACGCAGCAAAAAATATTAATAAATATTTTGATAAGGTTGATGACATGTATTTGAATTTTATTTTGTATCTAATATTATTTGAAATTTTTAGTGTAGGTATAGTTTGTTTATATGAATGAATGATAAATAATCTATCTACAGTTTTGAAACGATTAACCAGAGCTTAACGTTAAATTTTCCTTTGTAATCAATCTCTTTCAGTAGTATAAAGAAGAATCAAAGTGCATCATTTGAATACAATCAAAAACTAGTACTTAAAAGATTAATGGATGAATGTAAAGTAGATAGATCTACCAAAAAAAGTTGTTCGTAATAATGAATAGTGTGAGATTTGTTTCAAAAGGTAAATCCGTTTTCTGTCCTCAGGCATACAAATAATGATTGTTTTTTTAGGAGGTGTCAAAAAATCACCTGAAGATATTGAATGTTTCAAAATTCAAATACAGAGAATTGATGGATCTGTTGTTAAGGTGCCAAAGGATCTTTCATATGTGGACATTACAATACCACAAGGAAATTTCAACATAATCAAGTATGTTTCAGATCATTACTCATTACCATAGTTGTAACTCATAGCTGTTGCTACTTGCCTGTGGATACCTGTTAGGTAAGGCGCACACTGAAGTGGTGTGGCAGTGTTGAGATACTAGAATGGTGCGAGACATTGTAGAATATCCCTATGCCTTTGTTATTCAACAATGCCTCGCACCATTCCAGTATATCTCACCACCCCCACACCACTTCAGTGTGTGCCTTACCTAAGACTTGAATTTAGTACTGATTGTTATTGGGGTGAACAATCTAATTAACAGCAATTTTTAAACTCCTGGCTGAGATTTCAGATAATGTATTGCTTGTTCATTGTCATTTTAAGGGCGTGGGTGGATGATGACCTGTAACATTTTTGAAAATGTTCTTTTGATTTTATCATATTGTACTTCCTGAAGTACACTTTCAGTTACACAGATTTGGAAAAAACACCAACTGATGACAACTAAGATAGGTTCCAATATTTGTTGTAGTTATAAAGTTTAGTCATATAGTGATATTTGTTATCAAATAAGCCTTGAGTACAAAACTATACTATAAAATATTTGTCATTAATTGATATAGAATGCTTGCCATTATATTTCAATTGTGATTCAAATAAAACAAATTAAAGTATGCTCCTCTGGCCGATGTTTGGCCTGGTTTATTGTTGATTAGTGTTATAGTATAACCAAATGAAAAATTTCTAGTGTAAATGGTAGAAGTATGTCCCCAAAAAATATTCCACTATTATAACAAGACTCAAATCCAATCATGATTGCTTTCCGACCCATTTACATAAAATTTGGATCCTTAATTCACCTCTTTGTCAATATGATAACGAAACTGATGATTTAAATCATCTATTTTTCAACTGTGAAAACATTCCTGGAATTGATAATTTTATGAAAAAACTCCAACAAGTGAATTTGCAATTTCCCATCAGTATTCAAAACTTATTAGCAACGGAGGATACAGTTATATATGACCTAATTGTAGATTTTGTTATTGCAAACAAATTATGTATATAAGAACTACAGTTATACAGATGAGAATAGAATTAACGTAATGTGTGTGGCTAAAGGTTCAAATCCAGAGCCAGAAAAAAAAATTAAATGGTAGAAGTAGTATTGAACTTCATTTTTATACAGTGAGGACCAACAGTCAGTCGCCCTTCATAACTTTATTTTACATATTACAAAAAGTGTTTAATACAGTAGTTGTAGTGTTTCTTTAATGGTTTAAGTTTCATTTATACAGTGTGTCTCATTGTATGATCGGTTAGGAATGATCATTAGGAATCCAACATTACCAAGTTTGATGCTGTTATCTCCAAAGACTACGAAGATATTGCTTTTTATTTTATTTATAAGCCCAATGAGGGGGAGAGAGAAACTTTTTCTGGCAGTCAGTAAATTCTCTCTCACATGATGTTATTTTTTCACTAATAAGCAACAACGTCTTAGCACCAAACTATGTTCTGAAAGTCTATATACTTATTTTTCATTTTCCATTGAATCTTCAAATTGGCAAGTGTTGGCATGTGTTTTCAGGAAGTAATTACCTCATGGTAAACTAGAAACTTGAAGTTGCTAGTCATTTTAGACGTAATAAATAAAAAAAGTGCAATACTTGATTGTGGAATTCTCTCAATTTATAAAAACTTAGAATAATGATGACGAATTATTCAGATACAGTTTCTCTTATTTCTCTTTGAACAATGGTTTCAGTCAAGGAGTCAGTTTTCTTTATTTAGTGTGTCTTTTGAACACCAGATGGAGCTAGTTGTTAGATAAATCATATATTAGTTACATTTCTAATAAGTTAACAAAATAATAATGAGTGAAAGTAAGGATGATAAAATTGCCTTCATCTTCTGAACTGTTATTCAGTTCAGATACAGCATTATATTCCTTTTTCGCCTACTCTTTACTGTAACCATATGCATATGTGTTTCACGCTTTCATGTTATTACTCATCTACTTACTTTTTGTGTGAAGCCATGGTGCCACAGCAGTGTCGGCTCTTACTTTCACAATAACAAACATAAACTCGTCAATATCGTTCATTTGCTAAGTTCAAAGAAAATTTTAATTTTTAGTAAAATAGTACAAATAATACAGATAATCCAAATAAAAATAATACAGATAATGCAAATACAATTAGTACAGTTGTGTGCAGTTACAATAAAGCTCAATAATATATAATGTTAAATATTCATCAAGATGAAAAAAAAAGTAGTAATGTTGAGTATGATCAACTACAAAACACCATTTTTTCACACCTCGACACAAGTTTCAGTCAGAAAGTGACCATCTTCTGGGGAAAGATTATTCTTACTTATATATCCTGCTTTCGTTATTGAAATTATTAGTATTATTATTAATTATTAATGTTTATTACCGATTCAGACATTTTATAATATGTATTAGACTACATGCTCACCTACATAACAATTTAGGGGGTCATTTGACCCAGCATGGAACATGTACAGAACGATACTGCTATATAAAAAAATAACTTTAGGCACTATGCCGTCAATTCTGGGTGGTGCATTTGACTGTAATAAAAATTAAAAAATGTTTCATCTGAAGATGTGCTTTTCATACAAAATATTCTTGTACTACATTCCTCACGTTGGGAAGATTATGAAATAATAATCTCCTAGAACCTACTTCTTTTCGTTTTGACATTATTAAATATTTTACCGTATCACTGAATATTAAGCTTTCTTTAAGTTAACTCTTCATTACAAAGTATTAACATCATAATAACACATAAAACATTAGTTACAATATAGTAATAATAATAACGTGACATAACCAAAGTTGTTGATTTTATTTTCACATTATCGTTGTCAATGATACGATAAAGCTTTGAATTTAACTTAATTATTTTGTAATTTAAATAAATCTCGGAAGTTGCATAGGCGACTCGGCGTAGCCTCGATTATTATAAATAACATAATAATCTCGTTACATATTCTATGAAACATCAAAATCGATATAAATCAAAATGTATCCATAGCAACGTATCAGAGAGTGAAAACAGCCCATGGGATCTATTTTCAGGGTTTTTTCACTCATAATCTCCCTCGTGCTTGAATTTTTCGAGTACACTTTTGCATGGCGCACGATAGTCACCGACTATTCAGTATGTTCATTATATTAAGCAGCCTGTGATCTGATAGTACTTTAAATAAATACATTTCCAACAAATTGAATCCATCGTGTTTGAAAATGAATCGGTTTGGCGAATCCAAAAACAAGAAATAGATAGGTGATGTAATGTCTGCAATCCCTTATAATACATTGAGGAGTAAAAGTGGCCTATATGGAAGCAGTTTATCAAATTCTGCGAGAATCGTCAATATGAATTAAATGTGTCGATACCATTTACAAAACTTAATTCAAGCACGCGGAGGATTCGGTAAGAAAATTTCACATTCACACCAAAATATATCCAACAGTTCATAAGAAATAACTAAACATGGGTTCATCTGAACTATTTATATACTACAAAAAAAGATGCATGAAAATGTTGATATGTAAAACACACTTGACAAAAGTTTCATTAATAAAAAAAAAATAAAAATATGTTTGCTCCCATTTGGGTTTGAACCTTCGACCTCGCGACTATCAGGCCAACATTTTACCAGTCGGCTACGTGGCGAAGAAAATATTTTCAGACACATTCGAAATAGCTAGTAAATGCATAATCATGAAATATTATCTCCTTTAATATGAAAAATTAAATTCCATTCGTACATAAAAGCAAAATATCAACTTTTACCTGTTAAATATTTGACAGAAAAATTTCCACTTATTATATTCGCCAGGATAAAAATTTCCGTATTTCTTTTTTTGGTTTTTTGGTCACCGTGGAAATAAACAAAAACGAATTTTTTGTTTGGCTAAAAAAGTGAGGTGTGAAATTTTCAGTAAAATGACCTCAGATGACCTCAGTTCAACTAATTTCAACAAGCTTGAGGAAGTTATATTTATCGATGTTCAAGGGTTATTTGGATAGAACATTTTTTACAAAGAATAAAAACTCGAAGTCATCTCCAGTCTTTTTATTCTTTGTAAATCCCACACCACTCCACTTCGAGTTATCATGGACTTCTACCGTAGGTTAGAACATTTTTTGCTAACCGATACTTTTCAACATTGCAAAAGTCTATAAATGTTTTCCATACAAATTTGTTATTGTAAACAGTATATTTTGATATATTTATTAAGAAAATTTCGTTAATCTTCTCGTCAGTATTACAACCCAATCGTGACATCACTGACATTTTGACGTTATTGAATATTTGAAACTTCAAAATCGAAATAAATCAAAATATATCCATAGTCACATGAGAATGAAAACAGCCCATGGGCTGTTTTCAGTATAATGTTGTTCTGATTGGTTGTAATCAATCATATGACCTCAATTTAACTAATTTGATTGGATTTCCGTTTGAGCAAAACATTTTCTGTAAAACAGTGTGTAACCGAAACAAATGAACTGAACTGATATGACTATTATAGGAAATATGTTTTTCAAATTCCTTGTACTTTGCGTGGTTTTTTATCGCAATTTATCGGTGGCAACTGATGATTAATGATTAAAGGTATCGCAGCTGCCGTTCATTGTTATGTTCCCGATGCTTGTTTACTGTGTAAAATCAAAATCATGTTTGGTTCTAAGGCATTTATGGAGTTCCTACCCTTAAAAAAGTTGTAAGTAGTGATATTCTATAATTAGATTCATTCTTGCCAGAGTTTATTTCGGGTTATTACTGGAAATATTATTTTTATTCAAACTTTTCGAATATTTTGTGTTATTCGAGCATATATCGCATATTATCTTTGTGATTATAAATCTCGGACGTTTATGAAAATTGTAATATACTTTTTTGTTGATTACTTACAGTATCTGTTGTTAAAACAGTAAGTTTTGTTTACTGGTTGCTAGGCCAAAGGCGTCGTGAGTAATACTTTCCGACGCCTGAATTACTCACCGACGTCTTCATGATACTGGTTGTAGATTATGTTACTTTTATATAAATGTTACTATTGACTTTTCAGTTATTAGCTGGAAATTTATGTGTATCAATTAAGGGAAAAATTATAGGATCGTGCAAAAAACGCTATTAGTATCACAAACGTTAAACACTACACCGATCTCAGACGTCGTCGCTACGCTCCTCCTCCAAACAATTGTCTTTGATCGGTAATAGATATTTACGATATAAATGTCGTAAAGATTCATATTACGATATGAGATGGAACATGATATTAGAGTCGTACGTTGTCTGTAGAAATATTGGGGTTCATTTGTTGCTATTTATAAAACAAATTGCAAAATGAGCGTGTTTTTTGCACCAGACGTGAATATTGGAACACGAGCATTGGGAGTGTGCAAAAAACATTTATAATGCCTTATATACAAGGCTTTTTGTAATTTAGTTGTAAACTTTCATTCAATATAAAATAATGGATTACTTTGAATGCGGACAATAGCCACGTCTGCCACCGTTTTCCTCTGTGCATTACTTTTTTGGTTTCGGGGGCGTTTTTTTTTTGTGTTTCCCTGGTGTTTCCTAACTACGGTACGAAATTACAGATGGTGATTCGTTATGGGCCGTTTTAAGAACAAAATTTCCTATGAACATATGTCCGGAGTTGCTTCGTTTCTGAGATACAGAGCGTTAAAAAAAACTTTATCGCAATCTTATAAAAAATTGATGATCACAAATACAAACATCTATAATAATTGTACGCGTTTGTCAAAGTGTATCAAACAAAAAAAAACTTTCCCATATACCATCGCTCTCGTCTTGAACTTTGTTTTGGAAAAACGACCCCGAACCAAAAAAAAGTTTGGTTCATCATCAGATTCTGTGTGAAAAGAGCCTCTTATTTTTATCTACAGCTTGGCCTAAAAGACTACGGAGATATCGCCTATTATTTTATCCATACGCCCAATGAGTGGGAGAGAGAAACTTTATTTTGGTGAGCAATAAATTAATTCTCTCTCACACTCATTGAGCTTACGAATCAAATAATAGGCGATATATCCGTAGTGTTTGGAGATAACTGGATTCCTTATGATCGTCCCTAACCGATTATGGAATGAAATACAGGGTGTCCTATTTAAAAAAAATTATTTTCCAAGTCGCTGCGCTTTTTTGAGACACTCTGTATAAATGAAACTTAAACCATTAGAGACATCGAATGAAACCCTACAACTTATATATTAATTACGGGTGGGTCGGCGCACTTTTGGTCCTTACTGTATATGTGAGGATGTGTAAATATGCGTCCCGGTGTCTGTCTGTTTGTGTGTCTGTAATCAAATCTTGCAAGTTAAGTAGGACAGACTTCTAATCGTCCGATTGATTTGAAATTTGGCTGATGTACATAATTCTGGTGACAATGCATTATGACATTTTTGTTATAGAAAAAAACAAAATGGCGGATGAGTTTTGTAATTATGATTCGATTTTATTCAAAATTGATATCGGGGGGTTTTTGGGGTGGGCAATTATGATTCTTTTGTCAATATTGAAAAATTCAAGATAGCGGTCTCAATATGGCGGACGAGTTTTGTAATTATGATCCGATTCTATTCAAAATTTGTAACTAGGAGTTTTCGGTGTCAAAAATTATGATTTCTTCGTCAAAATTAAAAAAAATCAAGATGGCGGATTCAATATGGCGAACGAGTTTTATAATTATGATCCGATTCTATTCAAAATTGGTATCTGGTTCTCTGAAATCAATAGATCAATGCATACTAACTAAAAATCACAAAATATAATAATATTAAATAAAAACTTTTTGAAGACGAGCTTTTATTCAAATTAGCTAAAACGTAAAAAATAATTTCCCTAGATGTGACTTACAGATTCAAAAGATTGCCTCTTGAAGTTTTCGCTTCGAATACGAAAGCGGCAAGCTTTTGAATCTGTAACTCACATCTAGAGAAATTGTTTTTTACTTTATTTGAATAAAAGCTTGTGTTTAAAAAGTTTTTTTCAATATTATTTTACATTTATCATCATCATTATTTCAGCCATCAGACGCCCAATGATGAACACAAGGGCCTACGCGACTCAAGAAATAAGTTATTTACCTGAAAGTTCGGAAAGTAGACATTTTCCGCAAAAGTTAGGTACAATGTTTTTCCTAAGAGTGTTTTTGTCCATCTTATTTATGAAAAAGAAAAGGTTTTTAATAAACGAGAATTTATAATAATGCTACAAAATGACACGTGAGACAGAATAGTTCCATAGATCATTCAGTTAGTTAGTCCTAAATATCCTCATTTTCAACAAAACAAAAATCGTACGGAAAAGTACAACTTTCAAAACGAATAATTTTGCGGAAAAGTTACTTTTCCGCACGCTCGTATGAAAAATAATTTTGCTTAAAGTACTGGATGCCTCAATGGTCAAAGTTTCAGGGTGGCCGGTAGCTTGGCGGTGTAAGGCGCAGGCCGTTCAAAACTTCAGTATAGCGGTAGTCGGTTCGAGCCCGATTTATGTTCAAGGGATTTTTTCTCAAGTACTCAATATTGGAATCAATAGACGCCTACAGTCCTTGCAATTGTATTGTGTGTTGTCTAGATGCCAATCTCGTCTAGTGCTAGCTTGGAGTGCTCGCCGGTCACCCGAGGTGGTGCTGTAGGTTTTCCGGGTTTTTCTGCAGCCGAAAAGTGAATATGCCACCAAAAATCAGTAAGTTACCCCGGAGCGCCACGGCAAATAATAATAATAGCCTTCCTCTACCCGCACAGACTATGCCTTTGGGTACACTCTACGAGTGTTTATGAGGGAGTATTATTATTATTAACTCATCACATCTGCCAAGCTTGAATTTGCCCCGCCCGGTGCAGGGACCCTGGCTTACCCCCAATAAATCCAGGGCTGATAAATAACAAAGTACTTCTCGGAAAATATGAGCGGGCAATTACCCCAATCCAATAACAATCTTGAGGACAACTACCTGCTACAAGAAAAGAACACTTGTTAATTACCACTCCTCAGAAATATGTAACGGCTAAACTTGTTAATTACCACATCCATCCATATATACCAAGTGGACTTTCTTATTTGAAGACATAATCATACAGTTTCTGAATGGTCTCATATATCATATCTCAGATTTCAATAGTTGGGCATTAATAATTCAAGTCAATATGATTCAAAGTTCATGCATATTGCATAAATATCAGTGATATATTCATTCTCTATCTACTTTGATTCTAACTATATCTACACCGTTTGAGGAAAACAAAATCAATTTTCGAGGTCAGTAGTTTATAAGTATACTGGGGTTAAGGTAGCACCTACTACGAATAATTTTACACTAACCTTTAATTACCTATTTTTCAAGCAGTTCGATACGTGCGTTATTCGGTGGTAACGTGCGTGCCGCTTTCGTTTTGAGAGGTTCTCGCCCCGTGGCTTCTTATTCTACAGTGTGTCCATAAAGTAACCACCCTCTGTTGACTGTTAACTTTTGAACGAATTGGAATTTTCGGATGACATTTTTTTTTGGAATGGCAGTAACTGACATAAGCTACTTTTTGATAATAAAAAAAAAATCTATCTTTCAAAATGTTGGCTCGACGCCATTATGAAAGAATTTTTTAAATGGCATGGGGGGTCGAGTGATACCTCATTCGACATGTCTTACAATTCTCTATACGTCCCCAAAATTTCAAACAGAAATATCCATCCAAAATAAAATGGCGGTACATAATGTAGTTCACTTTTGAACGGATTGGAATTCTGTTTTGAATTTTTTTTTGGTTGAATGGTAGTTCATAAGCTTCTTTTTGACAACAAAATAAAAAAAAAATTCTCAAAATGACGTCGGTCCGCCATTTTTTTTTAATTGCTATGGGGGTCGAGTGATACATCGTTTGAATTGTATTTCAATTCTCTACAGGACAAAATTTGAAACAAAAATATTCATCCAAAATAAAAAAATTCATTGAATGATACCAAAAAAGATTTGATGATTTTACTAGAGCTCATTAATAGCCATCGAAAAGATCCTCATATGGCAGAGCTCTAACATTATATACCGCCATTTTGTTTGGATGGATATTTTTGTTTGAAATTTTGGGGACGTATAGAGAATTGTGCTAATATGTGCTAATAATAGGCTTGTTCGCGTTCACAAAATAAACAGTCCGAAACCATCACAAGCATGCGTAGTCCCACAGAACTCAAAGAATGCTTACAGTTTTGTGAAACTGCTTCTGATGGTTTCGGACTGTTTATTTTATGAACGCGAACAGACCTAAAGAAATCAGTCTCTACAAAAAATGTTTTGAATACTTCCTCAAAACAGATACCGGAAGCGACATTGGTAATTATTTCATTTAATTTATATACGTTATAGATAATTAGGCCTATATTGACTAAAGCCAAGAGATATTTCACGTGACAAAAGGGCTTCTGCCAACTCTGGGCCGCCGTCTGCTGATTTTTTCCTCGAAGAAAACTTGTAGATATTTTTATTCTCTATCATTTGATGCAAAATGTAAGTTGGAATAGTACTTTTTGTCATTTGACATTTTTTGACATATTTTTGATCGCGTCTCCTTCGATAACGCCTTCGTCTGCTCAAAATATGAAAGCACAGCAATATTCACAACCAAAAACAGAACGAGTGTACCGAATTTCATCCTGGAATAACACCGTTTAGATGTCCGAAAAACAAATATGACAGACACTTCACATGACAAATGGGCGTCTGCTGATTTTTTTTCTACTAGAAATGTTGAATATATTTCCATTTTCTATCATTTAATGCAAAATTCTAGTTGGAATATTCATTTTTGTCATTTGAAATTTTTGAGATATTTTTGACGGCGTCTGCTTCGATTACGCCCCCATCTGGTCAACATCTGAAAGCACAGTAATATTCAGAATCACATCAAAGTAAATAAATGTCCTTAATTTCAGCCTGGAAGATTTTATTTAATGTATTGACAAAAAAATGTACCTTTCAGCACCCCCTCCTAAAATAATGTCCCCACTTGGAGGTGGCAGACGGGTGTTGTTACACTTACTATTGTGGGGTACTTCAATCAAAAGCATCACACCTGTGGATTGTTTACTTTAACCTTTTTTCACTCGAGCTCTTGGTCTATATAATATATCCGTGTGCAAAGTGTTTTGCACATGAACTGGTGCTTTCGCAGCGAGTTCCCCTTGCGCAAAACCTAATTTTCTGAGGTAGTCGTATAAAACAAATATACGATCCGACGAAACCTGTGAAGTAAATTTTGACTCACTCCTAGTAGCCCAATTGAATTTAAATTTGACATGTGTTTATAATTCCGGTGACAGTACATTAGGAAATTTTTGTTAGAGAAAAAACAAAATGGAGATTCAATATGGCGGACGAGTTTTGTGGTTAGATGGAAGAGCAAGGTATGATCATGGTACTCTATCATGGTCATACATTGAATCCTGCCATTTGATAGGATATTCTATTTTCTATATATTATGTACTTTCATTTAATCTGTTACTGCTATTCCTATCAATAAAATCTATTATTATTATTATTATTAGCATCCAATCCCATTAAAAATTGGTATGTGTAGGTTTTTCGGAGACGGATCTGCGATTGTATTTGATTGTTTTGTTTTGTGATTATGGTTTAATTCTTTCTAACCAAAATTAGTATGTGGGAGTTTCGGATTTGGAAAATATGAATTTTTTGTCAAAACCATGATTTAGAGATGGCGGAAGAGTTTTATGATTATGATCTGATCTGGTTCTTTTCGAAATTGGTATGTGGGGATTGTCGGAGACTCTATGAATTTTTTGTAAAATTTCATGAATTTCACTAGATTTGATAATGCAATTAATTTTTCCTTTTAAGTGGTTTTGAATAAAAGCTTGCTATTATTTTTTTTACCACTAATTTTTTCAGTTCAGGAGTGAATATATTGGAGTTTTATCCCAACACCAAACCGCAATTTTTAATACCTCGACATTTGTGATCATCTTTTGTCTCAGCTTTTGCCTGTACATGGATTGATAATTGAATCATTTGTTGCAGACATTAGTTATTGTCTGCAGCAGAGACCTACCCTATACTGATGAGGGCAAGAACCCAGAAATCCATCTATAGGTGGTCCAAATGTTTCAATTAACTTTTTCCATGTAACTAGCAATTGCGGAGATAGCCTTGTAGGAACTCTGCACGAAAATTAATTGGATGTAATTCAACGTTCGTCGTGGTATTAGCCAGGAAAGTAGTTGTTTTCTGATGGATTTTTGAACCAACTATATTCCTATTGTATAGGTTTATTGCAGTGAGCAATCCTGGTATGGCAGGACATCTAGTTTCTAACTTGATAAGCTCATTGTTAAATAATATTTTTTGAAGATGATCACTTGGTGATTGAAACACGTCCCGAGGTATTAAAAATAGCGGTCAGGTGTTGGGATAAAACTCCAGTATATTCATTACTACACCAAAGGTCCCAAACAGTGCAGTGCAAGCAGAGCTGGGCCGGGTACTCGAGTACTGGGTACCGGCTACTTCCAATAATTGATGAACGAGTACAGAGTACCAAGTACTTTACTCATTACACATGCTCTCGAGTACAGTAGTCCTAGTAAACTTACTCGAATTCTAAGAGTACTTTTTGCAAGTACTTTCTCATCAAGTTATATGTAGCAAGTCCAAAAATAATTGAACAATATATCCACCCAATGGGTTTTCTCTGAGTCTTGCATTATACCTTCACCACTTTTTGCACCCTATAAATAACCATGAACTATCAAATCAATAATGACTAAACTATTTTGTAGTTTTCAGTACAAAAAGGATAAAATTACCGATAATAATAATAATAAAAACAATAGTTATTTTTGTATCTAGTGCGCGAAATGCTCGTCTATCTCGACAATTCTTTTTAACGAGGCACAGTATTTCGCGCACGATATGCAAACAAATTTTTTTATACAAACGTCAAAAAAAAAATATAGGTGATATAAAATTTTGTCACAATTTGCAATGATTTCTTGGATTTTCGTTTGATTGAGGACCATAAAGTTAAAAATAAATGATTTCTTGAATTCTTGCTTGATTGAGGAGTATAGGTTAGAATATGAAAATCCCATATAGTTTACATACAGTGTGCGAAATAGGTATTTCGCACATTACTTCGAGCACTTTGTCATGGTAACGAAGGAAAATGAAAAAAATTGTCACTTCGCATATTGTTGTCAATGCGCGATCTTTGTCATTTTTTAACGTTTGCAGAAAAAATAATTATTAAGTAATGGCATAACTGGTTGATTCTGTTTGCCAGGATTGGCTTCATAATAACTAATTTTGATGATTTTTAAAGCCTTTGGAGTTTTGAGGTTCCTGGGTGCGGCATGCTGGACTGTACAGACAGGCCAGGCGTAAGTAGACGCGTTCGTTGCATAAAAAAGTACTCGTAAAAATGTACTCTCATCAGAAGCGCGGGTATCGGATACTTTTACCCGATATGTACGGGTACGAGTACCGAGTATTTTATATAAAATGTACTTGGTAACGGGTACAGAGTACCAGAAATGTACTCAAGAGTACAGTATTCGGGTATTTGTACTGAGTACTTCCCAGCTCTGAGTGCAAGTACAGTTCAGGAGTGTTAACCCGGGAATCGCAATGAAAGAATTGATATACCTAAAAAGATACCTACTAGGTTTCCGTTTGGAAATTCAAATCAATAATAAAATACCTTCCATACATATTCGTGCAAATTTTCCGAAATGCCGGATATTGTGGAATTGAGGGAAAAATTATATTCTCCTGACTAATAACGAATATCTCAAAGAATATTATCGTTCGACTCGACGACGAAGACCTTAGCCTTGTCTTTTTCACGGTCCCTCGAAATTAAATTCCTTTCTTTCAGCTTCAGCCGCACATTTCCACATTTCGATCTACATTCAGCATTCAGTACATTCTCCGGTTTCATTAATATCGCGCCAACTGCCGTCAAATGGCGACGCAATCTGCTAAGTTCATTTCAGCTTTCATATTTAGAAAACGCGTGTTGAGTCGTTTCTAGTTCGACAGTTCGACAAATTATCACGTTTCACTTTCAATAATTTCGATTAAACTGGAAATTAGTTCGCTTGAATACTTTGTTCATAGACGGACCGATATATTTTGAAATTTGAAAATGATTGTGGTTTTTCGGAATTTCATGCTTTCAGCTTGATCATTTGCTTGTTTTGTTCGTTTTGTTCGAATTTACCGAGGCAGTATGTTTTTCATAAGAAGGTATGGTTGGTGTTTTTTTTTTATTCAGTAAACCTAGTTCATAATTCAAGCGACTAACTAAGCATGGATGAAAAAAAATAAAATAAATATTATATAAGAGCCACTACTTTTTTCCATTCCATTTTATTTTACTAATAGATTTTATAGCTTTCGTAGTATATTGAACATCTGAAACCAGGTCTAGTTTATCTATTCCGACTCGAAATAGCGCACAATAACCGAAGAAATTATTATTATGAAGTAAATTAATAAAGTCCAGTGGAATTTTGATAAAAGTTCTGAAATTGAAGTGGTGGGTTGATTTATTGATTTAATTTTCAAATGTTATTCCCATAAAACTTTTTTATTGATTGACTCGTAATTTTTATACATAAACCACTTGAAAATGTCGTGAATCCAGTGGCGTCGTCAAATTCTATTTAAAAAAATCGCTGGTATGTTTTTTGGATTTTTAACCTTGAATTTTTTTTTATTTGTTAAATAATCTCTTTGTTTCTCTAGATCTACTAACTTTCATGTACCACGAATAAAAAGCAGAACAGAACAATAATTTTATACTCCTCCTAACTCAGAGCGTAATGAGTTCATTAGCTATTGCAACAAAGCAGGTCCTTTTTCACGTTCGCTGCATAATTTTGAAGCAATCACTTCTTGAAGAAATGTAAACTATTCTGCTCACTAATGTAATATTTTAAGCTGTTCTATACATGGGTGTTTTCTTGTTTTGAACAGTAAGGTAGTATTTATATAATATTGGAAACAATAATGTAATGACCCTTAAATATTAAAACTGAACTATAATAATTCAACCTCACAATAACTATCGAAAATTATCATTTTTACGACAGTGCGTGAAATAAGTGTTTACGCACTGTTCACAGTACAAAAAAATTTCAACAGTACCTAAAGTAATTTTTTACATACTGTTCATACATTCATGCACTCTTGAAAAAAACCGTAATTTGTGTCATATATTACTTGGAAGTCTTCATTTGATAATACAACTACAATAATTAATGACATAAAACATTCAAATTAGTGATACAATTGCTACAATTTGGCGATAAGATAACTGTCGCAGAAAAATACTTTGTATAATACACTTTCGTAAAGAGCTTTTTGTATGTTGGCCGAACTAATAGCCTATCTATTTATGATTCAAGTTCGTTCGTTCGTTTTTTGTTTGAGCGTGAGGTTTGTTGAATGAGGCGCACAAGATACAAAAATAACTATTTCCTAACAAGTGCGCAAAGTATTACTTTTCCACACGCAGATACAGTTAGACGAACGACGCGAAGCTGTTGCGTGCGAAAAAGGCACTTAGCGCACGTGTTAGAAACAACATTTTTTCTTCGATCTTCATATCATATAACAACAAAAATTAAAGAAAAAAAATCATTTTTTTCAATAATTTTCAATTAAACCTGAAAGAAATAAATACACAACAAAAACACAATAAAAAAAAATAATAGAAAATGAAATTATTTGTTAACAATATTTATAACAAAAAAACAATTATTGACATTTTGCAAATTAGTTGCAGATATGGTCAATTAATTTAATGGGTGGCTCATGGTACGGATTGATGAACACTGACTTAGCGCGAAAGGTCAGTTAATATGGCTCAATGAACGAATATCGGGAATTGCGTAAAAAGGTAAAATATAATACACTTGAAATGTGTCGCATTTAATAGCCTTCAGCGAGGCCTTCAGCTACTAAAAGAAATATGAATTTTCCGCATACGGTGCGGATAAAAAGCTTATCCTCACTGCGTGCGGAAAAGTTGAAGTTTGTACACGCAAATGCATGCATGCGCAGCAGGATGACGATAAGGTCAAACAAATAAATCGGTTTATCTTTATAAATCTTTATAATAGAACTGTTTCCCAAAGTAAACTCGATTGCAAAATTTTTGATCCAAATATTTTATAGTGTCACTACTTTACCAGAAGGAATCAATATTTCACAACTACATAAAAATTGGTAGGTACTATTCCTACCATGCATGTGAACTGGCCATATTTTCTATATCACTGTGGAAAGTGTTTTTGTGGTTTCCGTATAAAATTGTCGGTTGATATACCAGGTATCAGCTGACGATAAATAATAATGTTTTGCTTCATTCTTCCGATGATCGAAAATGGTGAGTAGCGTGGTGCAGTTTGAATCGGAAAGTCGATTATTGAATGATGATAGGCGGTATGTTATTACACACGTTTTCTTATTTTATTTGCAACCTAATCGTTCATTCAAATGATTATTCAACCACTCATTATCATCAAATGTCATGTACCTATGTTCGAAAACAAAAAAATGCCGATAAGCAAATGGATAAACCAAAATAAAAAAACATTCTGAAATGTTACATTTTTACTACTAAGGACTGAGTGTGCACGTGTGAGATCTTATCAATAACTATTGAAATAATGGGACACCGATTTTCCGCAGTTGTAGCGTTGAAAATGTAATTTTTTTCTTAGTAGCAGTTTTTTCTTCACGGATTATACAGTGAGCCTTTTTATAGTCCCCCTTCCCTTGTTAACTTTAGAACTGTTTAACGTTCAAACATGGGACAAAATCCGTTTTGGATGAAATCACCGATCTTACTTTTTTTTTAGTTCCCGGTGTCTGTCTGTTTGTGTGTCTGTAATCAAATCTTGCAAGTTAAATATGACACACTTATTATCGTCCGATTGATTTGAAATTTGGCAAGTGTACATAATTCCGGTGAAAATGCAATATGACATTTTTGTTATAGATCCGTTTCTTTTTGGGGTCGACAATCATGATTCTTCTGTCAATATTGAAAAATTCATGATGACGGCTCCAATATGGCGCCGGACGAGTTTTGTAATTATGATCCGATTCTTTACAAAATTTGTATTTTGGGGGTTTTCGGGGTCGGAGATTATGATCCTTTTGTCAAAACTGAAAAATTCAAGGTGGCGGATCCAATATGGCGGACGATTTTTGTAATTATGTACTAACTAAAAAGTACAAAATGAAATAATATTTTTAACGACAGGCTTTTATTCAAATTCGCTAAAAAGTAAAAATAATTTCTCTAGATGTGTGTTACTGATTCAAAAGTTTGCCGCTTTTGTATTCGAACAGAAAACTTCAGGTAAGTAATTTTAGTGAATTAAATTGATCCTGTCTGTCATTCCATAAGACCATTTATCACAGATCGGGAAATGAAGACTGGAATTAATTTTGATTTTTTCTGAAAACCTATCGAATCTGCTCTTTCTATCAGAATTTTGATTTTTTTTTGTGCGAAATTATAGTTTACATTTGAGATAGGCGTAACACGTGGTCCAGTTTTAGTATTGTTGATTAAGTTATCCATTGTTGAGAGTTTTTCAATCAAATGTCTTATTCACCTGGCACAATTCGAAAACAAGGCATTTATTTTTATCGTCTATATAAACAATGGCCCATAACTTATGCTCATTATTTCTTATGGTAATGTTGATAAAAGGTTGTTTATAGATAAGCAGTGTCCCAAATTGAAGAAATAATAATTGGGTCAGACTAATTGAAAGCAGTGGTAGGTACTGAAATTTATTGAAAAATTCACGATTATCGTATCTGTGATTTTTTTAAAAAACGTCGATCTTATCTGGACTATCAGTTCGGAAGGCGTTTAAGTAACAAAGAGGATGAGTTATCTCAATTCTCGGTTTCGGTAGTTATTTACCTGTCACACACTATCGGCACAATTAAAGGGCAAAGACTCTTTATGCTCGAAATACACAATATTTTTTTCTACAAACGCAGCTCTTAGAATAAAAAGCTCGATAATTCATTCAACATATGAGAAAAATTAACACTCAGTAAATATTCTAATGTATAAGCTAAAAAAAAGGAAAATAACTCATGCCTCAAAAAAACACCTGCCGAGATCAAACCCGGGCCCCATTTGTTTAAATCAGTTTGATCGAGCGTTTTTTTCACTCTATAGTGTGGAAATGATTCTAACAAAATGACAGTCCTCGGAAAACGTCATCTTTGCATTTAGATCTGAAAGCGTCACAGGTTATACTTTGGTAAGCGGTTGTAGAAAATCGCTGTGACACTAAGGTAAAAAACGATTAAAATTTCTACAAAATTTCGCCGCTGTTTATGATACAAGTTCGTGAAGTAGGACGTTTCTGTATAGGCATGAAGTTTAGACAGAGTATGCCTGTTTGCGGCTATATGTCGTGTATTTTATAGTTTCATAACCATTACAATTTTTAACTTTGAGATGTATATATATGTACGTTCGTTCTCTATGTATCCTGTATCTACACCATTTTTTAATTTAAATATTTTTTTAATCTAACTGCTCTGTAATTTGACTTATCCTATCTGTATTGCTCTGTTTGTACACCTAAAGGATCAATAAATCTATACTATACTATACTATACAAAATAATTATTTACCTAACAAGTGCGGAAAGTAGTACTTTTCGCGGAGCGGAGCGGAGTTCGGCCAAGCCGTTAAGGGCGGAAAACACATTTTCCGTAAGAGTTAGGTACAATATTTTTCCTACGAGTGTTGTTGTTCATCTTATTTATGAAAAAACAAGGTTTTTAATAAATAAGTTTTCATAATAATGCTACAAAATGACTAATAAGAGAGAATAGTTACATAGATCATTTAGTTAGTCCTCAATATACTCATTTTCAAAAAAATCGTGCGGAAAAGTAAAAATCGTACGAAAAAGTACAACTTTCAAAACGAAAAATCGTTTACGAAATTGTATCATACAAAGTTTTTTCGTAGACAATTGTTATATTGCCATAGGTATTGTAGTTGTAATTTGAATGTTTTATGTTATAAATTGTCCTCGTTTTATCAAATAGTGACTTTCGAGTTATATTTGACGCAAAATATTGTATTTTTCAAAAATGCATGAATGTATGAACAGTGTGTAAAAATTTACTTTACGCACTAAGTTTTAGTCACTGTCGTAGAAAATAGTTATTTTTCTACTAACGTCAAAAAAGGGTCGCGCATTGACAACAATATGTGAAGTGACACTTTTTCCTTCTCCTTCGTTACCATGACACCGCGCGCGAAGTAATGTGCGAAATATTTCGCACACTGCATGTACACTATATGGGATTTTCATATTCTAACCTATAGGTCCTCAATCAAGCAAAATCCAAGAAATCATTGATTTCTGAATATTCAACAATAATTAAGTAAGGCTTTTTAACACTTTTCAAATTGTGACAAAATGTTATACTACCTATTTTTTGAAGTTTGTAGAAAAAAATTTGTTTGCATCTCATGCGCGAAATACTTTGGTGATCTCGACTATGTTTTTTCGCACACGAGATGCAAACAAAATTTTTTCTACAAACGTCAAAAATGTAGGTAGTATAAAATTTGGTCACAATTTGAAAAGTGTTGAAAAGCCTTATTAATTATTGTTAGGTAGGAGTCTTCAGAAACGATATGTATTTTTCCTTTTCCTTCTCCGATTATTTTTAGCAGAGTTATGACCAATCAAATATTCGGCTCCGCCAGACCTTCCAGCGGCGGGTAAGTGTGAACCTGAAATTTGATGTCGGCGTTCAATCACGTTCCTGAGAAAACGATCACATTTCATAAGAAATTACTAGTAATAATTTTTGCGGAAAATTGTTTTTCAATCTGTTGAGTTTTTTTTTCGATAAATCATATATTTTCCAAGATTACAGCGAAAATCTATTTATATATTTTTAAACGAAAAAAAAAAAAAATATATATGTTCCGCCCCTGGAATTTTGGTAAACAATTTTTTTTGCATGCTAGCATACCAAGTTTGGTGGTGCTACAATCGATTCTTGTCTCAAAACCCAATCGTACTGGATAATAATCCAATAACAACCATTAAAACAATATATGGAGAAAAATTCCAATCCGTTCAAAAGTTAACGGGGTGAAGTTACTTTATGAGAGTTCTAACAGTATGTACAGCCATTTTGTTTTGGGTGGATATTTGTGTTTGAAATTTTGCTGTCGCATAGAGAATTGAAAGACGTTTCGAAGAGGTATCACTCGACCCCCCTTGTCATTTATAAAATCTGTCAACAAATAGTTATTCAACTACCATTTGACAAAAAAATCCAATCGATTGTAAAATTAACAGGGGGGAGGTTACTTTATGGACAGACTGCTTGTGTATTATTAGTCCAGTGAGTCGTTGCTTTTTTCCATTCCTTGAAGCGTCATCAAAACCATAAACTTGTAAACCTGTTTTTATTGGGAAACCCTGTACGCGTAGACGCAAGAATGAGTCGTACGAATTTTATTCAGTTCCATTTTCCACCAACCCACGATAAGTTAATGCTAGTTATGTGTTTCGAATGTGTTGTTTCGGCCAGAAAAGTGACTTTCATCAGGATTTAAATAATGTTCAGGAAATTTCTGTAAGTCTGCCATTATCTGAAATCAGCATAGCATGATTTGGAAATTCCCGATAAGTGAATCAGCAGTTTTTTGTTTTTATGTCTTAGGAGTGAGGGTATCGCTTAAATGATAATATGATGTTTTCATTCGAAGTCTGCAAAGGAATGATACACCAGATGTAAACAAAGCATCACAGCAGATTCTTTTTAAATTCTGATGATTTTGTTGAAATCACCGGTTTTTTGTTGTTCACTGCTATTTTCGATTGCAATTCACATCATGAATTTCATACAAATTTGTTTTGCCCTCATTCTGATTACATCCACGAAACATCAGAAGCATATTTTATTATTTTTATTAATCCGGTACGATTGGGTTTTGAGACAAGAATCGATTGTAGCACCACCAAACTTGTTATGCTAGTAGTTGGAACCATGATAAACACGAAAAAAAATTGTTTACCAGAATTCCAGGGGTGGAACATATTTTTTTATTCGTTCAAAAATAAATAAATAAATTTTTGCTGTAAACCTGGGAAGTATATGATTTATCGAAAAAACAACTCAACAGGGTGAAAGACAATTCAATTCTCCACAAAAATTATTCCTAGTCATTTTTTATGGGTTGTGCTCGTTTTCTCCGAAAACGTGATTGAACGCCGACATCAAATTTCAGGTTCACTCTTATCCGCCTCTGAAAGTTCTGGCCGAGCCGAATATTTGATTGGTCATAACTCTGCTAAAAATGATCGGAGAAGGAAAAGGAAAAGTTCATATCGTTTCTGAAGACACCTACTTCCTCATGCAAATATAATATGCGAGTATTTGAGTACCTTATATGTGTTTTGTCGCACTTCACGGAGATGTTTGCGGATGATCTGAAAATCATGAATAATTTAGTAAATATGGAATTTTTATACTGAAGCAGCAACCCATACCCTCTTTGGACTATATGCAACAATTTTAAAGTAGTGTGACGGGTCCCACTTATACATGCCAAAAAAAAAACTTTGTTTTACTCCTGCCTCATTTTCAACTTACCCATAAAATCGGCATTCTCTTCACTAAATGTTGATAATAATCGGTTACTCATATCCTGCATATATATATTTAATAAAACTATTGTGAAGTGCAAACCTCAAGCTTGACATGGCACACTTCATTTTTTATGTAGGATGTGTATGAGCGATTATTTTCAACATTTACTGAAGAAATTGCCGGTATTATCGGTGAGTTGAAAACTGAGGCAGGAGTAAAACCCTGTTTTTTCTTTGGCATGTATGAGTGAGACCTGTCTCACTAGCCTTAAATCGTTGCATATGGTTCAAAGAGGGTACTGATTCCTGCTAGCTCCAGTATAATTATTTCATATCAACTAAAATATCCATGACTTTCGGATCATCCGTAAATATCGTAGAAGGGTTGTGTGAAGTGGGACAAAACACATTTTAGGTACTCAGATACTCACATGTTATATTTGCATGAGGAAGTAGAAGTCTTCTGGAACGATATGCACTTTTTCTTTTGCTTCTACTATAATTTTTAGCAAATTTATGACAAATCTAATTTTCGGCCCTGCCTTAACTAGCAGTGGCGGATTAGCGCGAGCATGAAATGTGATGTCGGCGTTAAACCAAGTTTTCTGAGAAAACGAGCGTATTTCATAACGTATTACTGAATATCGTTCTTGTGGAGAATTGAATTATCTCTCAACCTATCGAAATCGTTTTTTGGATAAATCATATATTTACTGAAATAACAAAAAAAATTATATTTTTTTAAATGAACATTTTTTTATTTTCCACTCCTGATTTTTTGGTAAACAATTTTTTTTCTAATAATACATGATGTCGAGATGTTATGTGCCGAGTTTCAGAGTGCTACAATTCATTCTTCACTTTTTGCTCGAGTTTGTCTGTCGTTACTGGATTATATCGACAAATTGCGTTTTGTTCACCAAAAACTCACCAAACCATCCTAGAAACGAATGTAGATAACGAGTACTGAAGCTATCTAGTTTTGAATTTTTAAGTTAAGATTGAGATGTGGCCCACTTTAAAAAAACTAAAGAACACGCTTTACTTCCCATTGACTAAAAAGTAAAAAATAATTGACAATTTAATTTCTCAAATGTAAAAAAGCGTGGGTGCTTTCGATTTATATTCTCATATTTTTTAGTTTAAATTAACAATTAACAAAAAGAACGGTTTTTGTAGATTTGAGAAATTAAATTGTCAATTATTTTTTACTTTTTAGTCCATGGAAGTAAAGCGTGTTCTTTAGTTTTTTTAAACTATTATTTTTTTAACTGAAAAATCGAATTCTCCGACCCCGAAAACCATACCAATCGAATCTGACCATAATCACAATACTCGTCCATCATCTTGAGCCGCCATCTTGAATTCATAAATTTTTAGGAAAAATTCATAATCTCTGACCCCTAAAACCCTCACACACTAATTTTGAATCGAATTAGACGATAATGACATCTTGGAGCCGCCATCTTTAATTTATGAATTTTGACAGAAAATTCGTAATATACGACCTAAAAAAACCTCAAATACTAATTTTAAATCGAATCTGATCATAATCACAAATCTCGTCAGCCATCTTGGAGCCGCCATTTTGAATTCATTAATTTTGATAAAAAAATCATCTCTCTGACTCCGAAAACCCTTATATACCAATTTTGAATGGAATCAGACCATTATCACAAATCTCATCCGCCATTTTGGAGCCGCCATTTCGTTTTTTTAATAAAAAAAAATGTCATATTGTATTGTCACTGGAACTATGAACACTTGCCAAATTTCAAATCATTCGGACGTCTGGAAATGGGTAAAAATCACGCCCTAAGGAGTCAGTTACAAACATACAAACAAACATACAAGTGAAGCTAATATAAAGCGGAAAAGTAGAAAATTACTTTGGATGAATAACAGATCTACAACCACTGATCGCGTTGTCATTTTTTCATTTTCATTAGGAATATTCTATTCGGTCCGTGTCTCCAGTACTCCCGATACATCCGAAGGGCGCGCTTGTGTCATTAACCCAAATAATCACTCAATACGTCCGTGGGTCCGATAATCATATGCCCTGAGTAGACGATGAACCAAAGAGGACTACGTCAGGCTTAATTCCTTGGGTTTTTCTGAGAGGAATGAGTAATTACAATAGATTCGGCACTTCTCATTTTCCTCAACGGACTCAATATCTCCCGAAGCATTAAGTCAACACCGGTGTCTCATCAATACCGTACGAGTGTCGTAGATGGTAGTTCAACACTAGTAGCACCGCGTTATGCCTGTGGATATAGGCTGAGACCGCACAATCTTGACAGGCAGACAGAAAATGCATTATGTTCTCAGGCGCCCCCCCGAAACGCTCTGCCTCTAGTGTCCGAACCCATCACGTGACCACGGTGAACCAGGATGTTGAAGACACTATCCTGGCAGGCCATCATGAATCCCTCGGTCTCCGACTTCAGCCCACTTGACCTGAGGAATGAGAAGGTAATTTTTTTTTGCATGAGCCAAGGTCTTCAATGTTCTTGAAGAAGACCCTATGCATTGGCCTATCCGTATGTAGCTGCAGGATGACTTTGGTCTCCGCAGCTGTAATGTGAGCTTTGTGCTGAACGTGGTCCAACTATATTAGTCTGCAGAAATTGAAGAAAAATGCCAATTCCTACTTACATTTCCATGTTTTCACGATATTCTTTGAACATTAGTAGAGTATTTTGCTTTTTGTTGAAACCACAATTTTTATTAATTTGTTTTGTTATAGTCTGTTTTTTTATTCCTGGGTACTACATCTGGCGAGAAAATAGCAACGAACTCTGTGGAAGAACCCGGAGCACGCATCCTAGTAAAAAATACTATCTATATTTGGTTCTTACAAATGTGTGCAACCGAGACAGTTAAAATCATCAATTAAGATTTGCCTTCTTGACAGCATTGGTATGGCCTCTAATCTTATATGATGGTGATGGTTCCATCAGAGGAGTGGGTCACTTTGTCCGACGGCATCTCAGATGTGTTGGTTCTTGGTTCTTATGACCTCCATTATGTTGGAGTGACCTAGGTTGTTGCCCCTCCGTTGGTCCAGGCACTTTAGTCAGGAGGCAAATGCAGAGGAGGAAGGTTCAAAATTACCTCCAGGCCAATCGTAGATATGCTGGGCATAACACCACTAACCCCGAGCATTGCCAGTCTTTGTAAACTAACCAGCCTCACTCTGGTTGTCACTTGTTCAACCTTTTGACACAACAGCAGGGCTCCATACGTTGTCCATACAGTGTGTATAGCAAAAAGGATTGTTTCCATGTTTTGCCAAAGGAGCGCCTGGCCATCAATAGTTATGCCATTGCCCTTGTCAGCACTTTTCCAGATGTTTGTTTCAGGTAAGCTTCGAGTTTAGGTTTAACCCTAGGTATTCTGTCTCTCCTGTCAATTTGTGGACTTTCAGCAAATATTCGAAGAGCTCTGTTGGTCTCTAGGTTTCACTCCCTGGTTAATGGAACAGAGACCCACTTGTAGCAGTGAGGACAGTAGCCACCTCAGGGAGACAAGCAACCGACTTCATATTAAGGTTGAAGCACACTACGGCACGCGGAACCGTGCCGCACCTCCCTGAAAAAATTCCGTCTGAATTCTTTACATGCATCCTAATGTAACTGCGTTCTGCGCCGTCGTGAAATGATTTTGGAGCGGCTTGGTGTACGCAGTTACATTAGCATGTATGTAAAGAATCCGGAATTTTTTCAGGAAGTCGCGGCGCGGTGCGTGGTGCGTGGTGCGTGGTGCGTGGTGCGTGGTGCGTGGTGCGTGGTGCGTGGTGCGTGGTGCGTGGTGCGTGGTGCGTTGTGCGTGGTGCGTGGTGATTTCGAAGTTGTTGCCTCTCATTGGAGGTGGGAGGCGGAGTAGGTAACATAATGATCAGTTAGGTATAGTTTCTGGGCTGTGGTCCTTTTGCATTTGTAGAGGCGGGTTTTGAGGACGTTTCACACAACTTCGATAGACATCTTCAGCGTGGCTATTATAGTCTCGAAGAGTGGCGTAGGACTAGGTAAAAGCGCCTCTACAGACGCGAATTAACTGGTCTCCCAAATCAATAAACTACACCTCATCAACAATGGAGTTGTCTGGACGCTACAATACAAAAGAATCCCTGATGATTAGTAATGCCAGTGGTGAAAGGTTATTCTCAACTTTAAAAGGAGTAAAAAAATTCATGGTAGAGGATACTTTGAATTGCTTATCAATTTTGAATATTAACAGTGACATGCTATTAAAGCTGAATTTTGATGATGCCATTGAGGAGTTTACATAAAAAAATCAAGAAAAGTATTTTAGTATTTATCTGAAAATTTCACACCTCACTTTTTCAGCCAATCAAAAAATTGGTGTTTATTTAGTTGCCATGGCAACCCAAAAAATTTCCGGAAATTTTTATCCTCCAGGGTACCCTGGGCGAAATTAATAAGTGGAAATTTTTCTGTCAAATATTTGACATGTGATAGTTAACATTTTGCTTTTATGTACAAATGGAATGTTATTTTTTGTACAACTGACATTAAAAATGACGTTTTTAATTCATTGACACATGAACTAAAAACTGACGTTTTCACAAAATCACTTTTAACACTAGTGTTAAAAGTACTTTTAACACTAGTGTTAAAAGTAAAATGACAGATGAGATGATGGATACTCAGTAATATAGATCTCTCTAATAGAAACACTTCAATCAGATATTATAATCAGAACACCTACTCAAGAGGAATCGTTTATAAAAGTTCACACATGTATTTGGTCGTTTGCGCAATTGATAATACTAATTCCTTTTGAAGTTACAAACGAAGTAGTATTTAGTCCAACTGTAGAATGTCCTTCATCACTGACAAATAATGACATTCATAAATAAAGTGCGTTGGGGTTTATTATATTTGAAGTATCTGTCAGTCAGCCTTGTAATCCAAAGATCGTGTGTTCGAATCCTTATGGATCTTATTTTTTTTTTGTTTTTTTCTTACTAGCAGTAACTGTTGAACAAAAAATTTTGTATGATACATTTGTTAAAAGTGATTTTATTTTGCTCGTGGGGTTGCTCCACTCGCTAACGCTCGTTTCGCAATATTCCCCACTCACAAAATAAAATGCCACTTTTAACACTTGTATCATAAATAACTATTTCATATATGAAAGGAGATAATATTTCATAATTATATATTCACTAAATATTTCGAATGTGTCTGAAAATATTTTGAGAACTTGCATTTCAACAATGAATAGGTCCATCGGTAAAAAATGTATATCAATCAAATCTATCTATGCTTGACTTGATGAACTTAATATTTGAAACAATTTTATTCAACTTATCTTTTCATGAATACTCGGCTGAAATTTGCAAGAATTCCTTTCCACATCACTTCCCAATAGACAATCCGCATGTACCACTCAAAACTATTTTAGTTCTGCGTGATGTGCAATGTAATTTTAGGCTGAAAATGTCGCAAAATGAATTTTCCTTTCTCACATACAAACACCGCCACCAATACCAACGCGTAACTGTCATTATATCAACAAAAACCATTCATGGCCCACTGATGTTACAACTTGTTTTCTCTCAGAATAATCTACAAGTCAGTTGAATTAACCATTAATTTAATATATTTTGGTGTGAAATTTTCTTACCGAATCCCCCGCGTGCTTGAATTAATTGCTGGAAATTTATCTCGTACATGAATTTTTTAAGAAAAGTCGCTGCACAACTCGGGTAATTTTCAAAAAATTCATGTACTCGAAAAATTTCCGGCAATAATTCAAGCACTAGGGAGATTATAAGTGAAAAAAAAATTATATTTGTTGTTTGCTATTGGGTTTAAGAGGCAACATCAGCGCGTCATCACGAAAGTCAAATTTTATCATTGCGCCGCACATGTTGGGTGTATGAGGATATATTTTTCAAGAGTGATAGTGGAGGTAACTATTTTTTTCATTTGTCAAACCATAAAAAAAAATTTTTCTTCAAAATCATCAAAACCAAAAATCAGTTAAATTCCCGAATTCCCACAAACGAATTGAATCATTTGTTCCAACAAAATTTTCGCAAAAAATAAAACTGAACGCTCAACACCGATTCCCGTTTCATCAAGGGTAATTGTTTGCTCTTAAGTTGTGAAGTAAATATGATTTGATTCGTTATCGTAGTGATTTTATGTTATTGTCATATGCAGGTATGCATATGCGGGTACTTTGAAACTGACAATTGAAATTTATTATTTGGCGGCGGCGCGCGGCGGCATCGTAATAGTTATCCCCCGCCGTAAGTGTGTATAAATCCGGCACTGATGTGTGTAGTTCAATGTTTGTAGTGGATTAGCCGGGGAATTAGTTGTATTATGTCGGATATTTTTGTCTTTTATTCCACTTCGTAGTAATTGTTGGAGACGAGGAGATTGCGACATTCGACAAATTGAGTAAACATGCTGTTTAAAGCTAGTATTTTGCACAACAATGAATGGATTTTCAATGTTTGTATGAGGGGTATATCTATCAAATTTTTGTTTCCTAGATATCTTAATTAGATACCAGGGGCGTAGCTAACACCCCCGCAATCCCCGTGGTTCGGGGGGCGCAAGCTTGACAGGGGCTCAAGGAAACCAGAAATTGGGTTAGGGTATGGGCGCAGGCAGGTCCCTGCGGGGGGTTCGCTCAAAGTCAGCTACGCCACTGTTAGATAATTGTTTATTGCACACATTCTAAGAATGAATAATTGTCGACGTTCTGATTCTACGTTCGAAAACCTGACAGAAAATCATGATCAAAGTTGTATACTACTTCACTGACATTTTCGGAATGAGAAATTGATAAATATTTGATAACTACTTTGAAAACCATATATTCTCATACAAATCAAGATAAATCGAATCAGTATTCCTATGCGTGTTCTAGTATGACAGAGTATAGGATCCATTATTCAGCGCTATCTCATTCATGATTTTTATTTCGTTTTGGAAACGTTATATCATAATTGAAGTCTCAATTCCCTCCGAACAAGTAAACTGACACTTGCCATTATGTGTTGAACGTGCGAACGTGTTGATTTGAATCTGCGTGTATGAATCTATAGCGATACTCTCAGGTTTTACGTGGGTGAATAAACTCAGTTTTTCAATATATTTGGCTCGATTGTAAGAGCTTGTCAGTCTTATCACCGTACGCCTAATGCCAGGTGCGTGTCTAGGTTTATTTTATGTGGCGAGGTAATGAATCGCTGTGGCACAATTTGTGGCATTTTTTTTCTCGCGGAATCCCTAAAAAATTGTTACTGCGCCTATGGACAATCGTCCTTTTCGCTTATTATTTACTGCGAAGTCTTCATACACCGTCTTATAACAGTTATCTTTCAGTCAAACCAAGGCAGTCATTACCGCCTCTTAGCCACGCGCCTAAAAGAGCAAAAATTTCCTGAAAAAAAGTCTCGCCTCCCAGAACTGTACTTCCAATATTTATAATTTTAATTGAGCGGTGAAAATACGGGTGGAAATAGGCTCGTTCTGAAAACATCGCGACAAGCTTTTGAATCTATGTAATAACCAACATTAAACATCTAAAGAAATTATTTTTTACTTTTAGGCGCATTTAAATGAAAGCTGTCTTTAACACATTTGCGGACAGTAGGAGGGGCTCTAAAAAAGCCACTTCCAAAAATGTAAAAAATAAAAATATTTGTTGGCCTGCACCAACCACAGGCCATTTTTTTTGGAAAAAAACTTGAGCAGAATATGCCGTCTTGTCCCTATACATGCCGAAATATATAAATTTTTTATATGCTGGGACAGTGACGTTAAATGCCGTCAAGGAAAACTCATTATTAGTTATGTATTAAAAATTATAACTACTACTACTACTAGCTACTTTTTTTTGCTTATAAACCACTTTATGTAGTATTTGAAACACTTGTCGCACTCCGCAGATGTGTACACAAACACAGATAAACAGCAAATGCACCTGTTGAACAGTATTTTTAGGTTAGGGTCACCAGAACTTATGCATGGACATTGCACGAAATTTTATATTTTCTCCTGGGACAGTAAGGATCCATTTCATAGAAATAGTTCTGTCCGCAACCGTCGTTGTGAAGCCAGAATAAAATTAGAAATCGGTCGGTATATACCGTCTTGTCCCTGCACATAGCGCGGGATATGCCGCTCTGTCCGCGAACGTGTTGAAAAGATTTTTTCATTATTATTTTCACAAAAAAACAACAAATGTTCGGTTATATAAACTATAATTTATTTATATCCACGTCGACCAGTACCTTGAGGAATGTATACCACGACAGGTCTCATTATTAAAGAACTAATAATCAACGATTTACATACAATTTTCAGTCGTGGATTTCTAGGTGCGAATCATTATTTGCCACTTCATGGCGAACCATTGCAAAGCGACGAATACGCAGGCAACTGCTAATGAGAAGTGTATTACGTCATCATAGTCGTATTCTTGAAGCGTGGACTAACAATGGGTACTTTTAGACTACGATTCTAGGCGTCGAAGATGCCACTCGATATTTCTAAGGGACTGTATAAGGAACGTTATTCAAGTACCTACAAGTTGAGGTATTTAAATTATAGAAATATAAATAAGTATCCAGTGATGTAGTCTGTCTGTCCTCTCACAACTCGATAACGGCCTCTTTTAGTTTGTGCTGTCGGTTCTTTTAATGGAATTTGCAACATAAAGTGTTCGTTAGCAGTCTATAATGGATGATCAGCATATTGTTACGATACAGGAGTTCGTGGGTAGAGAAAATACTGGACAGTTATGCCTTGTTTATTTACTACTGAACATTCAACAATAAATCAATTATGCAACTCAAATGCTACAATAATATACGTAATTCACTAGATACTTATTCATTCCTTTAATTCTTACAGTGAGCGCAAAGCTCAGAATTCTTCTGAAAGATCGTTTAAAAAGTTTACGCGGACCGATGCTTCACCTTTTATTCACTCTCATACACCTACAGTGTAGGCAGTTTTGGCAAATACCTGTCAGAAAATAACGACTCTCCTGGATAATGCCACGACGGGCATTGAATTATATCAATCATACTTGTGCATTGTTCCTCATTGTATAGGAGACAATTGCAAATGCTCCCTGTAATCAACTAGCAGAATTTTGTTCGATTCGGTCAGTGAGACCTCCTGCAAACCTTCCTTTCGAGGTTTTGCTTCTCACCTTGAAACTACACAATTTCTTTCATTTTATTGATATTGATTGCGTACTTCAGAAATTGTCAACAATTATAACGAAGAAGGATTGAATCGATAAATGTTCAATTAATAGCAAACCAAAATAATGTACATGCAGTACACTCATTTGCAAATAAATTATCGAGAAATACAAATACGAAATGAAATCTCATTTTCATGTAACAAAGGAATGTGTGTCAGTGAAAATGAATAGCTATTTTCAAAATTCATAAACTTATATTCCTAATATAGAAATTTATTTAAAAACTCTATTTTCTTTAATAATCAACACATTTTCCTACTAGGTCTTCTTGAACCACGCCACTGAGGTAGACTTGATATTAATAATCTCAAGAATAAATAATGAGATAAACCCATAATTTCAGTGAACTTATTGACGCCTTATCACTCTCAAGATAATTCTGGTGAATATTTTGATGCTCCTTCCTCAGTCTCAACCCGATTCGTTTAACGCGTGTTTGGACATCATGAGTGACGTAACACCTCTTTTGCATAGTGATGAGGAAGGGTATTTATTTATTGTATTCATTATTTTTTATTGGTTTCATATTACCGACTGTTTTTTCCTTTCGGCTATACTTCAAATTGCCATCTCTCTCAAGAAACATCCCTCGTAAAATGCAAATGAGTATTTTCAAAAGGAAAAGCACAATGAAGTTTAACTGCGTACGATATAAATCCTCTAAAACGAATAAAAAGCAGAATATCTTGGTTCAAGTTCACTATTACGATGTTTTGGAAATGTCAGAGAATTTGTTTAACATCATTATTAATACCACTGATAGCGTAATATAATAATCTCTCTAACCACAAAAACAGAAATGCTCAGCTTTACCAAAACAGTCAACAAAACTTGAAAGTAAATTAACTTGGAAACACTTGGAACCGGAAGTAAAGGTACATGATTATAATTAATAAAACAGGGGAACACAACTCAAAGTGTTTTGCATGTAAACTCTTCTTTTGTTTTCATTCAGAAAAATGTGAATGTCCAGCGTTTTGTTTATTAGTGCATAATAATATATTGTGTCCCTAAAGTTTTCGATGGACGTGGAAGCTAGGAATTACGAGGGCTTTACCTGTTTGCATACAATTCCGGGGATTTTTTTCATGTATGTCATAAAATATATGTCAAATAATTCCTTACTGCAGCTATTAATACCCTTCTGTCAGCTCAATAGCAGTTTCTCTATATCTCCTGTATTGCGTATGTGTGGGTTTGAATGGTTCTTCTGACCAAAATAATCAAGATGCTCAGTAGCTTTCGTTGTACCTAGTTATCTAGAAGTCCTGGAAAAAGAGACAAAAACCTACTAATCCTACTACAGTTGTCTTCTTAGTTATTAGAGATTCCGAGAAACCTTTCCCATAGGATATCTGAAGGTTTCCAGCTCAATCTTTGATCAAGGTTATCGTTGTACTTCTTCCCTCTAATCCAGTAACGAGAGACAAACTCGAGCAAAAAGTGAAGAATGAATTATAGCACTCTGAAACTCGGCACATGACATCTCGACATCGTGTATTATTAGAAAAAAATTGCTTACCAAAAAATCAGAGTTGGAACCTATGAAAATTTCTCATTAAAAAAAAATATAATGTTTCTTTGTTGTTATATTTATCAAGAAACGATTTCAATAGGTTGAGAGATAATTCAATTTTTCACAAGAATGATATGGAGTAATACCTCATGAAATACGCTCGTTTTCTCAAGAAACGTGGTTTAACGCCGACGTCACATTTCATGCTCGCGCTAACTGCCACTGCAAGTTCAGGCAGGGCCGAAAATTAGATTTGTCATAACTTTGCTAAAAATTGTAGTAGAAGTAAAAGAAAAGATGCATATCGTTACTGGAAAACTTCTACTTCCTCATGCAAATATAACATGTGAGTGTCTGAGTACCTAAAATGTGTTTTGTCCCACTTCATATAACCCTTCTTCGATATTTACGGAGGATCCGGAAGTCATGGATATTTTAGTTGATATGAAATAATTTTAGTGGAGCAGGAATCAGTACCCTCTTTGGACCATATGCAACGATTTAAGGCTAGTGAGATAAGTCTGACTTATGCATGCCAAAAAAAAACTGTCACACTACTTTAAAATTATTGCATATAGTCCAAAGAGGGTATGGGTTGCTGCTTCAGTATAATACTTCCATATTTACTAAATTATTCATGATGTTCGGATCATCCGCAAACATCTCCGTGAAGTGCGACAAAACACATTTTAGGTACTCAAATACTCGCATATTGTTTTGCATGAGAATGTAGGAGTCTTCAGAAACGATAGGAACTTTTCCTTTTCATTCTCCGATCATTTTAAACAGAGTTATGACTTATCAAATATTTGGCTTCGCCAAAAATGTTTAGCGGCGGTTGAGGGTGAACCAGAAATTTGATGTTCAATCACGTTTTCTGAGAAAACGAGCGCATTTCATAAGAAATTACTAGAAATAATTTTTGTGGAAAATTGAACTGTTTTTCACCCTGTTGAGTTGTTTTTCCGATAAATCATATGCTTTCCAAGATTACAGCAAAAATCTATTTATATATTTTTAAAGGAAAAAAAAATGTTCCGCCCCTGGAATTTTGGTAAACATTATTTTTTCGTGTTTATCATGGTTCCAACTACTAGCATACCAAGGTTGGTGGTGCTACAATCTATTCTTTTCTCAAAACCCAATCGTACTGAATTATTCATGCTTCTATAAAGTGTTATCTCTTGATATATTTTGCATTTCGTGGTCTTTTTAATATTGCTCAATTCTTTCTGTAGGACATAGTAACCACTAAGAGAAATTTGGCCTATTTCACCAATGTCTCGATACTTTTTTCACGTTGACTTCGGAGAGTATGAGTGTAGGAAAATGTACCGTTTGGTTTCGGTTAGTTTTTTGTAGTCAGATATTCCAATCCTTCTTTCTGATTATCGGAGTGTACTGTGCTAAAAACTGTTATACCTAGATGTTTATTTCTATGATTCCATGATTCAGGTTTTTTTCTTGTAACCTCTCATTTATGACTACTACTGACAATTGTATATGTTGAAACTGACCAAATAATCTTCAACATGAAAATCTATATAATTTTGAATATGTTCACACAAAATAATTCGTTGAAGGATGTGGAATTTCCAATCACGAAGCTGGTATATGCAAGCCTCAGCGGTGCATTGCCTTAGTGTAGTCCTAAGAGAAAGGGTTGTTTACTTTGGTGTTCTCTTGTGTAATTCTCAGAAACTCACAATTTGTCATGTTTCTTTTATGATCATCGTTCATGATCTACATAGTCTCTGTAACCTTCAAACAAATATAGAATAATTTGGAGAGAGAAAAGCCAATTTTGATTACTTTTGACACTCTTCGAATCATTCGCTCGATTCTGTTCTACTCTAATTCATACAATGGGAAAGCGAAATATTCGTTTGTAGAATAATACCTTATTTTCTTTATTAATTCGTACAATGGAATCGTTTACAAATAATATATATAATGAGAAGATTAAAACATATTTGGAACAACTCATATGTGGATCAATTACATAAGTTTGAGCGTGTTATAAATATTACAAGCTAACTTCAATAAAATCATTGAAAAAGAAATGTGTCTGCTCCAAAAAAATTATCCTTTATACTAATTTTTAAACATATACTGAGAATCTAAATGAGATCACCATTTACGCTCATTCCTCGTGCGATTTGTGAAGGGTTTTACAAACCACAATCAAGCAAAACATTTATAGAAATTTCTTATTCAAAGTTATTCTGGAGAAAAAACAGTTACTTGACGACTGAAAAACGTGTCAAAGTGTTAACTACACCAAATGTTCTTAACAGTGCCGTACAACAAGTTTTTTTAACAATTCATCTATATGTTCAGCAAAACGGTATCAGTTATTGTTACTCCTGGGAATCGATAGTTCAAAAAAACATGCTGAAAATATATAGGAATGAAGAACTGATTAAGAAACATTCTTCAACTCCTTCGACTTTATCTTCTACTCATTTCCCATCTTCATTCATCTTGTTCTTTACCTCGGCTTTCAAAGGCACGAAGGGGCTAAAGTAGGTCAATATTCCCTCAAACACATTTTTCAAAATGAATCTGCGAGCATTTGTGCCTTTTTCCACACTATTTCAAAAGATCTTTCTGATTCAAAATCAGATTGTTCCGTGTGTACCTAAACTATAAGTAGGTCTAGGGCCTTTTGGACTGATACGTGTGTCAGTGGTTAAATTCACCATACATTCAGCCTCTAGGTGAATAAAGTAGCCAGAGCCTGTCTCTTTCAATGATTACCCGTTTCTATCAAGTTATTTCACGTTGGCAGATCGCAATTCAACTGCATACTCTCTTTTTTATGTTCTGGTTCTCACGAAAAGTAAAATCTTGTAGTGTTCAGATGACAGCCGAGTGAAGAACATGTTGTTCAGCATGTTGCCAATGAAGACAGGAGGACTGAGCTCTAAGGGTCAGTCTCGATGGGTCCTCAACGGTGGAACGATTGATGATATTTCAACAGCCCTTCTGCTGCACTCCATATATGGAACAGTGTTCCAGGATAGGTCGGATATGTGCGTTATAAATCACAATCAGTTCACGGGAAGTGAAATAGGCCTCGGCACGAAACAGAAAACCAAATATTTGACACGCACTTAGTGTCAATTGACCTCACATGATTTTTCCATGAAACGGTACTGCTGATGCCAAGCATTGAAGTGGAGGATTTCGTTGGTATGGATACTCCTGATATAACTACGATGACCACTGTGCGATCGGACTTCCGAGAGAAAATGCATATTTGGGTTTTATTCGCATTGAATTCCATCAAGTTGGATACCCATTCTAGCATTTTTCCTAAGTTCACTTTTTTTATGTATTTATATTCAAACAGACGTATTGGTCTAATTACTATGGATAATATGTGTTCTGGGTAGGCCTTGTTACTAACTCCATACGCCACCTTAGGAGCAGAACTGTTAATTTTGACGCAACAGTGAATCGTGGAAGATTATTCCCAGTCGGCGACAAGGTCCAATCATTCCGATTTTTACATCCGAAAATTTTTTATTCGTTTACGTTTTTTTTCTGGTTGCACGAGCTGATATCGGAGCTTTGGAAGAGAAAGTGGTATGAAGGGGATTCTCATCCGCAAACCTATGCGCTGGGCATAGGTAGCTCTCAACAAATCATTGTTGTGAAGAAGAACCGTTTTGGATCCCTACTTATGGTATTATTAGGTTCGATCGTAGCTTGGCGTTGCAAGCCTATTTCGACGATTCGATTGTCTCCTTGCACATGTTTTTAACTTCAAGGTATTCTTGAATCTACGGATAGGCATTATTGCAGAATCAGTTATCATGGAAGATGCAATTTCCAGATGAACTGCCCTAACTTACCAACAAGTGAACAGGACACCTATATCTTTTTTCTTTTCCTCTTCCGATAGTAAATATATGGTCCAAAACAGCCCATTTTTATTACTATTTATTTAATATTCTTACCAAAGGAAGTTTACCCATTTTTGAGGATCTCAGACGATACTTCATCAATTTTGTACATCTTAGTTTTCAAGCCATTGATTTCAAAGCTGCCCTTTCATCAATTACCCGATTTTTTTTTGTTGAACATCGCCTGGGATAAGTACTCAATACTTTTTGAGGATCTAGAAGATACTTCATTGACTTCAGGATACTTTCAACAAAGGCTCTGTATAAGATTTTTTAGGACAGAGTATGAAATACTTTTTATTTGAGGCGTCCAAACAATTGGCCAGGTTAAACCGCCCTCCTAGAACCAAGAACCAACAGTCAGTCTTCATTTATTCCTGGATGAGATTCTTCAAATGAGTGTTTCTTTCCAAATGTTTATCATTGTTCAAGTCCTAAAGGTATTTTTTTTTTATCCATAGTATCTCCGCCTTTTTGATTTCTGCTACTAGTGCTTCTGTTAAAAATGCTAGGAAGATTTCATTGAGTTTCCGCAATTCATTCTTCCACTTGTTAATAGAACTCAACATCTATGGAGTAGCTCGAATCAAATGTTCCATTTGTGCCATTTCGTAATATATTTTTCTCTGTTGAAATCAGAAAATTTTCCATTTTAATATTTCTGAATGGTTTTCTGAATTATAATGTTTCAGGTAATTCGAAAACTTGTTCATCTCTTCAACATCTACATTTCCTGAATTTTTAGTGGTCTTACCTCCCAGGAATTATTGTCTTGTAGATGCAATGTTCTGTTCAGTTGGAAGCCAGTGCCCGTCTGTAACTTGTTTTTTTTTCAATTCGGTGTGAAACAAATGGCTTATACTTCAATTCTTTATCTAATTCAGAACACATTCTGATTCGGACCAGAAGTATCGTCTCACTAACTTGGTCACTTCCAGTTCTTGTTCTGATGTCTCAACTAAAGTTGATGACAATACCTTTACTTTTATTTTCGCCATAACAAATTCGAAATAATTTGTATGTTGATGCAACCCTCAACCGTAAAAATGCATAGCACCTTGAAATTCTAAGTTCAGTTATTGGTTTCAGTTCGTCTAACCTTTCTGTTGTATTGTATCTGAATCCTGTAGTAGTATTCTGGCACCAATTATCAGGACATGTGCAAGGATTCCTATTGGATTAAAATTTTTCATTACCAGTTTAAAAATGTCTCGTTTGGTAAATTTTCTCTTTTTTCCATGTTTTCAGTTTTCAAATTGAATGGAAACTCTCTGCGTCTACTCTTCATTGAACGACATGTTCTTCAAGCCAGGAAAATGACGATAGTGATGTTTACAGGTTTTATGTTTCCCGTATGTTTCCCGTTGTTGATTCCCGCATTGCCCACTCATCCTTAAAACTGTCAATGACGGAAACATTACATAGGGCCATTTCTCAGTTCACAAGATTATTTTTTTCTCTTGTCATTTCCCGAGCCATCCAATGATCGGTTGTTGCAAACTTTTCTTGGGACCTTTTAACAAAAACTTTCCTCGGAAATTCCATTCCATTCAAAGAATTGTGAGATATTTTTTTTCTGTTTCTACAAATGAATGATGACACTTTCACAAATCAGAGTAGTATAGATTTTTTCCAGAATGTTACACATTTTTATACCATTATTTAAACAAAAAGTCTCTAAAGTTGCATATTTTTTTTCAGAAACACCTCGGACACATTAGGTTTTGAACCACTGGTTAATCAAAAACTGTCTGAAAATGAAAGAATAACTACTTATTCCCCCCCTTCAGCTGGAGACTACTCTTGTCGTTCACAAGATGCAGAGTCTGATGATGGTACCGTTAGAATAAAGATCATTGGTATGACATGTATGTCATGTGTCAGAAGTATTGAGGGGGCAATCAGTAAAAGACCTGGAATATATAATATTACGGTATGTTTTCAGAGTGAAATACTATCAGATTGAGTAATTCATCAGTTCTTTTGATTTTTTTATTCATTTGGTTCCCTAGGTGAATCTACAAGAAAAATATGGATTAGTGAGCTACGATCCCAAGGCTGTAACTCCCCAAGAAATATGTGATTATATAAATGACATGGGTTTTGAAGCGTCATTACCATTGTTGTCAAGTAGCGAAGAAGTCAGTACATGCACCATAGACATAAGGGGTATGACATGTAATTCCTGTGTTCAAAGTATAGAAGGTGGGTAAAGAAAAAAAAATACTTTCGTTCGGTAAATTCTGAATTTTTCTAGGAATGTTGTCGACAAGAGATGGCGTAAAAATTATTAAAGTCCATTTGAAGGAAAACGAAGGACATGTAGAATTTTTACCGAATAAAGTATCTCCAGATCAAATCGCCGAACAGATAGAAGAGATGGGTTTCGAAGCATACGTTAAATCTATTAATGGTAAAAATGTAGCAAAAGATGTAAAGTCTGTTCTCGAATCTAAGTCACCAATGGACAGAGGTGCGGGCGGAGACGCTGGTATGAATTCGAATTTGGAAAAATGTAATTTACAAGTGAAAGGCATGACCTGTGGATCCTGTGTAGCTGCTATTGAGAAACACGTGCAGAAATTGCCTGGTGAGATATATTATTTTATTTTATTTGAACCACCCTGTTGTAAGAATTAATATCTAGCTTTTGTCCTTTCATCACAAACATGAAAACGACCGGTGTCCCAGTGATTTTTTTTTAAATGTGCATGATTTTTTTTCAATTTCAATTTTCTGCACGAATAGTCACAAGGCCCTGGCCCCTTTCATTTGATGATTACTACATATTTTATACTTCGTAAGGCGCCTATCCTTGACGAGTCCGACAGAGTTCCTCTGCCATTATCCTCGATTCGTCCGCTTTTTCGCTCGGAAAACTCCTGAGCATGGCGATTTCCCGGGGTCTTGTGAATTTATTATCGCATTTTTCAAATGAAAGGGGCCAGGGCCTGATGACTAGAATGGATGAACTTCAATTTCCAAATTTTTATCGAAATTTTGATTTTTTAAATTAGTCTTAGATTTGAGTACAATTCAATGACAATAATTAATAGATTTTATTGATACGAATAACAGTCAAAATCAAAGTACATCATAGAAAATAGAATATCCTATAAAACGGCAGGATTCAATGTATGACCATGTTAGAGTACCATGATCAGAGCAAGCTCATATGGTCATACATTGAATTGACTTTGTCGAATAACTTCCCCAAACACAGTGGCATTTGTGGTTGTAAATATTGAGAGTTTTATACAAATAGAGGCCGAACGGAAAAGTTTGCGCTGGGTGAAGAAACAATGCATACATCCATCTTAGTTGTTTCAAATTTCAAATTTTATGTATGTGGCTCAGATTGGATGGTATTGTTATGTGCCTTTTCCCTATTTCTGTACATAACCTATTTTGAGCTAAACCGATAGTCAGTTGTTTGGTAGTAGTCTCACAATCTACCCTAAAAAGCTCGTTCAAACGTAAAACAATTTAGTCTCCTCTCCATGAGTTAAGGTTTATAATAAAACTTCATTGTTGATTTTCCCAATTTTTTTATTAATATACTTCTGCTCGAAGAAGCCATTGTATGGCGAACATATGTCGCGGTTTTGTAAACAAAAAATTTGATATTTTATTATAAACGTTAACATCAACAACAAATTTTAGACACATTTTTTAAGAGTCACATAACAAATACATAAAATGTTTATCAATGGGTTTCCATTATCATATTTGAGCGCAAATTCATGCCAATAAAAATGTTTGAAAATTACATGAGGCAACTATCGATTTTAATATCGAAAAATCAGAATTTTTTGGTTATAGGTATATTTCTTAGGTATAGGGGTTGAGTTGCACCTCATTTTGAAACTAATTCTAATCTATTCTTATTAATATTCTGATTCGGTCGTTATTTTCAGATCAGCAGTTTCTCAGGATCACTTCTCCTAAAAAACTTATATCAATATTATATATTATATATTATATATTATATATTATATATTATATATTATATATTATATATTATATATTATATATTATATATTATATATTATATATTATATATTATATATTATATATTATATATTATATATTATATATTATATATTATATATTATATATTATATATTATATATTATAAATAGTTCCGTCATGTTATTAGAATTAAATTCAACGTTTCTGTTTTCAAAATATCGAATATTGTAGTTTGATGATGATTCAGACTCCAATGATAAATTTCCGATAACTATTATTCTGGAATGTTAAGTGGTACTTATTCGCATATTTGTCATTTTGAGAGGGAACTAACTCATTTCCATGAATGTTCTAGGCATGACTAACTGATTTGCGAAAGAATGTCTTGATGTAATCAGTATATGGTAACAGTCTCTATCAAAAGATTTATGGTCCAATTAACAAATGAGCGTTAAAACAAGGATATTTCTCTGCAATTTCAAGACGAGCACTTTTTTTTCTAGATCAACTCCTGATACGCATTATGTCCTGAAATAAAATATCTCAAAATAAAGAAAATTTCATTCTGCTACTATTGAAGAAATAGCTCCCATGACATCCTTATAACATAAAATTATCCGTTTGTCATACAAGATCGCGAGGCGAATGGTTTCATTTTGGGCGATCAGATCAAATATCACTCTCTGTGAGTGGCAATGAATATTTATCGAGACAAAATTGAAGCAACAAGTGATATTTGAGTAGATTGAACTTTGAAATCATTAAAAATTAAAACTATCAACAATCCAAGAATTCAATAGAATTCATCTACAATAACAATAAACAACACACAAACAAGTTAAACGTTGCTAAAATGAATTAGAGATAAATTTTTTTTTTTAACTCATTTTTTGTGAATTTGTCATTTGCCATGGTTGTTCTATTTCTGATCTCTCATACTACAAGTTAGTCAAATGTATGAACCCACCCATATTTCTCCGTTAATATTGGATGAAAGTTGAAGGGTTTTTTACTCTGAAACTTTCTGTGAATTCAATTATTTTTTTGATTCGCCATTTTTTTAAATGAAACCATATGCGCAGAGGTTTTTTTTCATCACTTCGGCTTTATAGTCGAAATTTCAAGAAAAAACTCGAAATTTCGACTTCAATGTTGAAATGTCGACAATGAAGTCGAAGTGATTAAATTTCGACATAAAAGTCGAAATTTCAACATTAAACTCGAAATTTCAAGAAAAAAGTCGAAATTTCGACATTACTTCTTTCTCGAAATTTTTACTTTAAAGTCGAAGTGATGAAAAAAAAAACTGCTTATGGCCCTCCTGCGCTTTCGTACAAGTTTAATATAGTTAGAAAGCTTGTTATTTTTCTCGGTTCAATAGTACTAATATCGTACTAATTTTATTTCTACTCTCTCGATAGATACAATGTATTTCGTAATTCACTTACCTATTGCATGATTTTTTCAAAAATTCACTCGGTTTGGAAATGTAGCCAGACGGATATTCTAGCGATACGGAAATTTGAATCAGACAGTGGCGGACGTAAGTTTTCATAAAAAAAAGTTTTTACATAAATTATACTGGATCCCTTTATTTTTCGTATGACTTTATGCAGTTATGAACCTAAAATATCAGTGGATATTTATAACTATTATTATTGTTTGAAAATATGAACTATATGTTCATAAAATCAGTTGTGGAATCATCTGAAAGACAAATTTTAGTCGCTATTTAACATACATTAACATTGATTCATTAAGAAATTCCACTTACGATGTTTGGGATAATTTTAACAATCAAAAACTGATGATCACAGCATATTTGCAACCTCTCGTCAATACAGTGAGGACGTAAAAAGTCCTTCCCCCCTTAACTTTTTGAGTTTTTGGCATAAAAATAATTGTGGTCACGTGGCATAGTGTCAAGAGGGCACAATCAACTTTTTTTTTCAAATGTAAAGGGGGTCACTTGGCACCTGGTTTTGAATTTTGAATTCCTTTGCTTGAAATATTTAACAAATAAATTATGTTAACTATTAAGTTTATTTGTCAAGTGTTTGACAAATAAATTATTCCCAAGCAATTGAAGAATAATATTTAATGCTTTATTGCAATCAGAATTGTCAATAGTGTTCTTGAGAAACATTGCACAAATAGATGTCAGATGTAATTCAATGTCCGTGAGGGAAAGTAGATGTTTTCTGTCGATCTTTACCTCATATTTCCCACTTTGTGAGCATGTGTGACTTTGTCAAAATTATTTACTTCATTTATTTGAAACTTTTTGGTACAGTTATTTGGTCGAAAAAACATTTTTGTCCACGACTATTGCATATAATAATAATGCATATGTTTCCTCAAGTATTATGATATCATTAATCACTAGTGAATAATGAGATCATAATTCACCGCTCAAAATGTTATTTACTATCAATGTAAACAAATAATTGTCAAAATAGTGTTTATTTTGTGATTTAATGACACATATTGGAAAATGTAGTGAAATGTAGTGAAAAGTCGTGAAAAGTCGTGAAAAGTCATATGGATGAGAACTTTTATTGTTCACCACCAGATGTTATGTTTTCTAATACATTATTTATTATTTGTAGTTAAGGTACTGTGTAGTTTCTTACGATCAATTTTGATCATTGTATAAATGCAAACGTTACTATTACTATTGATATGCCCATCACTGCCTTAGTGTGACTGAAGTTTAACTTTCCAAAACATAATATGAAACCTTCCTAGTGAATGATATGCCTGACAAGGGTAATTATCCCGCCGTGCAATGATTCTGAGCTTATTAATATAAATAAATTGTTATATATTAGTTATATATAGTGTTCGCCAAAATCTTGGAAGCACATGGGAAACTTATTTGTTAATGGTTTCGCAGAAAATTGCATTATTCATAAAAGTTGGTGCATGCAATCATACTGAAAAAGCGCATAGCCATTATCATCAGTGGCGAGCGGCTAAGTGGTAACCGGCCGATATTCTAAATTGACTATAAAGTGACATCACTATGCAAAATATTGAAAAATGTTATTGGAATAAGGCATTTCCAGTTTTTTAGTTTTGAATTGGAATTAACGAACAATAATTTTTTCGTTGTAAATTACTAAATAAGCAAAAAGCTGGGAATATCATTCAATTGCAATGTACTTTTGTCAATAACATTTTTTAATATTTTGCATAATGGCACTTTATAGTAAATACCCCAACCTCAACACCCGGCGTTGACCGGATAAAAAATATGATCTTAGATATTTTCATTTGTAGCCGAGTTAAAAAATGATAGTCGAGATCACCAAAGTATTTCGCGCACGAGATGCAAACAAAATTTTTTCTACAAATGTCAAAACATATTGTTCTAAAATAAGTAATATGCTTAGCTTAATTTAAAAAAATAGAATTAGGTAGTGTAAAATTTTGTCGCAATTTGAAAAGTGTTAAAAAGCCTTAATTATTGTTAAACAATAAGAAATAAATGATTTCTTGGATTCTTGCTTGATTGAGGACCATAAAGGTTAAAATATAAAAATCTCATATGTAGTTTACATTTTTCGCACACGGTGTTATGGTAACGAAGGAAAATGAAAACAAAGGGTTACTTCGCATATTGTTATCAATGCGCGAACATTGTCATTTTTTGACGTTTGTAGAAAATAGTTATTTTTGTATCTAGTGCGCGAAATGCTACTTTTGGTGATAGAGAACTGATTTTTTTTTAACGAGGTGGAGCTGATTAAAAAAAGAACAGTTCTCGATCACCAAAGTATTTCGCGCACGAGTTGCAAACAAATATTGTTAAACATTCAGAAATAAATGATTTCTTGGATTTTTTCTTGATTGAGGACCATAAAAGTTAAAATATAAAAATCTCATAATATAGTTTACATGTAGTGCTTGCGCGAAATATGTATTTCGCACACTCTTTCATGGCAACGAAGGAAAATGAGAAAAAGGGTCACTTCGCATATTGTTGTCAATGCGCGAACCTTTCTATTGTTTGACGTTGGTAGAAAAATGTTATTTCTTTGTTTTGTTTTAGGTTGTCACAAAATATTAGTTTCCCTTCTGGCAGCCAGAGCGGAGGTTCAGTACGACTCTTCCTTATCCTCTCCTTCCGATATAGCAGCTTCCATAACTGATCTGGGCTTCCCTGCATCGGTACTTCAACAGTCTGGAGCTGGAGTATCTGAAACAGACATCGAAATTTCTGGAATGACTTGCGCCAGCTGCGTGCACAAAATTGAATCGACTATAAGCAAACTTCCAGGTATCAAAAGTGCCGAAGTTGCTTTCGCCACGCGAAGGGGCAGGTTTAAGTATGATCCGGAGGTGACAGGACCGAGAAATATCATCGAGGCAATAAAAGCAATTGGGTACAATGCACAATTATTCAGTAGGGACAGCGGCAATGATTATTTAGAGCAGAAGGAAGAGATCAGGAGATGGAAAAGAAGTTTTTTGTTTTCTTTAGCGTTTGGGGGACCTTGCATGATTGCTATGGTATATTTTATGGCAAAAATGTCTTCCGGAAGCAAGTCTCATGAAGATATGTGTTGTTTAGTTCCAGGTAAAATATTTTTGTTTTAAAACTTTTTTATGTGAAAAAAGATTCATTTTGATTTAACGTATTTTTGAAGTTTCAACTCTCTGGCCTCTCATTAATATTTATATTATATGTTTATATTTTAACAATAATTTATAATTTAAGAAGTGCACCATTCATTTTTCATTTCATTTATAACATCATAAGCTATGCTTTTTTTCGAGAGTCACAAGCTGATTTCAGATTCTCAAAATGGTTTCAGAAAAGGCATATCTACTATACTTGCTTATATAATGAATGCCCTTACTATGATATTGAACTAATTGAACAATAAAAATGAAACTGTAGCAGTATGTATAGATCTTTCTAAAACCTTCGATAGGACTAACCACGCTACACTTAAAAAAACTAGAATATTTTGGATTAAGAGAAGTTTCCTTGAAATTAATACACTCATACATAACTAATAGATTTCATATCTAACAGAAAGAGATGGAATAAGCGAACTGAATAAATCTGATGATGAAAAAATAAAAGTAGGTGTTCCACAAGGCTCTATACTTGGGCTACTAATGTTTATTTTATATATCAATAATTTGGCAACATACAGTTGACTAAAAAATTGTTCAATTTGCGGATGACTCTTCAATATTCAACGAGATATCTAGAAATGATATAAAAATCAACATATCGAATTTTCTAAATATTCTTAAAAATTGGTTTGAAATAAATAATCTGAAAACGAATATTAATAAAACTCAACTCATGAAATTTTCATATACGCAAGAGAATGACATATTTTCACTACTTTATGAAGGAAATGAAATTACAGCTGCTCCTTCCGTAAAATTATTAGGAATTACAATAGATTCTAGATTGGATTGGATTGGAAAAAAACACATTGACCATCTAGCACGAAATATGGCAAGCTATTGCTATGCACTTAAGGTAGTGGCTCAGTCAGTAAACGTACATAGGCCCAATCTCGTGTTTGATATGGAATTATATTTTGGGCTAATTCTACAGATGCCCACAGAATTTTGGTAATCCAAAAAAGATGTTTGAGGAATATGAAACAAACCTGTAGCTGCAGAACTATATTTTCGAAAGTAAATGTACTTACTCATGTGGGATTGTATATTTATGAAGCAGTAATTTTTTTCAAGGAAAATAATGAACATTTCAAAACACTAGAACCTGAGTACACGACTAGATACAAACAACATCTGATAACAGATTTAAAAAAATATACTTATATTCAAAGAAATGGAATACTCAGTTATAAAAAATTTCAATCACTTGTCCGATAATCTTAAAAAATTTGCTAATAAATAAAATGAAGTACCATCTTGAGCAGTCCTTAATACAAAAGGCTTATAATTTTAATATTTTCAACTACATATGTGATAATTAATAAAATGTTATAAGTACCATAGTATAAAATACCTTTGTAATTTTAGTTCATATATTTCCTCTTTTAGGTTTCTATTTTCTTATCTATAATTTTTATATATATTATTGACATTTTCCACACCCGTTTGGGTATTATGTATTGTACACATGAACGAATAAAGACTATCTATTGATCTAAACGATTAAACGAATCATTACCCACTTTTACAGGCCTATCTCTAGAGAATTTTTTACTTTGGATTCTCTCAACACCTGTCCTGATTTTTGGAGGCAAACATTTCTTCGTTCAAGCTTACAAAGCCTTGAAACATAAAACGACCAATATGGATGTACTTATAGCAATGGCTACCTCGATCTCCTATGCTTACAGTGTATGTGTTGTGATAGCTGCCATGGTACTTCAACAAAACACCTCCCCACAAACATTTTTTGATACACCTCCGATGTTATTAGTATTCATCAGCTTGGGCAGATGGTTGGAACATATCGCAAAGGGAAAGACATCGGAAGCCCTCAGTAGGTTCGTTGAAAAAGAAAATCCAATTCTTGTTGACTTCAACTAAATTTTTATTTCAGATTACTCTCTCTGAAGGCTACCGATGCCATAGTTATTAGTCTTGGTAAAAATGGCGAAGTAATTAGTGAAGAACTGGTAAACGTAGATTTAGTTCAAAGAGGAGATATAATGAAAGTAGTTCCGGGTGCCAAGGTTCCAGTAGATGGCAAAGTTTTGCAAGTAAGATTAAATTACAATTTTTCCAAAGAAAATGTTTCATTTGATTGTATTCTAGGGTCGGTCCATGTGTGACGAGAGTTTAATTACTGGAGAGAGTATGCCTGTGCCAAAGAAAATTGGCAGCACAGTAATAGGAGGCTCCATAAATCAGCATGGTTTGCTGATAGTTGAGGCAACTCATACCGGAGAAGCAACCACTCTATCTCAAATAGTAAAGCTTGTTGAAGAAGCTCAGACCTCTAAAGCTCCAATACAACAACTGGCAGACAAGATAGCTGGCTATTTCGTACCTACAGTGGTCTTATTGTCATTACTCACCCTTGTAATTTGGTCGATTGTAGGTGCAGTCAACATAGACAATTTACCAATCAGCGAATCGGAAAGACAAGGATTTAATGACACTGAAATTATCCTCCAGTTCGTATTCCGTTGTGCTTTGAGCGTTTTAGCAATTGCTTGCCCCTGTGCCTTGGGATTGGCTACACCTACAGCTGTCATGGTAGGAACAGGTAAGTAATTACCATATATTTTCAATTAAATTTTCAATTTATTTTCATATATTCACAATACGTCAGGATTTTCTACAATAAAGAGTATAAAAAACTGAATGACTATGTTGGATTCACCTAAGTTCGAGAAAGCTTGTGTTGTGTTGTGTTTCCATCATAATGCATTGTAATTGGTTGATAAAAAAAGTAGTAATTTTTATTACTGGTAGACTGTGTTAATGTGTAAAATGCATCTGCATACATATTACACTTTCAATATAACATTTTAATGAGGATGGCGGAGTATGAGGTTTTTGACTTCTCTTTTGAAGCGTTTAAAATACTTAATAAAGTATGCACTTGAGGGAACTTGTAAACTTATTAAATAATTTAGGGCCATAGAAAAATGTTGTATCATGTGTATGAGTTTTTTAAAAATCGGTGGAATCGCTGATTGATTTTTGGTGAATCTAGTGATCTGTGTACGGTAATCGTTCATATTTGTTTTTTCTCTAATGGTCCACACTGAAGCACTGAAAACTTATTCCTGATATTGAACAGTTTAGGTTTAATGAATAATAATAATAAAACCAAATGTTCATTGACCCAGGTCCATCAGCTATGGCTGTAGTATGTAATAAGTTTGAGGAAGAACATATACATTTTTTAATGAAATATTTAATACAGTGTTCTGTGTCGTTTCTATGTTTTTATAGAAATAGACTCTTGTTGAAAACAAATACAAAACAAATGAATTGACGCAATAATCAAAAATAACCCTCTCACAGTGTTCTGCTTGAATATCTAGCAAGATTAATTTAGAAATACTGGCTAGGGGGACGGAACAAACGTATGTCAACCACATCCGACAAGAGGTTATTGACATGGTTGCAACAAGAGATATATTAGGTAACCTCCAGTTCATTTGTGGAGTGGAATCGGTAGGAAACACATTGACTAAGGCATTTGAAGAGAGATGTCCTTTGAAAGCGGTCCCAAAGGGCAAGGTTCGCTTGTGGAACCACCCGTTCAAGGGCGTAAGAAAAGCCAGAAAAGCCTATAGTAACAAAGCTATCAAGGAGGACTGTGAGGATGCGTTAGAATACTACAAAACATGGAGAAAAGAATTCAAAAAGAACCTGAGAAAAATTAAAAGAGCATGTTGTAGGTCATACTGTGAGAAAATAAACTCCCTGACAGAATCCGCCAGACTCATGAGAATCCTGAGTAGTGACGCAGAAGGTTCCATAACAACTTCGAAGAAACCATATGGGACATAAACAACATAAGTGGACCACATATGTGAAATTGTCAAGCTCTGTACACGCTTCATTACACATTCTGGGCGGTGTTGACCAGTTGTTGACAACGACCAATGGACTCTTCCAATATAGCAGGTCCCTCAAGGGGATTGGCAACTGGCGGAGACGGTCGTTACGCACGACGCCATTGCCTGAGCAATGAACGATTTCAACCCACATAAGGCAGCAGGACATAACGGAATTTTTTTGGTAATGTTACAGATGGTCCTGGGATTTATCACCCCAATATTGGGGAAGATATTTCGTGCCAGTATAGCGCTGGGGTATAAATCGAAGGTCCGGATGTCGGCGAGAGTAGTCTTAATCACCGGGAAAAAGAGACTACACAGTAGCAAAGTCCTCCAGATCTATACACCTAACACCGTTCCCGCTTAAAGCGCTGAAAAAAAATTTTTATTGGAGGCACCCCTAAGAGTGAGCCCCTTTCACAGAAATCAACATGCATGCAGAAGGGGCAGGGAAGGTAGTCGGATCTCCACACTGTAGTGCACAAGCATACGCGGAAGATGAAGTGGTCTTAGTCAGCGGACGATGTAGTGGTCTCAATCAGCGGACGAGATAGTGGTCTTGGTCAGCGAACGATTCATCGAAGTAGTCTGCGAACGTATAGAGGCCGACTGCAGATAATTGAATAGATGATGATGCGGTGAAGCAGACTCTCTATGAATCCGACGCAGATGATCCTGTGTACCAACCGTAGGAAAAATTATGGGTTCCGCCACCCACCATGTTTGAACAAGAGCTGGAATTTGTCCAACATGTCAAATGCCTGGGGACGAGTTCTGGACCCTGAACTATCATGGAGGACGTATGTAGATATGGTTATTCAAAAGTCGGCAGCAATCATATGGCAACTGCAAAGATTTCAAATCTTAACTTCCCATATGCCTCACACTCTCCAAGGAAGTGAGACGAAGTTCCTTCAGTAAGTTGGGCTTTCTTCTATGCCTATTATCAATCCAGAGATAGAGATTATGAGCTGGCTGTACACGGCAGTCATAAGACCAAAGATCGAATATTGTCATAGTAGAACAACAGACCAAAAGCTTGGTAAGGGCCAAAGGTGAGCCTGTTTCGTAATTTCGGCTGCAATGAGAACAACCCCAACCGCAGTGTTGGAGTTAGTGCTAAGCTACCGCCTCTTTCAGTCTGAATCACAAAGTGGGCGGGACAGGAAATTCCTATTTCCGCCCTCAGAGTGAAAAGCGTACAAGATAGTTGCGATGGAATAGAAAGTTTGTTCCGAACAGAAAACAATAGGAAGAAAATATATATGTTGATGATATGTTATAATGACGATTCGCGTCTGACCGACATACGACATACAAGCCTCGGGTGCAAGCACCTACCTAGAGATTCGCTTTGTGAAGAAATAAAACCGTTTTTCAAGCTGAAAATTTCGTTAGTTTAACCGTAGTAGCTATGATGCAAAATGTGAAAATGTGGCTCGAACAGAGAATTTACAACTGTTCAGGTGGTCAGCCAGTGCTTAGAGCCATCTGCCATCCTTAACCAAACTCAGCCCTTGTATAGGACTGTGAAGATGCTCTTGAGAAATAAGCCTAGACGAAGGAAGTTGGGTTTACTTTTTATTCCTGGTCACAGATGGTACCCGAAAATCAGTTGGCAGACGAACTTGCTAGAACCAGTTCCGCGACGCCGTTCTGCGAGTCTGAGTCAGGGGTGGGATTCTGTATACCATAGAATTCTATTGTCGACAGAAAAAGTGAGATGATATTATGGTTGAATTCATGGGAGAGAAAGAGACAAAACTGTCAACAATAGAATTCTATGATACACAGAATCCTACCCCAGTACTAGGCATCACAAGAAGCCCGACCTTGATTATTGGGCGGAAAAAGAACTCACCAAACTTTGCAGCCAGCTTCAAGTCAAGGACTTCATGGCTTTTAGACAGAGATCGCCAAGCACTACACCTACTTATCGGAATACTGACAGTATATGATAGTAGCTTGTAGGCATAGAAGAAACACCAAACCGCCAAAAGCGCGAAGAAACAAAGAAACTTTTGAATTGCAGTGGATTTAACGAAAATATCGGATAAAGATTTAAGTTATTTAATGACAGACACAATAGAAAAGTAACATCAACTTGACATATATATTAATACAGGGAGTTATATAATAACAATTCAACACAGGTAGTCAAAATTAGCATCTTCATTTCCAATAGAAACTTCGTCTCACTTTCTTGGAGAGTTTCAGGCATATGTGAGATTAAGATTTGAAATCTCCAACAAGAATGAACAGACATACTGACCTCTATTAGAAGGTCACGAACGTACAGAATCAACACGTAGCTCTAAAAATGTCTAGTCCCTTCTAGAATGTGGCATGTGGAGAGCAGGGGTTGACAAAAAGGGCTCATGAGGGCCTACTTGCCCTGCTAGCTGGGGTAGCAGTCTCCACACAGTCACTACTACTTCACAGTTTGTTTCAGTTTAGTACTGTTCTTTTATCTTCAATTAACTTAAAATATTCGTCATATTTGCTTAGATATTATTTTATTTAAAATATTTTTATTCCCTTTCAGGAGTTGGTGCTATAAATGGAATTCTGATCAAAGGTGCTGAGCCTCTAGAAAATGCTCACAAAGTAAAAGCTATAATGTTCGATAAGACAGGTACAATCACTAAGGGCGCCTTGGAAGTTGCCAAAATATGGATACAGTGTGATAGTTTGAGCCCATCGGTTATACTTGCTGCACTAGGTTCAGCTGAAGCGAATTCGGAGCATCCAATTGCAACTGCGATAATAAAATATGTTCGAGAAGCTCTTGGTACGGAATCAACTGGTAGCTCTAAGAATTTCCAGTCCGTTCCAGGGTGTGGGATGAAATGTACAGTTTCTAGCCTTACCGGCATACTTGCTAAGGCGAAAGAAAGCACAGAGCTGAACAATTTCGTTAATTTGGTCAACGCAGGAAGCTCAGGGTTGTTCACCGTCAAGGGAGTACAGATTGAGGTTAGCCATTCTCAAAATATGAAGCTGGGCCAGCTGATAGGAATGAGTTCTTCACTGGAAAATGATTCAGGAAACTTTGAGGTTATTGTGGGAAATAGGGAGTGGATGAATAGAAATGGATTTATTATAGCCACACAAATAGACAGGAATATGGCTGTTGAGGAAGAGCAAGGAAGATCTGCTGTACTTTGTGCAATAAATGGTAATTTTTTTTTCTCTATCTCATATTTTAATGATAATTGTTTTTTCTAGCTTACTTACTACTATTCAAACTTGAAATATACTTTAAAGTCAGAAGTTTTAAAGCCTATGAGCAAAACTTCATCAACTAGAAAAATTAAAATTCATTAGTTTACATTATAAATTATGAACTGTAATGCTGATAGCCCGAATGCAATCTACAATTCAGCCAAGGTGAAAACTGCTATCCTAAGCCCAAAATGTGTATCTCAACTTTTTCTATATTTTAGATTTCACCCTCTACAGGTTACCTATGATAACATTTTAGGTTTATTTTGGACGTCTTTTTTTACTAACGAGATCCGGCCTTTGTCAAGTCAACGGCTTGGTCATAAGGAACCTGTAGAGAGTGAAATGTAAAATATGGAAAAAAAGTGAGATACGTCCTCTGGGATTAGGACGGCTGAAAAGGAGCACCACAGTTGATTTTATACCTGCTCACTCTCTATGACTAAATCTTTGATGGCTATTTCACAGCAAAAAATCGTCACCATTTTTCGTTTTACATGTAACACATTCCATTTGCATTGTTTCTTCAGTGTTCTCGTTATCATGGAACGTATCTTGTTTTCTTATACAAATTTTGTCAATCGGCAGTATTGATTTCAGTTGATTGGAAAATTTGTTCATTTTTAATTTTTCTCCACAGAAATTTCTATGATATAACTTTCATATTCAAACTGACTGAGATCCTGGCAGTTCTGAAATAAAATTGTATGAACAAGGATTACAGCAGCTACCACAAAAATGTTCTTGTATATATAAATGCATCCCAAATCGTAATGAAAAATTCGAAAAAATAAAATTATAAGTTTTAATTTTATTCATCAAGGGACAATTACGTTTGATGTTTCAATTGAAGCACTATATCCCTCTTAAAAGCAACAACTGAAATGTCGTCAACGAACAAAAAACTAAACTGATTTGAAAACATGTCATCAATAGATATCAAAAATAAAATAGGCCCGAGTATTGAACCCTGAAAAACTCCTATACCAACTAGAACTTCAATGGAATAGTATAACGAAGAGTTGCAGTTACTTTATTATGAAATACCGACTATGTGTGTTCGGTACTGCTGTAGAATTTCATTATCATAGCACTCTAGTTTTTTTGGGTGATAATGATTTAAAAAGTTATTAAAAGACATTATTTGATTTCAGGCAGTATTGTGGCAATGTTGAGTGTTGCAGACACTGTCAAACCTGAAGCGCATCTGGCGGTATACACTTTGAAAAAAATGGGTTTGGAGGTAATACTTTTGACTGGTGACAATAGGCAAACTGCAGCAAGTATAGCTAGACAAGTTGGCATAACAAGAATCTATGCAGAAGTGCTTCCTTCACATAAAGTAGCAAGGGTGCAAAGGTGAGCAATAAAAATCAGCAATACAAGACCTTGTTGTTTGCATATTTAAAATTATAGGTACTTCACAGTTAATGTAAAGATATGACAAAGTTAACTACAAGTCACATTGTTTTTCTTTAATTGAAAAATATCCCGATGTTAAACTTATATTTGAGTTATTTGAATTTATTTCCAGGTTGCAAGCTAAAGGTATTAAGGTATGCATGGTTGGTGATGGGATTAATGATTCGCCCGCTTTGGCACAAGCAGATGTTGGCATTGCCATTGCATCTGGTACTGATGTTGCAGTTGAAGCAGCCCATGTAGTACTTATGAGAAACGATCTCTTGGATGTTGTAGCCTGTTTGGACCTGTCTCGAAAAACTGTCAATAGAATAAGGCTCAATTTTTTCTTTGCTAGTGTTTATAATATTTTAGGTGAGTGAATATACCTAATTAATAGCACCGATTATAACTTTTCTATTTTGATTAGTTTCAAAATTACACAAAAAGTAGTAGATCAGATAATAAGGGAAAGAACTCATTTGGGAAATGAATAGGATCTTATTGAGAATAATCTGTTGTAGGTATACCCCTAGCAGCTGGGGCCTTCAGTATGATCGGATTTATGCTAGCACCATGGATGGCTAGTGCTGCAATGGCTCTGAGTTCTGTTTCTGTGGTGTGTTCCAGTTTGTTACTCAAGTTGTGGACAAAATCGACAAAAAAAGATCTTGAAACACCAGAGTATTTGGCTAGTAAGGAGAGCGATAATTTAGATACCATTTCAATACATCGAGGCCTAGATGACATTGAACAAATTAATGGGAGTCCAACTAAGTTTTCAAGGTATAACAGCTTAATTGAAAATCAATAGAAGTATAAAATACTCTTCAGTGGAAGATTAAAACATATTCTTAGAAAACCCCTGGTCTATTTTGTGGAATGTTTATTATTTTTTTACTTTTTGTTCATTATTAATTATTTTGGTATATATCAACTTCGACTGTCTTATAAATTTTATCCACTCTTATTTCAGAAAACTCGCGCTGATAGAGTTAACTTTGAATGTTAAAGCAACACAAGCTTAGTAAGTTTGTTTGTTTTGCGTGCTTGTTTGAAGGTTGTTAACTTGATTACCCTCGCTATGGATGCTCATCGTCTTAATTGGCTGAAGGATTTTTTTTACCATTCTTTGCAGATACAAGCAATAGAAACCTTCAACTGTTAAGACAGTGAACGAGAGTAATCTTGTGAGCTTGTTTATTATTTTATTTGATATTATTTTCCACTATTTTATCTGTGATTTTGGTTTAGTTTATTTATTATAACAGCACGAAGTATTTTTATTTTATTTTATATGTTTGTGAGTGTCTTACCTCCCTTTTCTTTATTTTCGGTTTCTGTTTGGTTCTTTTTTGTCAGCATGTAATATCATTATCATATTCATCAACTACAATGGGGTCACCTTAACTGTTTAAAGCTGACTGAGACTTGGAGGTAGTTTGCTATCATAATATGCTGACTACAGCATGTCCTAGTCTGAAAATAAACTTTGCTTGGAAAGCAAAAGCATTGAAAGCTGGATGAATAGTACAGTGATGTCATTGTACTCCCATCTTGATAGGGGTGGGGGGGGGGCGATGTTAGTGGGCGATTATACCATTCTAAAGTAAATTTTTCACATTTATGAGAAATCATATAAAATATTGTTGTTTGTTGTAAATTTCAACAACAAAAATGTTTTGCACCATTAATAGTAGTAACTATTTGATTTATTATCGTTTTTTCACTACAGATACCTACTCTGGCATTTCTGTCTGAACGAATTTTAGAGATAACACTGCTCCCTTTATGTTTCCTTCTAATATGTCAAATGTTCTTCGTTTGTCTCTGGTTCCTGTGTCATCGATTCCGGTTTCCTTCCTGTCACAAATATCATGGGTTCTCAACCTGTTGGATTTGATCAATCCTGCCATATATGGCAGGCCTAATAGTGCCTTTATTTATATTCTGTCTGTGGGTTTAGCACTTATTTCACGAGCAACATTTTCCGATGGTGCGAGGATATACATATTAGTGCTCTTCACAGTTTATTGCAGAATATTATCTGTGAACAATCCACCAACAATTTATAGGCATCTTAGCATGTCAGCCTGTCGAGCTGGGCCTTTCCTGGAAGGTGTGTGACTATATGTGTGAAGAACGCCGGGTTCTTCAGGACAAAATGATATTTTTGTGACGAATGGCAACACCACAGAACATAACGAAGTTAGAAAGGTACTGAAAATCACTGTATCTTTGATGTAAGCTTCCTTACCTAACAGAAAATAGATTCAGTTTCCATAGACCCCGCGCCATTATCGCAGGGTTAGTAATCACATCTTATCAAATTTTTATTGTAAATTTCCAACCATATTTTTATATAATTGATTAATTTAATGAAGCTTTGTTCCTAAGTATTAATATATTGTGACTTTACCAGATTTACGTATGTACAATTTGAAAATGTAATTTACACAACAAGTCCGGAAAAAATTGTTTTCGGACGTGTACACTATTTTTTTAGCAACCGTGTAGAATAACAAATCAATGAGACACATTAAGTCTAAGAGACGAAGAGAGGTCAACCTTAACCCATCTGTTAACCGGATGAAACAGACTTTTTTTGAAGCTTCATGAATATACTAATACTATATACAGTGAGATTCAAAAATTTGCACCATATGGAAAACTTTTTTATTATCGATTTTTCAGAAAATTTGATTCATCATAAAAATTGGTGCATTTCGGAATACTTGTATTCGAGTTATTGAGAGAGAGAGATAGAGAGAGAGAGAGAGAGAGAAAATATACTTTATTGTCAGGGGTAATATAATAAGTGGTATGATTATTACCGATAACTTTTTGGAATATTTATGAATTGCAATCCCAAAGTTGAAAATATTTTCTTGCATTGGGATTGCCAATGAATTGATATTCCAAAAAATTATAGGTTTTTAATCATACTACGAATTAAATTTAGGACGACAATATATCGATTTGAAATAAAGAAAAATCGTGTCACCTGGTAATTGATGCTTTACTTCTAGCCGTATTCAACGGAATACTCTTTTCCACGGCCTTATCTATGATACCAATGGACATTTGTCCCCAACGATCGCTCATATTGATTAATAAAGATAACTAGTCAAAACACATAAATGTGACGTTTATAATTTGAATCATTATTTTCACTTGACAGATAGTAAAACAAAAACTAAGCAGATTTATCACCGTGAAAATACAGCGACAGGCTATATTTTCACTGTAGTTCCGATTCTATTGGCTGAATTTCAAAATTTAAAATCCACTGATTGGTTGTTAAGCAAGGAAATATATTGTCAAAGAAATAAATTATTATTGACAAAGCTTGTGAGATATACCTAAACTTAAATATATATAAAAAATAAACAACTTGCAATTCAAACACAAGTTCACAAATACGATACAAAATGTTTAAGTTATAATAATCACATATATGTGTATACCTATATATAATGTAAAAGAGAAAAAATTGATAATTCAATTCACAAATTTTTGAATATGTCAAACAATTAAAATAAACTACTGCATATGTATGTAAAATGTAAAACAAATAAATTAGGAATAAACTTTTGACAGTTATACCACACAATAGATTCATATACATATACATTACAATACATAAGTCATATCACATCAAATTAAATAAAATGACAGAGTGTCATTATAAAATTCTTCCCGATTGTAATATGCTGTTTAACACCATTTCTGAATTTATTATATGTATTCTCATTTCTTAGGGTTGAGCTGTCTTTGGGATGGGAAGTGGTATTTTCCTATCCGTAATTTGTCGGGTAATATGGCCTGCTTGTTGTGGAGATTCTGGGGTGTTATATTTTTTATAAGTCAGGCAAACAGATTCTTAAATAAAAATAAGTGAGCGTTAAAATTCCTTCTCTTATAAATGATGGTCTACGTGACGTTTGCGTCCCAACCTTGCACAGATACCTAATTGCTCTCTTCTATAGAATAAATGCTGATTGGAATAGGTGTTGGCTACATAATCCCCAAAACATATACCATATCTCAAGTGAGATTTGATCAGGGGATAATAAACCATTTTTGCCGTAGAGGAACTTAATTCGTTCGATACAATTCTGAGTGTGTAACATCCTGATGCCAATTTTTTTGGTAATGTTTAATGTTAATGATAATCGAATTTCAGTTTGTTATCAATTAATATTCCTAGAAATATGGAGAAATTTTAGGTTCTAGTTCTAGTTCTAGTATATGTCCGTTAAGGTATCAAAATCTGAATTTGCAAAAGGTGTACAGGGAGGAATACAAAAAAAAAGGGATATTGATCAGTAAACTACCCTGGCTGTGATTCCAAATTTGAATATTGTTTTCAATTGTAAACAACCTCTTTGAATTAACTTATGTGGTATTTTCTTCCTTCCTCTTATTACAGGCAGACTGTACCTGGAAAGGGCCCCAGGAAGTTGCTTTCGATGGTCCCTTGTGAGGTGCCTCTGTTAACTTGTGTTTTGGGGCTACCTTAGATTCCTCTGGTCCCCTATTTTGAGGTATCCATCTCCGCACCTAGGTTTGCCATCATAGAGGCACCCTAAGAGGTGGTTGGCTTGGCTCACCTCGAATTAGTTTTAGAGGTCCCCTGCTTTGTTTACCCTTGTGGGTGTGGTCTTTTAGTCTCCTCTTTCAACAGGTGGACATTACTTGAGATCTATTCTTGCGAGCCCCGACTAGTTCCAAGTCCCGAAGGGACTATAACTATAACGAATACTGGTTGTGGGTATAGATGAACTGTCTAATCCCAAGACAAATTTATCATTTTCATTTCCTAGTGTTCGTTTACTTCCTAGTTTCCAGAACAACTTTATTCTAATCCGTTCTGCCTGGATTTTTGGAACTTCTAGGGACTCGTAACACTAGTGTGGACATCGCTAATTGGAACATCAGCACCTACATAAAGCAAGTTTGAACAATTCATGACCTTTAGTGGCTGAGTTGATGAATATCAAGTATGGCCAATGAATGCTGCCCTCAATGTAGAGTAAGGCTTTCATATGTACCTATCTTCTTGTCCATCATCAGACTCAGGGACATGAGAAATAACCTGGGAATAATGATCCCTATTATTTGGTATTAAAGGTAAATTGAATTGGTGGGTTGAATAAACGGCATATTTTTCAAATTTCATATAACTCCTTATAACTTTTTTATTGATTGACGCATTTTAACGTAATTCACATATGAACCATTTGATTTTTTCTAAAAAAATCGCTGACCTTGAAAAATAAGATTAGTTGGCCCTCGAAATGGAGATTTAATCATGAAATTTAGTGTCCTAGTAGACTTTTTGAATGTCTACCTAACGAAAAAAAAAATCATTTCAATCGGTTGAAAAATGTAAGTTTTATAAGGGTGCTTTCATCTAAGGTTTACTTACAGTACACTCATACTTACTTACCAAACCAACGATCGGGTGTGGAGAGGTTATAAAAGTCTTTGACAAACACCGCTTGAATTGAAGATTTCAATACTGTTCAACTATTGAGCCTACTCATGGCATCATCAAAAGGTACAAGGTTCGAATCTATCAATGGTCCTATGCTCATCTAGAGATCTGGGCAGAATTATTTTTTTAACTTAAAAGATTTCCGCAACAGAAAGTTGTAGCTGATTCCTTTCTTTTCTCAAGGAATATTTATTGCTGAGTAATGTCCGTATTGAAATTGTTGTTATCGATGTAATCCTGTGAAATGGTATGACATTGTTACAATCAAAATGATGTATGTATAGATTTAATGCACGTGTTCGGTAATAGTAATGATTTACGAGTGTAATAAATGGAATGAGGTTCATGTTTTTGTTAAAAATTCCGTGTAACATTACATGTTTTGAATGAATGTTGAAATGCAGTAGCTTATCGGCTTCTCCATGATAGATCAGAATCAGTTTATTCGTCACAAAAAAATACAGATCAGAATCTATTTTGCAAAGTTTGCTTTTTTCGTTGAAAAGCTTATATAAGCATATTACATATATTTATTATGAGTGTGAAATAAATGAAGATATCCTTTTTGTGTTTTATTACAAACTGAGAGAAGAATATCACGCACTTTATTCGACAAAATACTGCGCTGTATGACCAAAGAGAGGAATTAAATATAAGAAATTGAAAAAAATATATAAATTGTAATAATTTATGTATATTGAGAGAATGCTAGTTTTTGATGGGATAATTTCTGTAATATATTTTATAAGAACTATATAGAAATAGTACTATGAAATCAATATAACCATCATATCAAGTTAGAAACCAGATGTTCTGCCATACCAGAATACTCACTGCAATAATCCAATTGAAATATCGACAACTTGACGAAATTACAAAATAACATACCATACTCATACCTCAATAGAAGACAAAATATCCTCAATAGTGGTTATTTAACGAACAAGTGTATTAATAAGGGAGGTTAACAATCGATGTTAATGTTCTAGATTGTTAATCGCCATTTTAATTCACGAGTTTGTTACAAAACTTTTCCGTCGACCGCATTTATTTAACGATATGATAAAAAACAATCACTATTTCCTATTTATATTAACTCTAATCAAAGATAGTTTAATTTTCCTTAGTAGTAGTTTCGTATTATTTTTTCACATTGAAATAAAAAAAAAAATGCTTTCATGTGGATTTGAACTGCCGACGGTCATATCTCTCGGCTGTTAGGCCAACGTTACCATTACGCCACGTGACTTGCTATGATTGCAAGTGACAACTGGTATATTGACGATTTTCTGAAATTTCATTTTAGAATTGACAAATAAATAATGACAGATAGTACTAACCAATAATGTATTAGAGCAATGTATGTTGGGTTGCATATAATAAAATCGTTGATTAATAGAAAATCATTCATTAACAGGGGTCATTAATCAACGATTTTAAGTGCGTTAAAATACATCATAAATGAACGGTCGACGGATAAATATTGTTAATGGATCGCTAACCTTACACAGACATTCTTAAGGCTACTTTTAAATTAACAGACAGTCATCAAGGGTGACTGTTGATTTTGGATGAATTAAAAGAAATCATGAAATTATGCAAATCACTCTATTTCATGCCTATCTACACTGCTCTCCTTTATTTTTAATTTGGAATCTTATACTTGTTGTTTCCTACATCATAATTGTAGTATATAAGAAGTTTGAAAGTATTATTATTATTATCATTCGGATCATTAAAAAATTATAGAATATTACCATATAAAAATTTAATGATGATTTTGTACCAAAACACTTTTGCTACACCTTGCTCACCTATGAAGATATATATATATATATATAAACAGGGTGTTATCTAAGTATGTGGCCAAACTCAAAGGGGTGATTCATTGAGGCATTCTAAGACAAAAAGTTCATATAAACATAGGTCTGATAATGCCTCATTTTCAAGATACAGGGTGTCAAAATTTTTAAAAGAAATCGTTTTTTCCGTAAATATCTTAAAAATCCTTCAACCGATTTTGTTGAAATTTGGCAGTATTATTAAGGATAGTAAGGGGCTAAATCAACCCTAACTATATCTAAATGTAATATCCAGTCACCTCAACCAATATTTTTGACAGAAAAAATGTGCGCCACTGTTTTTTTGCAGATTTTGTATTTGTGTCACATTTATATCTATAATTTTTTTTCGTATTTTGCTATGTTTTCGAGAAAAGACAAAAAATCACTTTATAGCATGTCCCTGGGAAAACAAAGTAAAGTGTACTTGATTGTTTTAATTTTTATAAGAATTTTTAAGACTAGAATAGACCTTTAATATGTGAAAAACTTACAGTTTTTGATGATTTAGTGGTTACAATTTTTCATTATGTTTTCCCAGAGACGTAATAAAGTGATTTTTATGTGTTCTCTCAAAAACAAAGCAAAATACGAAAAAAATTATAAATGTAAAAAAAAAATTCAGTTGCTCAATATGAAACAATTACAAAAATTGCAAAAAAAAAACAGTGGCGCACATTTTTTCTGACGAAAATATTGATTACGGTGCCTTCCAGGACGCCAATGGATATGATAATTTTGATCCAGTTAGGGTTAAATTAACCCCTTACTACCCTAAATATTACTGTCAAAATTCAACAAAATCGGTTGAACAATTCTTAAGATATTTAAGAAAAAAACGATTTCTCTTAAAAATGTTGACACTCTGTATCTCGAAAACGAAGCATTATGTTTACATAAACTTTTCGTCTTAGAATCACCCGAAGAATCACCCCTTCAAGTTTGGCCACGTACTTACATAACACCCTGTATATGAATGAACTTAAAATACTATAATATAATATCTTAGAAAAAGGAAAAGGTCACATATATATTGATTAAAAGTTTGATTTTGTGGAGGAAATTTGGTTGAAAAATATTAAACCGTTCAAAAAAGTTGATAACCCGTATTTTAACACGTAATAAAGAATTAAAGTAAATAAATATCTCCCGTACAGCTACCAAATTGCATAAACGTGTTACAGCAACAAATTGAACGGCAACAAAAACATGTTGAAATAGTTTCTTTAATTTTCATTTCAATTCTTCAAATGGTGTATGAATTTTCAATTTTCGCCCACCGTTAGGGAAGATAGGGGCATTTATATTTTAAAATCATTATTTTATCCTATGCAAATACGTACGCATATTAGTTGAAAATTATTTTGATAATGTAAATATCCATCTAATAATTGAAAAATTAGAAAATTTTTGGCTTGTGATTAGAAATTGTTTATAATAATTTTTACATACCTACCGTAATTCGTAGTGGCATAACCATATTCTATTGAAAAAAGCAGTGTATTGTTTCAGATGCAAAAGTATGAGTAAATTAATTATTTAGGAACAAAACCGAAGTAGGCCATGAAATACTCAATTGATTTTCAATATGGTTAAAGATACCATACGTCCATTTTTACTTTGCATAGGTGAAATAGGAATATACAGTATTCATAATATATATAAATGTCTCTATCTCCCCTAACGGTGGGCGATAATTGAAAATTCATACACCGTTGGATACAGAATTGAAATACCTTCTAAACGAGGTGCCACGTGTCCTACCTCCCCATTTAAATTTTTTTCCCCAAATGACGTCATGCTTGTGCAGATGATGTCATAAAAAAGACAAGTATTGTAAAAAGTAGTATATATGATCTCATATAAGTGTGCCGAATTTGGTTGAAAAATATTAAACCGTTCAAAAAATAATAGTGGGGGACTACTTACGTCCGCACTGTATAAAAATATGTTGAATTACATTATAAATTATAAAAATAGTGTTGATAACCGCCCAGTTGAAAGCACCGACACTTTTACATGAAAATTCTGTCATGGATCATGGGCTGTGGTGGCGCGAAGGTAGAGCGTTTGCTTCTCAACCAGATCAATTGAGGGTTATGGGTTGAAATCTCAGCGTGGTCCCCAGCACACGTTAAAAGGTGAGGGCTACGTCTTCCTACCTCGCACGATTCTCTTGAAGACTTGTGAGGTTGACGGAAATAACAAATTGATGATAAAATTCAAAAAATTAATGTAACTAGAATATTTGAAGCACCTGCTTATTTAATAATAACTGATCATCTGATGCTTTTCAGTTATAACCTAATTCAAGTTATCTGATCACCGCATCCTTGTGGACTGCCCTAATGAGCTTTACAAATTCAACTTTCACTCTGGTTCTGGAGTTCATTACTACATCAGGGCCAAAGGCAGAACGAACTGGTTACAATTCGATGATAGTTGCGTAACTAGAACTTCTTCAGACACAATGAAGTAAACAAAAATTTGAGCTTGTCAACATCTGAATGTGGATAATTTTCTGAGTTACTTGCTAGTTTGGATTACGAATAAGCTTATGTTCTTTTTTATGGCAACTTCTGGCCTACCAGAGATGATTATTAATGTATTATAGCAAGCACCCCAAAATATGACCTAGTATAGAAAGAAGAACCTATTGATAATTTCACCTTTGGTGTTTATTATTCACATTTGATGTAACTACAGAAATGAAAAATATTAAGTTTTAGAAATTTTCAACAATTTTTAGGCTCCACCCACTCCAAGCCCAAGGCCCTAAAAATATATTTATTTCAGTAAGTATCAGAGCGTCAACATCCTCAACTATAAAAGAGTCACTTGCTTAACATAGCTAAAATTAAAATGCAAAAAGCAATGAACATCTTCCGAAAAAAAAAAATAGATCACACTGTAGAATAAATTTAACTAGGAAAGCAAAATAAAACTGTAATATTTAAGATTTCATGAAGGTATAAAAAAATGTTATATCCAAAGTAAACAAAATTTAAATTAGGGAATTCTTTATACCTTCAGAAATGTTCAATTAGGCTTCTCAGGTTTTTTAAACCAATGATCAGATAGGTTTAGATTACCTTAACTGATTGTTTCAAGATATCTTCAATATTTTCTATGAAGCGTTTCAGTTTTACTTACTTAAAATTGATCATTAGAAAAACAAAAATATGGGTGCATTGGTTATAGCAATATAGTTCACATTTGAAAACTTAATCATTCAAAAACATGTTAGGAAATTAAATAGAAGAAATTATGCGGTTACAAAAAAAAGTCGACACACGTTCCAAATGTTAGAGCGCATCTAAACGGGCTGCAGCTCCCTCGAAACTCAGCTGTAAAGTGTACAATATAGAAAATGATTGAGTCCTTTTTGAAATACCATCCGAACTTGGAACTTCGAAATTCAAGGAAAGGAAAATTGAAAAGTCTGCATTATTTCTATCAAGTCCAGTACAGATCCACTATAGCTATAGATCACTGATAAGCAACAAAAATCATATTTCAATTGTTCCTTAAGAATAACTGCATGTATCAGGGTCGAAAAAGAATCAACAATAATTTATTTGGTAAAAAATATTACAAATCAGCATTGAATTAACGGCTAGGATATTCGCAAAACTTAGCAACACCGAACGAAAAATCGTGGACATAAATCGTATATTACATTACTAGTCTGGAAAGTGATACATTCCTCACTAGAAGGAGAATGGAGTTTTAGCAGGACTCTTGATAATAATTTGATAAACAGTGCAGTTGAAGTAAATGTTCGACTGTGGGTGTCGAATGATCTACAATCATATCTTCATATTAGCGATAGGTAAACACTTGCATATTGAACGGTATCAATTTACGAAAAAATTCAAAATACATTCACTGTACACATTTTGCAATTTGAGAGTTTCAATCAATAAACTGACTGATATTCCTAACGAGTGACATGTGGACGTGTACGATTGCCAGTACATATCAAAGAACAGCTTTACCTAAGATGATTAGGATTCTCAATGGTGGACACGGATTATGTCGTAGGATAATTTTATTTGTATCTACACACGCAGGGGGTATTCGTTGTGCAATGGGTGTACACTCAAAGAACCAGGACGATTAAGACTCTACAACGACAATCATTTATTCTCTTCTGTGACAACACTGCAGAAGTATATGAATGCGTAAGTGCGAAAGTATCGTTGTATTTCAACATGTGCCATAATTCAATTGAGTTTCTATGGAGGTTGTCGTACAAAAAAGTGTTTGAATCATCAATGATTGCTCTCAATTTTACAAGTTCTTTCGCACATGACGAATCAGTGTCCCATTTAATTTTTGGTAGGTGATGGTAGTTCCCCTGTATATTTATCGGTGTTGTATCTCCAACTGGAACCACCAATCGAATTATCCCTAAAAAAGAGTCGATTTGGTTATTTAGTCCAAAGAGATAATTGTTATAATACACGAAGACACTCATATATTATTAAACAAAAAAGATACATAGTATATAAGTCTTTAAAACTACTATGCATCCTACCAGCCATGATTAGTACTTTACGAAACCATGATTCTTTAGGATACATCTTCAGCATTTGTTCATGGTACTTGGTCCTAGTCTAGAAGCAAGTCATAAAAACATGACTTCTTACTGTAACAATAATTTTATTTGAATAACATTTTTTTTATTCCGTAGATTAAGCTACAAAGACAATGAAAAGTGAGTCTTTGCTTTTTTTATTGTATGAATAAAGTCTATTTTTATTATAATTAAATATACAGGCTGCTACAGAAATTTAACTTCATACCTTTGGCGACAGTATTGAAAATTTATATGTAGCAGTTTCCTTTCTCAGAGAGGTGGATGAAGCTGAAGAATCCAAAGCACAAGTTGTCCCACTGAAACTATTATCCATACCAAGATTAGAACTCCAGGGTGTTGTGATGCTAAGCAGATTGGCACAATCTATAAAATCCGACCTAGAAATACATATCCTTGGGTGACAGGTGTGATAATAGACAGTTCAAGTATTATAACGTAATCAGATAAATTCAAGGACAAACTCTTGTGGAGATGTGTTCCTTCTGATCTTGATCCAGCTGACGAAGAAACCAGACCTAATTTTGATTCCGTCAAGTAGATTATCTCGCAAATCTGCATGATATATTTCACCAAGAAGAAACTCTCCAGGTGTTCTTTGTTGAAGCTGAACACATGGTAAATGTTAGGCCCCTAACTCGAGTATCGAGAAATACAATGGACTTGGAATTACTCACACCCAATCACTTCCTTCTTGGATCAGCAACAGGAGACGGTTCACCTAAATGCCTTGATCCAGATTCCAACTATTTATTCACATAAAAACAGAGTTAACATAATTACTTTCGAAATGAGTAATTTGGAGGTTTTTGAAAATCCTGAATATATTTTTTTTAATGAAACAACGTGTATATAAAATAATAAGTTTTTCTGCATCAACTCGATCAAGTTTTTCGAGTTATGAGGGTTCCTTCTTGAAAATGTTATAAAAATTTAACCATATCTGAACCCCTTCATTTTTATTCATGGGTTCATACAAAAAATCAACTCTAGGTTCTATGTTCGTTTAGATGCCCAAAGAGTGAGCAGTTTTCGGAACTTAGATATTGTTTGAATTACGAAATAGTGAACTGAAGAAGTGGAAAGAAGGATCATACCCTGTCGAAAAGAAATGAACAATACACTGAATACTTGAATTATTGATGTATTTCATATAAATACATATCTATTTTTTATATTGTCTGCTCTTCACTTATGATCTCAACACGTGAGGATTGTATATTGTTTTTGGCGTATTTACAAATTCTAAGAATTGTACTTGATTCTATTCTGAAATTTGTTTTGCTCATTTGAAGCAAGTTCGGATGTATTCAGTTATTTGATAATATATAGGGCATTTCATTTGAAAAAATACTTTAAGTTAAAAACCGTTCGAATGACAAGAGATTTTTGAAAAAATTGATAATCTCTACGAAGTTCATCATATATGCTAACTCTGGTGAAAGTTATTTAAAAATTTAATTGTTGAAACTTCTGAAGATATACTTTTGTCCTACTAGTGCAAACTCAAAATTTTTAATAAAAATCTTGATAACGCGAAAACGGTCGACAATCACTATAGGGACATATCATACAAGTTGTTCCAAAATGATACGAAGTTTTCAAAAATGCACAAAATACAAAAACAAATTGGAAGTTACATGTTAAGTTTGCATTATCTTTTAAATTTCCACAATTGCTTTGTGTCTGTTGTTGAGCTTCACAATATATGAGATAAATTTTAGCTATAACTACAAAAAAAATCAGGAGAATATTTTCCTCGTCGTATATAAGCAGAAATCACATACCAATACTACATTTGTATCTTCCGAACGAGCGTTTGTTTCTCACTGCATATTAACACTTTGTTTTCATATACACAGAACAATATCTACTGATGATGAAATATGTCCTCGATTACCTTGATAATACATGCAAGTATTTAACTATCAACCACTAGGAATTGAATGGTATCTATACAAAGAATTCTTTTCTATTTTTTACATTTGAAATCGTTTTCATTTACTTACCTACGTAGATATTACAAACGTTTACCGGAAAACCACACATTTCATTTCATAAATGAACTCTTCATTTAATTGACGGTGTTTCAAAATATTCTGATCATAATTATAATGAAATTTGAATTTTTAGTGAAATATCTGACTACTTCACTAAATTCAGAAAGTTCCAAACTATCGTTGATAAAAATTTCTTTCAAATATTTTTTTATATGAAAACGTTTTGGGGGTATAATTCATAAGTTCAATACCTATTTGTTCAGAAATTGTCATCTTGTAGTAATCAACAAACTAAATTTATTCTCCAAAATAAAAATCGATAACTAACTTCTCGACATGGTTTTTTGGGTGATTTTATCTTCCACAATTTTTAAATGAAAACATGTAAATTCAAGAAAACCTGTACAAGTGTAGAAGGGCAAGTTACTCAATTTAACTCAAAAATATTTCTTTTTTCAAAAATCATATTCAATCATATCTTCTGTGCGTGTGTACGAAATTGAACTTCTCCCAAACAGCTGGACCAATTTTAACGAAACTTTTTGTTTGTGTTCAAGTTGATCCGGGAATGGTATGGATTCGCAATTCACTACAAAACATTTTTTCAATTAATTTTTATTTATTTGAATGTAGCTGCCGGTCCCAGCGACTTCATATAACAAGTTTGTTAAAAAAAAAAATGTTAAAATTTGTTTTTACTAATCTCCCAGGTTTTCGTGGAAAACCCCTCAAAAGCAAAGCTTGTGCGAGCAAGGGAGACCCGGGACCTACAGCTTGAAAAGTGGATTCCGAACCACTTTAGCTCCGTGATGGCGGTAATAACATTGAAGGGTTAGTCGGCAAATCAAAAATATAAGACAGGACAACGTCTGCCGGGACCGTTAGTCATGGACGGAACTCTGTACAATTTCGCAACTTTCTATCGTTTCAAAGGAATTCATTCTCGAGTGAAGTTTTCTTTGCAGAAACAAGATATTTATATTTTGATTTTCTTTGAAAATATGGGCAACCTTAGTCGCTATTTTCTAACGTTCAAGATAACCTCTTGGAAGGTATTCATGTTGAAAATTGAAACATTCTCCATTGGAAATAGAAAAATGTTATTTGTTTTTGTAACATCTAACAGAAAACAACTACTTCCCTGACTAAAGCCACGCTGGATATTGAACTTCATCTAACAGATCTTGTGAAAAGACCCTAACCAAACAAAAAAAAATCTGAAAGTAAATATTAGCATTTTCATTCAAATAGTTAGTTGAATTTAAATTATCCAGTTTGAAATCAACTATCTGAATGAAAATGTAAATTTTCACTTTCAGAATTTTTTCTTTTCAGTTAGGGTCTTTTCACAATATCTATTAGATGTAATTCAATGTCCAGTGTGGATTGAGCCGGGGAAGTAGTTGTTTTCTGATAGATATCGTATGGAGTGAATAGAAACTGGAGTGTGAATAGAAACAAAAGTGAATCATTTGTAAAAAAAAATCCTAAATTTCGCGAATTTATCGCTTCAACTTCTGACAGATACTCATTTATTAATTTTTCTTTCTCATATTAGTTTTAATGCAGTTTTCGAAAAAATATGTTTGCATCTCGAATGCGAAATAGAGAATTAGAGAATTCGAGAATGGAAGTTATTTTGCCGAGCTTCAGCGAGACAAAGGTGTCATGTCGCATTATAGATACGAAAATAGTAATTTCACTGTTTTCTAGGACGAGCGCTGCGAGTCCTGGAAGTCTGCGAGTCCAAAAAAACTGTTGCGTACACAATTTTTTCGGCAACCGTGTAGAATAACAAATCGAGACACATTTATTTATTATATATCTTTGTAGAAGAAAATTTCGAACATTTTAATTCTTATTTATATGAATACTTATATTAAAATTCGAGCATGTCTCGGACTAGTCCGGAAAGTACGTACTTCCCGGACTAGTCCGGAACGTGATACTTTCTCAAAGAAAAATCACTATTTTCACTATTTTTTGCATTTATTTGCTATGATAATGCATGGAAGTTATTTTTAACAGTTTTATTTTTGATTTTTTGCTGTTTTATGTTGTGACAACACCGAGGGTTGTGTACACAATATTTGTCTGCGACATCACAGTGACTTAGAAGATGTTGCGTGATATGATTTATGAAAAATGTTACTTGTTTCAGATTCTTGGGAAAAAACAAAAGTGGCCGTCAATTACTACTGGGTAACGATGAAGACGAGCCATCGATAGCTTTCAACAAAGGTCAGGAAGTTCGCCAACCACTTATGTAATTAGGACAATGCTTAATTTGATTCTTCTGGATTGGGATATCAAACCCCAAAATGAGTTTGTATCACTAATAAGCGTTATACAGGGTGTCCCAAAACTCAACGTCATCCTTCGGAGGGCTGATAGTCCAGCTCATTACTAACCACAATATCACAATATGACCTTGGCAAAATATTGGTAGTTTTGGAGATATTAGCACTTTTATGAATTTCGTGAAAATCGAAACCTTTGTATTTCGAGTGCAGGTAAAAAACTTCATTGTTTAAGTCTAATTTTTGTTATGCATCCTTCAATAACCCGCCTATTGATTACAATCCAATACAAACATATTGGTGCAATACCTTTGGAAAAAAACACATACTTGCCCGATCACGAGTTAATTTATTTTATTAGCTTACTTAGACTCTTCATACTGTAAACAAAATAACCACGCGAACCTGGCAAGTTATTTTAAAAATTGCTCATTCGTTGTAGTTTTTGACATGATACAATATTCACTATCTTCTACTTGAGGAAAAAAGATATATTTAGTTCACTGCAATAGGAGCTCATTGTGGAGTTATTTCAATATTTAGGAGTTCGAATGAAAACACTTGGTAAATTGAAGTGACAGGTATTTATTGAAAACTAAACAAAAGAAAAAAAATTAAAAGAATGTTTAAATTGCCTGCCACCAAGAAATAATTTCACAATGGAAGAGAGTGAATGTTTTATCATGTCAAAAACTACACCAAATGAGCAATTTTTTGAAATAACTCGCTATCAGGTTCGCGTGGTGATTTTGTTTTCAGTATGAAGAGTCTGAGTAACCTAATAAAATAAATCAACTCGTGAATCGGGTAATTTTGTTGTTTTTTATCAAAGGTATATTTTAATTTTGGATTGTAATAAATAGAAGGGATTAAAGGTTACATAACAAAAATTGGAATCTTAAAACTATGAAGTTTTGTACTTGCGGCACTCGAAATATTGATCAAAGGTTCCGATTTTTACGAAATTCATACAAGTGCAAATATTTCCAAAACTATCAATATTTTACTAAGGTTATAGTGTAATATTCTGGTCAATTATGAGCTGGACTATCAGCCCTCCAAGGGATGACGTGGAGTTTTAGGACACCGTGTATAACGGTTTATATATTTTTATATCATCCTACATTTTTAATGTCTCTACACTTCACATCAATGTGAAAAGGAACTTGAAATGTTATGTTTTTTTATTCTATTCGACCATTTCTTTACATATTGACTGATAAATTTAAGATTTTTAGAAAACTGTATTCAAGTGATAAACGATCGATTCTTATTTATTATTATTTCAGTAAAAAGTTGGACAGAAAGTAATTTTTTTAGTTTACCCCCCCACCTCTACCTGTGGAAAATTACATGAAAACTAATCCCTATATTGATTGTTTTCGTTTTGTTTTTCTCCGTTAACCAGCTGTCGTCCCTTCTACGAACGACAGCCCTCAGCCCTCAGAAGTCGAAATTCAGAAAAAAGATTCTGCAGTCGCAGAACCTACACGACCGGCAGCCAAATGATTGAAAAGCGGCGATTCTAACCACTCGGCTGCCTGATCCTCGATATAATAAAGGAATATTTTTTTTACTATATCTGCATCCTGCATCATAATCCTTTCACGTTTTTAAATTGGTAGGAAATTGCTCAAAATACGAGTCATATTTGAAGGGTATTTACCTCAGATCGATAAAAAACCGTATTCACCCTCATGTCTCTCGTTATATCAATTTGCGAGCGTTTATTTTTTCGCTATTATTTTGTATGGCATCATAGTAATGTATGTAAAAATTTTCAACTTTTTAAATATGTATGAAATTGCTCAAAATACGAGTTATACTTTAAGGGTTTTTACCTCAGATCATTAAAAAGCCGTATTTACCCTCATATCTCCCGTTATATCAATTTGCGAGTATTTATTTTTTCTCTATCTTTTTGTATGGTATCAGAGTAATGTATGTAATTAAATTATTCGAGGAGTTATTAGAATTCTACAAGTACGGTCCTGTCTGTTTCACTACAAATATTTCTAAACCTACCCTGACTTTTACGCCCGAATGGCGTCTTCAAGGTTACTCCCGACTACTTCATAAAACGGGACGAGTTTTCTAGCTGTGTGTTCAATAAGCTGTGCCTCAACTACAAGAAGCGTAATTCAAGCTTCTTGCCAAAACAAATTATCTTTTCACTGGCTTGATCAATATATCATTTATGCGCGGTGAATTCAAATTGGAATGCTGCATTTTTTATTCAAATTTGTGTTTAGAGGGTCCCAATGCGTATACAGAAATCTACGCGAGCAACAAGGAACGCAATGATGAAGATATACCACATATATAAGAGACGCACACTTTAACAGCTCACGTCGATATACCTTTCTCCAGCGAGTAGAGGAGAAATTATGATGCTCTCTCAACATACAGCAAGCTATTCTTTACTCTCTCATGAAACCACCATACCCAAGATGAAAACTTTTCGATTAGGGTAAGCAAGTAACTTATATTAAACGAGAACTATAAAATTATAAAAATATTTTCTTCAACCGACGACAGTTTGAATTTACCGCCCTGAAATGCATTAATCAAGCCATATATTCAAAACAAAGTCTCGAAAATTTTACCCCAAAAGATCAAAGGCCAGCATTTGAGTGCCGTTTATGTGTAGGAGAGGTCTTCTGTGGTATTACGGACTGTAGTCTGTTGTACAACGATTGCGCATTACGAGCGTGCATGTTTTCACGGTTTCAGTTATGTTTGTACAACTGTACCCACCCAATATTGGCAGTTTCGTATAATTTTGAAGCAGATAGTTTAGTAAAAAGAACTGAAAGAACAAAATACGGCTTACAATTCAATATCTCATTCGATGTAAAAAAATATGTTCTCAACATATTATACAACGAATATAAATAAATATATTAATCTAGATATATTAGATGAAGCCAAGGTTGACCAAAACACGTACTTGATTTGGAATATCATTAGCTTTTGAGGCATTCCTAAATTCAAATTATTTACGATTCAATGATAAATTCTATAAACAGAATTCAGGTTTACCAATGGGTTCTCCACTTAATCCACTATTAGCAGACATATTTATGAACAGTTTGGAAACTACAATAATAAATTCTGCAATGGGTGAAAAACATTTATTTTCGGTATAACAGATATGTGGACGACATCATCGCCGGTTTCGAAGGAAGTACACGTCATTTAGGCCGGTGTAGGACATACCTACTATAATTAATTGTTGTCAGTTTCGTATCAGACTGAGGTAAAAAACAGATAAATCTATACAACGAACAAAAATACTCTTTTTATTTCAGTTCATTCAGAAAAACTACTTATACAGATGTTACAACCCGAAAGTGACTCTTTACATCCTATTAATCAAACATGAGCTACTGATTATTTATCCTTCTTTCTCATTAACTTTGTTTTCTAATGATCTAGATATAAGTAAAATTTATTTGTCATACGGATAAGATAAATGTAGTATACTGTATCGAGGGCTGCCGTTCGTAAGGGGGCGGCAGCTGGTTAACGGATTTTAACAATTTTTCAACAATATGAAAGTGACATAAGGCGTCGGTAAGTGAATTACTTACCGACGCCTCTGGTCTAGCAACCAGTATTATGAAGACGTTGGTAAGTAACCAGTAAACAAAACTTACCGTTTTGACAACAGATACCGTAAGTAATCAAGATAACTGGATCGTGCAAAAACTGTATTAACTCCACTAGAATTCAAACAATGCCTTAGAGTTCACGGTAGTATTTCGCATATCAAGAACGGCAAGGACGTTTTACTAGACGAAGGAAATGTTTGCAATTGTCTGAGACAACGATATCTTTAAACTATACGGTCTCTGGAAAAGAGGATCTAGTCTATATCAGCCTTTGAAGATGGTGGAAGAGAACTCTCATGCTATCGTCTTGACAAGTGTGCTAGGGCGATAAACGGGTCGTAGACGGAAGGATCGCACATCATCTTGATGCCAGACGTTTACTTACCTACTACGTTTCCGAGAGGTGAGCTCTCTCAGCGCAAGTATAATAGACAGATCTGGTCATCTGAACTGCCAGGGAAGAACAAAGTTCATGCAATGAATATGGTTGGTGTTTCGATCTGATACTCGCAAAATGTTGCATCTTCACTGGAGCTTCCATTTTAAGGCTTCCGTTTCACGATTATACTCCAGTGTATCCCATTCTCTACATGGTCCGCATGATATAGTAGCTCGTATGAAAGATGCGGGGACTGAGGAACGCTTGCAGCTAAATAAGTATAAGCTTCTTCCAGAATATCAAAGTAAGTACTTTTGGCTGATCCAAAAACTTTCCTTTGCCTTTCTTATGTCAAGTGGGCTGAAATCGGAGACCGAGAGATTCATAATGGCATGTCAGGGTTATGTCCTCAACACCCTGTTCTACCGTAGTTGCGGTTATTGAGGTCCGATTGAGGAAATGGCGAATGTACTCCTTGTAGGTCAGATTGAAAATGAAGCTACTGCTAATGGAGAACATCAAAACCAGCACGGCGTTTGACAATCTCAAGCCGAAGACAGTAAGAACTGGCTTGGCTGGATGCGGGGATTCACAATATCAATCAGAAGAGGCTGACTAACGCGGGTCATATGATAGAACCGTAGTCTTGTTTGTTTAGAATATCAAGATCACTTTTATTGAGGTTGATATTTTTATTTTTACTGATATCTGAAATTTTCGTGTTTTTTATATTTGTCTACTGGAAAATAAAGATCTTATCTTATCTTATATCTCAAAAAAACTGCCTCTTTGAACGGAAACGATGAGTGACGCATACTCATGATGGAAGTTAAGACCAAGTCACGATAAAGTACTTATATAGATGGAGACCAATAGAATATTCACGCTCACAGTGCGGCAAAGAGTCGTTAAATTAAGACCACATAATAAATCAAGGCTTGATGACCACCAATCCGTACTATCTTCAGAGAATACAAATCACTGATGACTGCAAAGAAATCTTTGACGCGTGAAAGAAACAGTGTGGAAAATTAAAATTTCCACGATACACCGACTAACTAATTTCAAGAGATTGTAGTGGTAGTTGCGTAAAATTTCTAGAAAGAAAAAAAATCTAGTTTTCGGAACCACTCAACACATACACACCAGCTCTATAACGCGAGTTGAAGCAAGTATATAGTATCTGTGCTCTCTTGAAATAATCCTATATACAGATTACTATTTAGTTGAACTTTTTCAGTAAAAAAAAAGGCTTCGATAGAAAATATCTAACAAAAAAAAATCTAAAATTTGTTCTTTCTGTCAACCGACTGCAACCCTCCGAAGTCTTCGAATGACTTGTGCGAGCTAGGGAAGACGAGGCCCTCACCTTTCAACGTGTGATTTATAAGGCACAAATTTGAACTGTTCTCGCTTACTTCTCTGGAAGATCGCAGAAAGGTTGGTGATCTGTCTCTGTTTTATAGATATTTTTATGGAAGATGCTCTTCCGAAATATTATCTGCTTCCCATGGCTTATTTTTTCACCGAACGGCAAAACTTTGGAACTCGCTGCCTCGAGAGGTGTTCCCTGAGGCATACAGCCTTCAAAAATTCATGAAGAACACCAATTCCTACCTACTTTCCCTCGGTTCTCACGATGTTCTTCGAAGAATACAGGATTTTCCTTTTCGTGTGAACCAGAACTTAAAAAAATCAAATCGAATTATGGAACTCTCGAGAAAGCTATTAGTTAATATACCTTTTGAGGATTTCTTGGAAATTCTTTGACAAATTATATTGAGAGCCATTAATATTGGCCACCCAGAGGAATAGTTTTTGGACACGTATTTCGAATCTGTATATAGTTTATGCCACTGACACATGATTGCCATGTTTTCAAGTTTTAAGAAAGATATCACAAACAATGAAGGTATTTCGAATGGATTTCTGTGAACTCAAGAGGTTTCCTTAATTCAACCCTTTTTGGAAACATCCTATATGTATTTTTTATATTGAATTTTTGGATATCGACAAATACTATAGAAGGTCTTAGAATAGAACCAGAAAGTATATCTTATCGAGAACTGATCAATCAATACCTTCACGGATTTTGTTGGTGTGAGTTTGTGAGCACACATCGTGTAATGTATCCATATAAAAAAAATCAATTCAAATATCATGAACGTAATTAAAGTGAAATGAAGAAGGCATCAGCAACTGTGCGTTCGTTTAACTCATAAATTTTATTGGGCTTCATTGAGTGATGGGAGCACAAACAATTGATTACAATTGAGGAAATAAAACAACTGGAACAGAACTACTAATGAGGGGTTGAAAAGTAAATTGTGTATTGATCCGAGGCAACATTCGTTCCGTGTCTTTGCAACTCCGGAGATTCTTTATTGGCACCAGTACGCGCAGTCAAAATAATTTTTCAAAAATATTTCTTTATGTGAATGGATATTTTATATGCAGTATTCGACCTCATGAAAAATGGAATGAAAGTCGCCTTCCTATTGGAACATTAAAGTGAAGTATTGTATATACCTCTTTGTGGCAATAGACTGCTTCGGTAAATGGGCGGAAGCCTTTGCCATGCCCAACCAGGAAGCATCACCGTCGGTAAAAGAGTGGATATATCAATTCGGTGTTCCATAGGAGCTCTACTCGGTCCAAGACAATTTCGAATCCAACTTGTTCCAGGAATTGTCAGATGCTGAACATTCGACAGCCAAGAAACACAGCTCACTATCCACAGTCTAATGAAATGGTGGATCGGATGAACAGAACAATCAAGTGCCACTGGTCCAAGATAGTTTCTAACCACCAAAGAGACTGGGACCAGTACCTCCATTCGTTCCCGATGGCCTATCGTTCAGCAGCGCACGAGTCAACCAGCCAAAACCCTGCTAGTATCATAATGGGCTGAGAGCTGCGAATGCCCTGTGGAATTAGGGATGTCACCAGAACACGACACTGCGGAAGAGGACTACGTCAGCTTGCTTCGGTAGAGAATTGACGATATCCATAAATGCGTCAGTTTGAACATCAATAGTGCCAGAAAAAGACCTATCACATCAAGGCCAATGCTGGACGATCTCACTCCGTAGTCACCCAGTATATTGAACCACAGCATCCCAACGAGATAGAGAGGCAAAGAGAAATGTACAGAGTTGCCTCAGTCTACATAAATGTTAGTTTGGTCATATAAATTAGTTATTTTACCGTTTTAAATAAATTTGACAGATTTGAGTGCATTTTTATAACAATATCTCAGCAAAGAGGCTGCTAGTTGACCTTTAGTGCAGAATATGATATAATGAATTGAATTTTAAATATACAGCTGCACCTACCTATAAGTGCATGCCGGCTTTATCATATTTTTCTTCTATAATGCAAAATGTTGATATTATCATTAATTGACAACCTTCTTGAAAAAATTGTTTAACTTCGGATACAGAATTCGAGACATGGATAATTCCATTCATTATACCAACTGATGCAGATGCAAACGAACCGATAACGGAAAACTTTTCCCATATCATAGATTTAATTAATATAATAATTTATGTGTTTGACGTAAGCAAATGTGCAAGTGCGATAAAATGGTCAATGAAATGCGATTAAAACAGAGTGATATATTGATATTTTTATTTATTTTCTCTTATCAAATTAATGTTCTTTCTGTATATAGGACAATTTTACACGGTTTGGTTCGGAATACGGAATGCAGAGTCCGCGAATATGTTTCACAATGGTATAAAAAAATGAATGAGGGTTACACAGAGCTGCCATAGGAACTTTATAAGAAAATAATCTAAATGTAATACTGATAGATTGTACTGATTATTATTGTCCAAATTACATTTGTGGACAACGTCAAAATGGTCAGAATGTGATTAGTTATACTTACAATGAATTCCTAAGTTTCAATGATGAGACATAATATGTAATTTGATATCTTAGGAGATGAAAAAAATGGTGAAACAACAAAGAAAACACAAACAAACAAATATGCAAATTTTTTTACAGAATCACTACATATTGGATATAAAATACATAACAACTAGAATATTTATGGGAGATATTCCTCTAAATTGCACAAGCTTTCCGAATCCGACAGAATAGTTCGAATGGTAGAACGCGTGGGTATCGATATCTGAAGCCAAGTAACGCATTGCAATGTTATGTGGTTTGGATGGAGACTTATGGACAACCTCATTTCGAGATCTATTCTCCTCAGATCGTGCTAGGAATCGCACGTTAAAAGTTACCTTTCAGCTCGCACAAGTTTCGACTTTTGAGGGCTGCCGTTTGCAAGGGGACGACAGCTTGTTAATGGTAAAAACAATTTATCTATTACATCTGTTTTTAACTGATTTTCAGAAATGTTCTGCTAGTATTTTTGATCTGATTCATTAAATGATTATTAAATGAGTCGTCTATTTCCAAAACCGGGCATATCCACTTTTGACGGAAATCGAGTTAGCGGTTCCATCTGTCAACAGATGATAAAACATTTCATGACTGGTCCAAAACCTTTTAAATATGGCTTTGAATTTTGGGTTGCGTTTCAAAAGCGGGTATTTCCACTGTTACTTTAAGTTCAAAACCGGCTATATAGAGTAATTTAAAAACAATATCTTAGCTACCGCGTTTTGACAAGTGGAAAACCATATGAGCAATATAGTTTAACTTACTATAAGGACCTACTTGATAGATGAACGAAAACTCTTCAGATGAGGAAGATGCAGCTAGCGCCTAATTGTCAGATGATGAAGCAGTTTTTTAAAATGTTGATACTTTTTTTGTTTTGTTATGTGAGTTTGCTTTTATTCAAATATATTTGATTAAAGCCTCATTTCATTGAAAAATTGCATAAAATATTGCCATTTTAGCTTTGCGTTAATTACAACCCAGCCAACCATGCGATATAAGAAACATGTGAAGGCGACATCGCATTTTGACATGCGACATCGCATTTGAAGTCACAATATTGAGGCAATGTGAAAATGTCCGCCTCAAGGAAAATCATTGTGACACGAAATCAGACACGAAATGCGGCGTCGCATAGAAAGTCACTAACAGGTGTTTCAAGTCCACATTTCATATCACAAATAGGTCACACTGTGATATCAACTGTTTATTCTTATAGTTTTCTAGATATCGATTTTCTCTACACACTGGAAAAGGGAAGCAAAGAGTATTGACGACCGCTGGGGTGCGTAAAGCGTAGGTATTTTTTTGTTGTAAAAAACTGTTTTTTGAAGCCGTATAGTTTTTGAAAAATCATTCGGTACACTTTAATAATATATTTTATACTTATAACGAACTCAAAAATGTTTGCTTCGACTCCACTGACTGTGAATGTTATGTTATACATGGTTTTGTGAAAATATTGATGGGATTAGTCAGATCTGTTCTTCGAATGTATCAGGTGAAATGAATATAATTTTTTCTACATCTGACAAACAAGTGCACTTTTTTGTCTAGACTGTAGAGTATGTGTTCCTAAAATATACAATCATTCAAGTATCAAAATACAATTTCAATATTTCACGGAACTGCGTGAAAAAACTGAACTTTTTTTAACGGTTGTTGCTAGGCGACCGAATTTTTTTGCGATAAAACACCGCCTAATAACAACGAAATCTTAAAGTTCATATTTTCCTATAAATATCTAATGTACAAATGTTATACCGATAATACTTATTCATAGCATTTTAACTAACAAAAATATCGAAACTTGCGGTGGGCAGTGGAAAATAATTCAAAACTGTGGTTTGTTTGGCCTTCAGAAACTGATTGACATGATAGTTAATTGAATTATTGGAATTGGGGACATATGAAACTAATGTAAGTACAAAATTCGAAGCAATGAAGACTGAACTGAAAAAATCGTGGATAGTGCAAATATGAATTTTTGTATCTAGTGCGCGATATGTAACTTTGGGGAACGAGAACAAAAGTATTTCGCGAACGAGATGCGAACAAAATTTTTTCTGCAAACGTCAAAAACTATACTTAGCTTAATATAAGAAAAATTAATTAGGTACTGTGAAATTTTGTCACAGCTTGAAGAGCCTTAACTATTGTTAAACATGGTAACGAAGGAAAATTGAAAAAACGGTCACTATGCATATTGTTATCAATGCGCGAACCTTGTCATTTTTTGAAGTTTTTGAAAAATGGTAATAGTAGCTTCACGTATTTTGAAGGAAAATCTAAGGAAATGAGAGGTTCCTTAACGTCAACGTTGATAATAATAATGTGGACAGCAAAAAATATGTCATATTCATTTTATATTAAAAAAATAGAATTGTTCTTTTTTTTGTCACATGTAGAAAATATTAGTGTAAGTTACTCGTGGGTATTTTTATTAAGTGCTTTCGCCTAGGTCAACAAAATTTTTTAATCGTAACAAAAGTGACACTTAACTCACTTGATACAAAACTACTACTATTAAAAAATGTTCATACTGTATTGCTACCTCAACATCTTTTCATGTAACCAACCAACTACGATGTTTTGACATATCGTGAAAGCCTAGTATAATAATTGCATTTTTTATGAGATTACATAATTTCTTATGGTTTTTTATGACCATTTAAATATTGTTATTGTGGTTATTTTTATAAATATATATTAAGTGCAGAAGAGTCATAAAAAGCTGAAGGTTTGTTGTAGTTTTCCCTAATAAAATTATAGTTATATCTACTTTCTGCGGTTTATTGAATTTATAAGCCAAGAATACTTAATCAAATACCTACTTACTATTCATTTTTAAGTTCCGTTGATGAAACTTGAAGTGGCAAACAACCATATATCAGTCATTTAACATAAAAAATGTGGAGCTTATGCTAATGGAATTAATGACATCTGTTCTCTCAGTCGGACATATTTTCGGAATTCAGGAAATGAGTACGTTATGAATGACACGTCAGACAAAAGCGCTCGAAATAATTTTTCCAAGAATGATTTGTTATATTGAAGAAACTATAATTAAATGAAATGGAGAGCAAATATTCAAGTCGTTGAGACTCCCGCGTCGTGAAGCCTCCAAAAAAATCAGTAAATTAACATTAATTTTTTGAATTAATTTCATAAATTTTATATTCTATATTTTCAGGGGTAATATAATAAGTGGTATGATTATTACCGATAATTTTTTTAAATATCAATTAATTGGCAATCAGTAGGAGATTTGAGCCGGTTCTGGGCCTCCCCCCACCACTATGACGTCATCAGTGACCTTGACCTATGACCTCGACCTATGACCTTGACCCATGACCTTGACCTATGACCTATGACCTTGACCTATGACCTCGACCTATGACCTCGACCTAGGACTTGACCTAGGACTTGGGCTTGCCCTTAGCCTTGACCATGATGTATATTGTTGGGAGGTGTTCAGGGTTTGTGTTTGTCCTAGAGATTGTGATGACTTGATTTTTTTTCATACACGGACAAGTACCTTTTGCCAAGTACTTAATATATTTTTCTTACCTCAATGTCTTTCATGTATACTTACTCTGCCATTGTGTATGATCTAATGTGTGGAGTACGCATAAAAATCTAAACCGAAGTATAGAGACGTCTGCACGCCACGGATATCCAGTCAGATATGTGAACTGGCGTCACACACCCATACACTGCGGTGACTCATCGACTACTCTCCGTCCTCTCTTCATTGATATGGTGGGGATGGTTCTGCTGTGACGTTGTATGAATAGTCGAAGCGGATAGAATTTGTTCACCCTCTCTCCCACTCATCGATATTACATATAAAGGAGGTGGGAATGATTGTGAAATCAGTATTTTGTTGAGTTTTGTGCTGAGAAGACGACATCGATAAAATGTATTCCTGTGGTTGTGGTAAATCGTTCACTCGTAGTGATAATCTCCGTCGGCATCAACTTCAAAGTTGCCAAGGTGGCCCTTCTGTGAAAAGGATTAAGTTAGATGTGGCTGCATCGACACCAATGTACACATGCAATTGTTGTAATGTGACAATTCCTACATCCCAAGTTAATTCTCACAAAAGAACTCTCCAACACAGGAACAATGCATGTGTGCAAGTGAGTGATGGCATACAGATTATAAGGAATGCTTTCAAGTGTAGAATTGTGAGTTATAGAGTGGAAAGTACCAATGTTTACACTGAATATATGCCATTCTTCAATGAGATCAGGGAGAAGGTTATTGGATTACTTGAAGAGGCAATAAAGGTTCACAAGATCTTTAAAGTGAATATGGAAGTATTTGGCAGCTACATTGTTCAAACACGGGATTTGAGTGACACGAAGTCATTCAATTCACAGAATAAAATTGTGGATCAGTCTACGGATTTGGGTGCATTATTCGATGGATTCCGTGATGTCATTATTGCTCAGACTACGGAATTTGAAGAACGTGATTCAGGTATTTATTTAAAGTTTCATTTCTATTTATATGAATAATAAATTATTGTTATGTTTCAGGATGGAGTTGTGAAAAAATTAAGTTCCTCGAAGTGAACATCAACAAGTATAGTCCACTCAGCGGATGTTCGTATGTGAAGCTACCCGAGTTCATTGAGACAAGAAAAGGCGTTGTGAATATTCGTAATGAAGATCAACATTGTTTTGCATGGGCCATCACATCTGCATTGTTTCCTGCGAATGGTAGAGTGTCAGAAGTTTCCTCATACCCCCACTACGCCAATGTCTTGAATGTAACAGGTATGGATTTTCCAGTTAAACTTCAAGCTATAAAAAAGTTTGAGGACATGAATGATATTTCAATTAATGTGTATGGGTTAGAGTCAAAACTTGATAAGGGTAAAATGAAATATGAAGTGGTTGGTCCGTTGCGTTACTCACAGAGAAGACTTAGAAGACATGTTAATTTGTTACTTATAACAGATGATTCTGGCAATAGTCATTATTGTTGGATTAAAGACCTTTCTAGGTTAGTTTCAAGTCAACTATCTGCGCATGAGCATAAAAAATATTTTTGTGATGGATGTTTATTGTATTTCTCTCACGAGCGATTACTGTTACGTCATCAGTTGCATGACTGTAATCACTTGAGTACTACAACACCATCAGTCAATTTCAGAATCAACAAATATGGTAAAATGTTACCGGGTAATGCACTTATGTTTGAAAATTTTGAGAAACAAATGAAGGTGCCATTTGTAGTTTATGCTGATTTTGAATCAGTTCTCAAACCCATTCAAACTAGTCAACCCAACCCTAAACACTCATTCTCGAATAAAACATACAAACACGAACCTTATTCATTTGCTTATTCGATAAAATGTTCATACAATGATAAATTATCGAAATTTGTTACATATAGGGGTGAGGATGCAGCCGAGAAATTTGTTACAAAACTTGAAGATGATTTGAGAAATATTTATCACAATTATTTGAGGTATCCAATTCCTATGGCTGCACAAACCCCCGCGGAAGAAGCAGAGTTTTCTTCTACACAATTTTGTGGAATATGTGATAAACCATTCACGGGTGGTGATGTGAAAGTGAGAGACCATTGCCACCTCACTGGAAAAAAAAGATCACCTGCCGCACATTCCGTATGTAACTTAAATTTCAAATTGCCAAATTTTGTTCCAATCATTTTCCATAATCTGAGTGGGTATGATTGTCATTTGTTCATAAAAGAACTGTATAGAAACAAAGACAAAGTGGATGTTATTCCACAAACTAAGGAAAAATACATTTCTTTCACTAAGCATCTATTCACTCACACATACACTGACAAAGACGGAAAAGAAAAAAAGAATTTTTTGAAAATGAGATTTATAGATAGTTTCAAATTCATGTCGAATTCTTTGCAGAACTTAGGTGCTAACTTAACATCCGATCAGTGTATTGAGATGCATAAACATTTTCCACAAATTGACAAATTCAATTTGATGAGACAGAAAGGTGTTTTTCCATATAACTTTGTTGATCATATTGACAAGTTGAATTATCCAACTCTACCCACTAAAAATCAGTTTTATGACAATCTTAACGGAGAGCATATATCAGATAAGGATTATATGAGAGCGAAACTTGTTTGGCATTTATTCGAGTGTAAGAGTTTAGGGGAATACTCGGATTTATATTTGAAGTCCGATGTTCTTCTATTATGCGACATATTTGAGAATTTTCGAAATATATGCTTAGATAAATATAAATTAGATCCGGCACAGTATTATACAGCGCCCGGAATATCATGGGATGCAATGCTGAAGTATACGAATATTGAATTGGAATTATTGACAGACATTGACATGATTAATTTTTTCAAAAAAGGAATACGGGGCGGAATAAGTCAGTGTAGTGAAAGGAAGCATATAGCTAATAATAAATTTTTACCCGATTATAACCCAGATGAACCTTCATCATACATATCATATTTAGATGCAACTAACCTATATGGTCACAGTATGTCACAACCATTACCCACCAACGATTTTGCATGGCTAACACCCGATGAAATAATCAATTTGGATGTAATGGGAGTGGCATCTGATAGTCCATACGGTTATGTTCTTGAAGTAGATGTTCATTATCCCCAAAAGTTACATGACAAACATGCTGATCTTCCCTTTCTCGTTGAAAGTTTAATACCACCACACTCGAAATCAAAAATTCCTAAATTAATTCCAAATTTAAATGACAAAAGAAAATATATTGTACATTATAAAAACTTACAGCAGGCTGTGGCCAATGGTCTTATTATTATGAACACACATAGAGTGTTGAGATTCAAGCAGTCATGTTGGATGAAACCTTATATTGATTTGAACACTGAAATGCGAAATCGATCTAACAACAAAGCTGAAAAAGATTTCTATAAACTCATGAATAATGCAGTTTATGGGAAAACAATGGAAAACGTTGATAACAGAATTGATGTTAGACTGGTTACGCATTGGGAAAGTATCAAGAGGAAAATTGGTGCTAGCGCCCTAATATCACGTCCAAATTTCAAAAGCTGTTCAATTTTTTCAGAAAATTTTGTTGCTATTCAATTGGGCAAAGTTAATGTATTGTACGATAAACCGCTATATTTGGGATTTTGTATTCTAGAATTATCCAAAACAGTCATGTACAACTTTTTCTATGGATGTATTAAACGTCATTATGCAGAAAATGCCACCTTACTCTACACTGACACGGATTCTTTAATTTTGAAAGTAAATACCGATAATTTTTATGATTTCATGACCAACAATATATGCGAGTTTGATACTTCCAATTACAACGTAGGAAACCAATTCAATATTCCTATTACAAAGTCAATTCTGGGTAATTTCAAAGATGAATTTCCGAATGATCCCATAATTAGCTTTTATGGTACCGGTGCCAAAGCATATTATGTTCAGTCTGTAGGTAGTGAATTCAAAAAAGCAAAAGGTGTCAAAAGATCCGTCATAAAGAATGAATTGACATGTGAAGATTATAAGAAAATTGTCGAACAGGGTGGTCTAATATTCAGGAAGATGAACTCGTTCAGAAGCATATTGCATGACATGTATACTGAATTGAAGAACAAAGTTGCACACACACTCTTCCTTGGGGTCATAGCGATATAGAATTCTACCAGAATGATCCAGTAGAGAATATTCGTTGGGTTTCCAATATTATTCAATCTTTTTCCCAAGAGAGTCCTTTGGATCAATTACTTCATTTATTAACAGCTGAATTGAACAAATGAAATATCATTTCAAATGGAAAATTCACCACCATACTTATTTATTTGTATTTGAGATGTAATTACGCTTATTATATAAAAGTCAAATTATACTAGTCAATTTTAGTTAATGTCTTGTCCAGTTACCAAATATATAAAAATATATAAATATACACGTTATTCTGATTTCCTATTGTTTCATTTAAGAGAATAAATATCTACACAGAGATATATAGATTTTAATTGTCTTGAAATCATCAGTATGAAAGATATCAAGGTGGAAGAAAGATGTCCAAAGCTATTGATAAATTCGGCCGTAGACGAAAATGGGGTACTGTCAAAGTTCGAGTTCTTCAAGGTTCCCAAGGTCCTCAAGGTATGGGATTCAAGCTTTCGCCTGACGACCAATATGATATGCAAGGTAAAAGACTGAAAAATGCTGGTGAACCGATAGACGAGAGTGATTGTGTAACTCAATTATATCTCAATGAACAAATTACGGAGACGAAGGCACTTGTCCTTAAAGCCTTGCAGGCTGCCATACATGCCACAATGGCTAAGATTGTACCTGAAGCCCGTCAAGCATTCAATGAAAAAGTAGAGGAGGTGACTGATGATCTAGATCGCAAATACAAAAATCTAAAAAGTGATGTGGATATCAAAGTATGGGATGCTACAGCCACAATGACACGAAAAATATCAGAGTTGACAACTGAACTCGATTACAACAGCAAAAATCTGAAAAATGATTTGGATGCCAATGCATTGAATGTCACATCTGCAGTGATGCTGAAATATAATGATTTGGAAAGAAGGTTAGCTGAATTGGAGAATAAACATCCTGATGTTTGGCTCACACATAGACCAAAACTGTGGGCTCCAGGTAGTGATCCAGAACCCGCTGTTTGAAAAATAAATTTGTATTATGAAAATATTACAAATAAAATGTTCTAAATCAATGTTGAAATTTTTCATTTCTTACTCACCAAATATATTATAGAATTTGGTAGTGGGTGAGTTCTTTTTGAAAAGTATCAATTCAAGTTATGGAAACTTTGTACATTTTTGCCATTGAGTGGCGCAGATGCGTGTGTTTATGTTCTTTGTGTGGCCCTGAAAAGGGCCTATTGGGTGCTCCGAAGAGCTGGGTGCCATCCCGCATATTTATGCGGGACGACCACGGGGGGGGGGGCAGGGTGAGGACTTAGATGACATCGTCATCCTCGTCATCCGATGACACCAAGATGATGGTGTCATCATCGGAGTCGTCCTCTACGGGGAACTCGTCCGGGTCGAGGTCCATATTTATGTCCTCGACACGGATATGGACCACTTGGCCATCATCCTCGAACTCATCCTCCGAGGAGCTATCGAAGTCGTCGACGCGTTGATCCATATCTTCGTCGTCCGAAGTCGACGGAGATGGATAGTTCCACACATCTGTGGAGTCCGACACCTCATTCACCTGAATCGGACCCCGTGGATCTCGATGGTAAAATGGATCCTGCCTCTCACCCTGGTATACCTGCTGGACCTGTACGGCAGAGACGATCTGATATCTTGCTATCATCGCTTCCCGTTCCAAATCATCTTCGAATTCGGCACAATGTCTCGGAGACGAGGTGGAGTCTGGAAGAGGCATCTTGGAAGACTGATACTATAATCTGAGCTGGCATTGAATTTATACTAGTTCGGGGGTGGCAGTGTAGGGTGGGAGAAGAGAGTGGGGGTTTGAAGGCTGAGAGAAATCAGGAGATGGGAGAAATACACATCATATTATTTTATAAAATATGTAAATAAAATATAAATAAAATATGTATATAAATAAAATATAAATAAAATATGTAAAAACATAATTCAGATGAATTGAAGAAAAATGCCCCATCCTCCGCATTGTTCAATGTGCACCAGACCATTAAATGTGCACTCCTATTTCACTTCATCTTTTTTTCTATTTTTATTCTAAATCTACATATACAAAACTTATATCTACTTACAAATAACTTAACCTTAACCTTAACATATCTAAAAATTAAAATTAGCAAATTGCTCCAGGTTACTTCGGAGCCGTGCCACCAAAGCCACCCCCTGCGCCTTGGCGTCTTCCAGCCTGGTGACTAGCTGGACCTCCCGGAGACTTTGCTGCCGATCGCGGGCCATCAGCTCTGCCTGCTGGCGCTCAAGCTCTTCCAGCTGGCGGTTGAGTTCTGCCCGCGCCAGCTGACTGTCATCATAGTCCCGCTGGGCCTCCTCTATCCCACGCTTTGCCCGTTGCACACTCATTTCCAGCTCAGGTACGATAGGTGCTGGAGGGTGGACTTCTTCAGCAGTGGGTTGTGGAGGGGCAACTTCAACGACAGGTGGTAAAGGTGCGTCTATAACCGGTGTCACAACAGTTGAGGATGTCTTCTTGGACACCCTTCTTCTGCTGTTGTGTGCGTGCTTCCTCGATGATGATTTCTTCGGTGGTTTTGGAGGCAGGAAATCATCATCGCTGTCAGCAATTTGGATTATAGGCAAACCTTCCATCGACGAATTTGCTCCTGCGTCACGGGATCTCTTGGAAGCAACTCCGTTAATGAACCCACCTTGCCGTCTGCGTTGGTCCATCGTCAGCGACTGCATTTCGGGGGCCTCTCTCCTGATGACGTCCATAACGTCATTGAAGTGCTCTTCGTCTGGCATTTGAGGTGCGGCGCCATCCACCCTGATGTTACTCAGGATCGTTATTGCTGCAAGACCAGTTAATGCGGGAGAATCCATAGCTAAACATACAAAAAAAAATTAAACGGGTTCATGATTACAAGATTGTTAACTTACTCTCAAATTATTACAGCTTGCTATAGTCTGCTAATTCAGTTGGCTGGTGGTTGATCTGGCGGGTGATCTTGTGGATGATGTGGTAGCTGATGTCAGTTCAGAAGAGTGACTGAAGATTATTCGGAGGAAGTTCTTGTTTTAAACACTCAGACCTCCAATTTTCGAATTAAACCACAGAAACATGACAAAAATATATCTTCAATTTTTTTTCTAGTAGAATCCACCCATTCAAATCTTTTATCAAGTATGACATATTTCGATAAAATCCATTATAACGTGGATAAAAAAATCTTAGAGATTATTAGGAAAAAATATTTGATTTTCGAATGAAACCGCAGAATCATGACATAAATATATTTTCAAATTTTTTTCTATTAGAATTCATCCTTTCAAATCTTTTATCAAGTATGACATTTTTCGATAAAATCCATTATAACGTGGATACAAAAATATTAGAGATTCTAAAAAGAAATGTTTGATTTTCGAATTAAAGTGCAGAAACATGACAAAAAAAATATTTTCAAATATTTTTTCTAGTTGAATTTACTCTTTCAAATCTTTTATCAAGTATGACAAATTTCGATAAAATCCATTATATCGCGGATACAATACATTACAGCAATTCCAATATGCACTGATTCAACCCCGCATGGAAACGCCAATGATACCTGCCGTCTACAATAGCTTTAATATTTTAGTAACTGACCGGTGAGGGTGAATTTTACCTGAGATGACCGTAAATTCATTTCATTTGGGTAAATTTTTATTTCATAGCGTCTCTTTGCGATAGTTCAGTTGTGTTTTATCTGTAATGGCGTTAGTAACAAAATCTCAATCAGAAAGTGAAGCGGCGGTTAAGGCACTGTTGGACATGGAAAATATAGTGCCGACTATCATATTACCCATTAGAGAAAACGAAATTGTGGAACAATCGCCTGTGAAAAGTGCAAGGAAGCGTAGTAGGCCGATATCGAAAATAGACAAATTCAAAGAAATCGTCAAAAAAGCTAGCCCATATGCCCGGAATGCATGGAGAAAACCGAACTTTTCATTACAACCGAGTGTTAGGGAAGAATATAGAGTGGAGGACTTTAGCGACGACGACGAACCAACAAAACAACAGACAGACAAACCAAAAGACACAAAAAACACTACAGACTCAGGGAGTTCTTCTACAGACACAGATACTTCATCTACAGATACAGACACAAAACAGACAGACAACAAACAACAAAGGTCTACAGAAACGGAGAATTTTGTCAAGGAAAGCAAGCGTATGTTTGCTTTACTGGAGAAACTTGATTTATCGACTGATACAGACAATGAAAATTTGAAAAAACTGAACAGTACATGTGATAGGTATGAAAAGAAATTTCGGGAAGCTCAGATACAACGTGACCAACTGAAAAATAAGATAGGAAAGCGTGAAGAAGCAATAGAATTCAGGAAGCAGATGATGGAAAACTATGCAATTTTTTTTTCAGGAAATGATTAATATGCAATTTTTTTTCAGGAAATGATTAGTTGATGAAAGTTCTGAAAGGAGTGCATATATATTAATTGGTCGATGTACACAGTGAAGGGCGATGTAGAGGGGCCCTTCACGGACTTTCATTGATTAATTATTTGAAATAAAAAATCTATTTTAAGCTGGGATCGGAACAAAATTCTAGAAATGAAAAATAAAAATGGAAATATTCATTGATTAATTATTTGAAATAAAAAATCTAATTTAAGCTGGGATCCGAAATGCAAAAAAAAATTATAATCGAATAGAAAAGAGAGGTTCATTGATTAAAAAACGATAAATAAAAAAAACTATTTTAGGCTGGGATTCGAACCTGTACAGCGCAAAATTCTAGATATGAAAAATAAAAATGGAATTATGCAAAAAAAATATAATCGAACAGAAAAGATAGGTTTTTTTTTGATGGGCGAGTTCAAGGTCACAAAACCAAAAAAAGCCCGAGAAATAAATCTCTTAATATCACCCTCCACCCACCTCCTAGGTGATATAGAGAGATTTCTTTCTCGGGGCACACTGCAAACTCACCACTGAGCTACGCAGCCTCCGAAAGAATTAGTCAAATTTCTTCTATATGAATGTTTTAAATCAAACCCCTGAAATGTATGCGACTAAATATACATGCTCCTACAATTCCGTAAAACTGAAGAGTTGGTCCATCTAGTGCCAAATAGCACAACACATATAAACTATACCAACTGAGCTAATGCGATCTCCGAAGGAATTCGTTATAGCTACCTCTAAAGACCTTTATTTAACCCCTCATGATAAATTCCCCCAAAGAAAATATGACTTTTTGTGATAGAAGTGCAAGTAAAAGGAACGTATGTGAAATATCTTGCAGTTTACAGGCTTGTAAATTGTACATGCTTCAAAAACTCTGCATGGGCAATTTACAAGCATATATTTTTGACCCTTGCTTGTGTTTATAAACTGCTAACAGTTCACATACGTTCCTATTCAAAAGAGATATTTTCTTTAGTTCAGAAGTATTAACTTTGTTAATACTGGAGGAATTTAACATGAAGGGTCAAAAACCCTGGGTGGGCACCCATGTATCTGAATCTTGGCGTATCCACCAGCCATTGAAGTGCAGAATGTTTTGATTAGGGGCAATGCATTGAACCGCTTTTCAGATATTTTGCTGCGATTTTTTTTATATATTTTTTTGGAAATATATGATCATTGCGAAAGTTTTTCATCATAGAACTTTTTTGAAATTCCCACTTATGAGTGAGATATGATTTTTTTAAATATTGATATCGAGATTTTGTTGTAAAATTTATTTCAAGTATAACCTACAATTTTATATTTTTTCTTGGAAGATATGATCATTTTTAATGTTTTTGACCAACAAACTTTTTCTTTATTATCATTCATGAGTGAGATATAATTTTCAAAAATAAGTAGGAGTAGGAGATCTGAGCCGGTTCTGGACCTACCCCCACCATCATAACTTTCAACCAGCAAATTATTTCGCGGTTCGATTCGCGGCCGCGAATTTAATCGCAGTTCGATTCGCGGCCGCGAATTTAATCGCGTTTTGATTCGCGCTCGCGAATCAAAACAGCGGTCAAGGTCTCGAATCCGCGGATTCGTCCGTAGGTCTATTATTTTGAATTTTTCACTTTCTTGATGTCCAACACTTCTTTTTCCTATGAAGTTTGTGAAGGTAACTCCTGGGAGGGAGGGATATCTACTCCCTCTCCTTCTATGGTGGTTTGTTGTCATGTTCATTGTGCGCATGTACCAGTCGACTTGTTTGAATAAAACTTAGAGTCGCATTAACATCAGCACCATTTCTGTCCACATCCCATTGATATCACACATTCCTACGAGCTAAATATGAACTCATTACCAAATTTGTCTGCTGAAGAAGAAGCAATGCCATGTATTGCAACAAATGATGACTTTGGTTTTGAAGATATTCCGGTATATCACTTGTCATCCCAAGAAGGTTTCATCGATGAATATAACATTGATGATTATCTGAAGATGGGAGATATACCGGAACCTTCAGAAAGTGTTGATCCAACCCTTTCACAATTGTCACTACCAAAATGCCCGTCACTTCTCTCTCCTCTTAGTGTCGATACGAAAGCGAAACCATCTAGGAGAAAGTGTGCATCTACTGCTTCAAATCCCAAGAAAACAAGTAAGGGTGTACGGAAACCCCGTAAGAAGAAAGTAGATGACACCTTCAAGAATGTGATAGGTGATTTGGAAGATGTATCGCTTCATTCTTTTGGTCCACTGCAGCGTTGTGGAGACATGCTTAAGAAAGCGAAATGCAGCATCGTAAAATCGAGAGCTATCATCGTCAAATGCGATGACGATGTTCGAAGAGGTAGCATGGACGACGAGGTGGTTCTTCAGAAGCTCGATGCAAAGATTGTATCATCGAAGGCTGAACTGATCAAAATGTGTGAAGATGCAGATAAACTCCGTTTCAAAATCACACAGAAGAATCAGTCCGCCCTTTGTTTGAAAATGCAAGCTGAAATTGAGCTTCAGGAGTCCACTAAACTTTTTGATATGGTAGCATCTGTACGTGATAAGTGGCGAAAAGAGTTTGATCACGCATTCCAATCTGATAGTGATTAGCTCTGAGGATTATGAAATGTTATCAATGTTGTGAGTTGAAATGAAAGACTTTTTCAAAAATCTATGAAGTGGGGAGGAGTATGCAGATTATTTCGGTTTTGGCATACACTGGGCGTTGCGTTTGGTTGGGGCAACGTTCACCACTTCATGATTTATTCATTTTGAAAAAAAACTCAAAAATAGTTCTATATTTTCTATAGTTTATTAATAATCTTACAGCTTAGTGAGAATAATAAGTAATACAATTTCATTCAAATATTAAACCATAGCACTTTTGTGTAACCATGAATTCTTTCCGCTTGGAAGGCCTAACCACTTAATGTATAGTTTATTTCCTTTCCTCCTCAACACTTTTTCAACTAGGTATACGTCAGGATTTTGCGTTTTCAATAATTCTTCTCCATAAAAACATCCTCTAATCGGGCTCCCATCCATGTCTTCAAGAATATAAGTTATGGGGTATGTTTGGTTAATTTTAACAATTTTGAATAGTTCTGTTGTGTAATTGGCAGTGTAACCCTTTTCGAAAATATTCTTGTACTTGCTTATACGTACAATATCATTCATTCGAAATTTGGAAATACTTTGTTTTCTTCGAGGGATTACTTTGGAACTTTTGAATTTCAGTTTTGTTGCTGGCATAACATCGATTGGTTTCATACCAATTGTACGATGCACCTTATTGTTATATTTGCTTGTTATGATTGGAAGAATATTCAACCATTTGTTGTGTCCCATCGCTGAAAATTCTCTATAAAGCCACGTCTTTATTGTTCGAATTACTCTTTCAGCTATGGCCGCCTTCATGGTGCTGAATGTTGAATAATGGTTGATCTTATATTTTCGCATCAAAAATGAAAAAGAACTATTGAAAAATTCTGATCCTTGATCGCTTTGTAGATGTTTCGGGGAATAGTTGGCTTCTTTCAGCACATCTTCCATTGCATTGGTTACAGCACTACCTGTTTTATTTTTAATCGGCTTCGTCCATAGATATTTCGAGTAGCAATCAATGACCACAAGAACATATCGATATCCTTTGTTATGTTTAGCATAAGGTTGTAATTCGGCAAGATCTATTTGCCACAGATCTGCAAAACCTTTGACGGTGGTGGTTCTTCTGATGAAATTACGTCTTGCCGGCTTATGTAACTCATTGACAACTTGTCGTTTGACATCACTTATTTCATTATCCATCTCCTCGCAATCACTTATTTGTTTTCATTCAGACAAACAATTTGACAATGTTACGGCATCATATAATGAGAACAAACTGATCATTTTTGCTGATGTATTAGATTATTATACCTTCCTCACGTAATTCTTCAATTATGGAAATTATTTCATTATCATGTCCAGTGTGTCCAGCTGACTTTGAAGATATCAATAGCCGCAAACGAGCGACTAACTCCTTGGGTGAATTCCAGTAAACATAATTCGCAGGTTTGGGATCATACATTTTCTGCATTTTCATTCGATGGAACCCTTCACCTTTTTTTGTCCTACTTCTGGTCGTCTGATAATGTGATAAGTTTAGTATAGGTTTAATAACTTCACGGAATTTTTTAGATTTCGGGTGTTTGAAACCATTTCGCAGTAGATGTTGTTTGTAAGGTGCATTTGTTAGCCTCAATATTTTAGCATATGTATGACGAACTTCATCATCATCATCAACTTCAGGTGGGTTTTTCAAAAAAATCATGTTGTATAACTCCAGACTACTTGGGAATTCATGTGTTCGTGTTTTATTTTTGTTCCAAAATAATATATTTCCATCACTGAAACGTACATTGTGACTCCCCATTTTCAGTTTTTGTGTAGTAGGATCTAACCGTATGCCAAATATTCTGTCATAAGCTGCATTCTTAGTTTTGACATTTTCCAAATGTCTTTTCAAAACATCTCCAGTATTGTCTTCAAAATTATCAAATACGGACTTTTCATCTTTTCCGAATTCTTTGATGGTATCTGTCTCACTGTCAACAGATGATAATTCACTACTATATGATGAATTATTTCCCACTGAAGTACTCCTAACTTTTATTGGAGTAGACTGAGAATTCACTTGCTTCATCGAAAACGTCGGCTGTGGTGGCTGTGGTTTCGTGGTAGCAGCAGCTGAAGAAAGAACATTTAATGGCTTCATTATGGGATCATAGAGTTTTTCAAGCGCCATTCGATTTTCAATAAGTCCACTCTTGATAGAGTTAAATTTCTGCCGTACAGCTTCTGTTGTCTCAACAAGTTGGCGTTTCAAATTCAATTCATTGTTTTTATCTTCAACTACTTTATCATTTTTTGTCTTCATTTTGCTTCACAAGAGAGAGAATACACTGAAGTAACCTCTATGCAATTCAGCGATCGATTGAATGCGTATTGTATTATCATGGATATATAAAACTATCGAACCCCATGCGATATCTACCTTCATGCATTTTTCTATCCTTATCAATGACCAAAAATCCATATTGATCCTCCCAACATTTAACACACATCAATTGGAATTGCTTAAATGTTACATCGGGTGACACGTGATCCGAATAAATATGGTGTAGATTCGTTTCATCTTGCTTGAACATTACGATAAAGTTGGTATTATCTCGCACTAACTGTTTGGGCACTCGTGAATATGTTTGAGCAAGATAAAAACAGTCAACATCTTTATGACGTCCCATACAGAAATATGATCTTATAATATCCTGTTTTTCACATATTACATCATCGAAAATGAAAACAGAATTTGGTTTGGCATCGGATGGTTCCACTATTTCTGCATTATTACTGAATGTATAAAATCCCAACCCCTTGATGGGTTCCAATACATTTCGTAGGAATTGATATTTGGGTTGATTGAGTGATTTCGAATAGAGATAAACATTTGTGAATCGCAGTCCTTGTGGATGTGTTAAAAGAGAGATCATGGCATTCGTCTTTCCACAATTCGATGGTCCGATAATGAGTCCTCGAACAGATGATGGAAGTAGTGGACCATGCCGCAACACTTTCTGTCCATTCAATCCACAACCGAATTTTTCATCTAGATTATCTACAGCAAACTTTTCTTTCTGCTTCACAATGCGCATCGTACCGTGGTTGGAGACTATGTAAGCGATGATATGCTGTGAACATTTCATTTAAATGAGTACCATCAAACGATACGGATGTGTTCGTAGTGGATGCAGAAAAAGCGGTCGTGGATTCGTTAATAATTTAATAAACAAATTGCCGTTCGAATTACATTTACCCGGAGGATATCAGTATTGTGGACCCGGTACAAAATTGGAAAAACGTTTAGCCCGCAAAGATCCTGGAATCAATAAATTGGATATTGCATGCAAACAACACGATATTCAATATTTGAATCATCTAACTGATCTCACAGCGAGACATAGAGCAGACAAAGAACTCGAATACGCAGCTTGGAACAGGGTTAAATCGAAGGACGCTGGTATTAAGGAAAGAATAGCTGCCCTACTCGTTACCAACATTATGAAATCAAAGAGACGTTTCGGTATGGGTTGTAGTAGTACTACTGTGAAGACAAAAAAGAGGAATCAACCGAAGAAAAAGAAGAGAAATCAACCGAAGAAGAAGAAAAATAATCTCATAAAAATCGCCTTTGGTTCTGGGGTGGTTCATAAAGTGCGGAATGTACTGAAAAAAGCTGGGGGTGAGCAATTTGTGACGAATAATTTGAAAAAAGCCACCGTAGTGGCATTGCATGCAGCACGTAAATACCTCAAAGCTGCCGGTGGAAAGAAAACGATCCGCACGCCTCGCATAATTCCAATACCTAAAGTCGGAGGGATTCTACCATTGATACCAATTTTTGCTGGATTGTCTGCGCTCGGAAGTTTAGCTGGTGCTGTTGCAGGCATCACCAGAGCTGTGAATTCAGCAAAAGCAAGCAGAACCGCCCTGATCGAAGCGAATCGTCATAATAGGAAAATGGAAAGTGTGGCATTGGGTAAAAGTGGTAGTGGTATATACCTTAAACCTTACCGTAAAGGACTCGGACTCTATTTGAAACCATACAATCCAAAAAACTAGTTGATTCCCTACCTCGAAAACCTCTCACCGACATCGATCTCACTTATTATGCCAAGAAAATGAAAATTCCATACTTTCGCGGTATTTTCATGCGTGATACATTACCCACTAGAGGTCCACGACACCGCGAGACCGCCATTGTCAATTTAGATGGAATAAGAGGATCGGGAACACATTGGGTGGCATACAGCAAATGTGGGAAAGACATTACATACTTTGATAGTTTTGGAAATCTACCCCCACCAATAGAGTTGATTCAATACTTCCAGAAATGTTCGAAAGTGAAAATTCTATATAACTATGATCGCCAGCAGAAGTTCAACACAGTTTTCTGCGGTCACTTGTGCCTGAAGTTTCTCTCTGAATTATTATAGAATGGATAAAACTCCAGCAATGACTCGAGAGGCTATTAGGACGATGGGATTATCACTCAAAATGTATTCAAAATATCGGACCTTGACAAGAATGGATCGAGTGATGCTTGCAAATATGCCGAAGGAAGTGATACTCGCATGCGCTGCACATGAGATTGCTTCTGTTTGGGAAAAGTTACCTAAAAGTCTACAAGATGATGTTGATATAATGAAATATAGATATTGCAATGACCACCACAATCTTGACGGCGAAAGCGTTTCAGATTCTGATGTGAATGATGGTCCTATACCTCGAAAAATATTCTGCTGTTATTGCAATATAAAGGATATGAATATTGGTGCTAATAAAAATGAAATGGATATTGATGAACCATCTCCGAAAAAGCGTAGGTTGTCCCGAGTGTGTTGTAGACAACAATAAATTGAAGTGAAATCCATAAAATGTATCAGTCATGTCACGGAAGTTCGAACTACAAGCTGTCGGGACGAGTGTCTTGAGTGCAGACTTTTTCCCACCCGTTGAATTGGATAGAAACAGTCGTTATGGATTGGGACTTTTAGGATTCTATGGATGCAACACAGTAAATAATATAACTGAAAAAAACAATGTGATCAGTTTTAGAATCAGTGATATAAGTTCACCAATACTTCAGAAGTACACAATTGAAATTCCATGTGGTGCCTATGAAATAGATGAGATCAATGCAGTTATTCAGAAACATATCATGTTTCGATTGTTTCATGGGAAAAATCAAAACGATACCAATGCAGATGATATATTCTACCTACATGCCAATAATAATACTTTCAAATGTGAGATGCGATCAAAATATGAAATTGATCTAACTCATCCGAATTCCATAGCAAAGATGATGGGTTTTAATTTTGATAGATTTCAACCGAATCAGATACACGAATCCTCACATCCGATAAATATAACAACTGTGAGACTAATCCGCTTAGATTGCAACATTATATCTGGTTCATACATAAACAATGAAGAATCCCACATTCTTTTTTCATTCGATATCGATGTGGAGCCTGGATTCAATCTCACAAAAGAACCACACAAGATTATATATATGCCCATCAGTCCAGAAGGTCGTCAGTTGATTCACAACATCACAGTGCGTATTTTGGATCATAATAATAATCTCATTGATTTTGGAAGTGCAGAAGAGATTGTTATAATTTTGGAATTGAAAAAAATCTAATAACTATTATGGGTTTTTGTTATAATAGACAGAATCGACAAGGATTTGAAAACATTCCACAAATAGCTAAAAAGGAAGGTTCGAATAGAAAAAGGCTCATTCCAAAAGTGTACGCTAAACAGTTAGCACACCACACTGCTCTCTCGCTGAGAGATCTCAAATTTTTGAAATCAATTGGACTGAAAGTAAGGAACAATGGTGCTCGAAACAAATAGTGAAAAGTTGAATATATTTGACGAGCCGATGCTCGATCATTCCCTCACAAGTTTACATGAGCATACATATAAACCATATGGATCACCATTGTTTAGGAATTCAGATGAAATTCGAATTGCAATCAATAATCAAGACGTTATACTTGACATTGCTGAGAGTTTCATTTATATAGAGGGTAAATTCACACCTAAAGATGAAACAAAATTATGTTATCTCTCGAATAATGCAATCGCCTTCCTTTTTGATGAAATTCGCTACGAAATGGGTGGTGAACAAGTTGCTGTGGTCAGGAAGCCGGGGATAACATCTACAATGAAGAATATGATATCATTTGGACAATCGCATGCTAACACTTTATTGACAACTGGATGGGGACTTTCGGAAACTAAACAGGATATCTTGGATACAACTAGTCACGTATTCAGTGGTAAATTACCACTGAAATATTTGATGGGTTTCGCTGAAGATTACAACAAAAGTATCTTGAATGCCAAACAAGAAATGATTTTAATAATCGCTCGATCCTTCAAGAACTCATATATTGGTGAGGTTGATGCTGATTTGGAAATCAATAAAATTGAGTGGAAAATAAGACACATAGTGCCAGAAGATAAGCACAAGCTCAAACTTTTAAATAGAATCAACAAAAGCGGTCTGAATGCTAAAATCAAGTTGGCTTATCGCATGTGGGATCTCTATGAACTTCCATCACTACGTGGCACGTCTTCAGACATATGGGCTATCAAGACAACCAACGCCCTTGAAACACCTCGTTACATCATCATTGGATTCCAAAGCACTACCACTTCTGAAGACAGGACAAAGGACATCACTAAATTCACAACTGCTGATATCAATAACATTCGTGTGTACTTGAACTCTGAAGTATACCCATATGAACGTTGGAATTTGGATTTCGATAAAAAACTCGATACTTCGGCTTATTATGCCTATGAGAACTTTCAACGAAGTTATTATGATAAAGATATGAGTGAACCTCTCATGGACATTGGTCAATTTCGACAAAATCCACTATTCATCATTGATTGTTCACATCAGCCGAATGCCACAAAATCATCAACTATTGATATTAAGCTCGAGTTTGAAACTAGGAAAGTCAACTTCCCAGCCAACACCAAAGTATATGCACTCATTCTGCATGATACATTTTTGACATACAATGCATTGGATGGTTCAGTTCACTGCAGATATTGATGAAGACACACACACACACACATTTTTTTCATTTTTCTTTCTTTATTCATGTAAAAGAGAAATAGGTAAATAAAACATGTGTAAAAAATTTTTATGTTTTTTTATTCAAATATCATTAGCTTAGAATTCAAATAGTCTTAGGTATGTACAAACAATCTAATATAACTTCTTCTTCATCTTCATCATAATTTTCTCCTTCTTCGATTTCACTATCATCATCATCCAGTTGGTACTTTTTGATGATGTCTTCAGGTAGGTATGGTAGGAGGCGGTGGAGAAATCTTTTCAGCTCACATTCAATCATTGCGTCGCAGAGGTGATGTAGATCGAAAGAACCATCTGTATATTTCTCGCAGAGATCCACACCCTTTTTGTAGTTCTCGTAATCACGCATACAGTGTTGGATCCTTTCTTCATCATAGCATACGCTCAGGTCATAAATGGTGGCGTGGTGAGCATCCTCGCTCAAAGCACGCAACTCAGAAGTTAACCTTTCAACGGCGGAAGAGATGTCTATGGCTTCGGTCCAGTGTTGACTTGCATACATCATCCACATTTTTCAAAAATGAAGCTATGATCAAAGAGAAATTATTGAAATAAGAATGCTACAAAAATAATCAGTACTACTCACATTAGACTTTTGATGATGTCTCCACCGAAGAGTGTGTTTAACAATGTATGAAAAGTTTTTATATTTTCCTTACAATTATCACCTATAATATAAAAGAATCAGAATTAGAAGATATGACAAGTGGAAATTATATATTACAATTATTCAGTGAGATCAAATTTGACCAACGATCTCGTTTTCATGCCGGCAAAGCTTTGTGGACTCTGACCCAAATATGCTACTGTATATTTACCACCTGATGAATTGATGCATGCTACATCATCATCGGTAAATTGTTCTGAAACGCGTTTTGGCAGCCATGTTTTGAATAATGTATCATTGCTTACATCAAGTAGTATCAATAAAATGGATTTACCAAACCGGGTAGAACAAACTGACATCGTCTTAATTGGGTAAGCTTCATTCAGTGGCAAAGATGATATTACTTTTTGCTCTAACACTTCCATCTCTTGTTTAATTATAGAATTGATTTTTTGTAAATCTACTTTTGGAACTGACATGATGATAATATATATGGAAAATATAAATAATTTTCAATAGAAAAACACACTCACTGATCTCTCTCACTGTGTAGGCACTGAATAACTTCACTACTCTTGCTGACTGCTCGACTGCTAGGTATACAACTTCTGATTTCATATCACCATACCAACTTCTTTTATAATAGATAGTGAACCACCCCCCACCACAGACTTATGAAACATGTATGATACAAAGCCCCCACCATGCGCGAGTTTGCATCGCATCGATAGAGGGCGGAGAGTAAATAGTAGTCGATGAGTCACCGCAGCGTATGGGTGTGTGACGTCAGCGCGGATCCAACCCACCCTATCGAGAGCGAGGGTGGATGCGCATAGCGTCACGCGACCCCTCCTCCCACCACCATCGCAAGGTATACATCACTGGAGAGTAATCAGAGTTCACATATCTGACTGGATCTCCGTGGTGTGCAGACGTGTTGTACCCTCTCTATACTTCGGTATAGATTTGTATGTGTACTCCACACATAAGGGTCATACACAATGGCAGAGTAAGTATACATGAAGGACATGGAAGACATTGAGGTAAGAAAAATAAATTAAGTACTTGGAAAAAGTACTTGTCCGTGTATGAAAAAAAAATCCAAGTCATTATAATCTCAATGTCAAACACAAACCCTGAACACCTCCCAACAATATACATCATGGTCAAGGCTAAGGGCAAGCCCAAGTCCTAGGTCAAGTCCTAGGTCAAGTCCTAGGTCGAGGTCATAGGTCGAGGTCATAGGTCAAGGTCATAGGTCAAGGTCATGGGTCAAGGTCATAGGTCGAGGTCATAGGTCATAGGTCAAGGTCACTGATGACGTCATAGTGGTGGGGGGAGGCCCAGAACCGGCTCAAATCTCCTACTGCAATCCCAAAGCTGAAAATACAACGAGTCCGCAGGACGAGCCTATATCTTTAAATCCGTCCAGAAAACTCCCCTGCTCACGGTGAATGTGTGTTCTTCTTGGATGGTAGAAGCCAGTCTGGTAACCATAAGAGCTCCCTGAAGTTCTAGCTTTGGAATAGTCTATGGTCTCAAAGCAGCCTCTTGAGTTCGTGACATAACGAGAGAAACAGGAATTTTACCACTTTTGAAATCTGAAGTATTCCACATCAGCTATTACCGCGTACTCACTGGCATCACAGAATACGTATGGGACTGCACTTATAACATTTCGGTAATTCAATGTTTTCAATTCGCTTCAATTCATTCATTCATATCATACATTTTTTTCTTCAAAGTTCTATTATTTTGTCATCTCAACCTAAACCATTTCTCCATATATCTTTTGGAGTAGAATTCTTTCCTTTATCAAAAAATAACCCAACAATCCCAATAGATCAAACAAACCAACATTTCGCTTTTGGTTGGAATTTTCTTACAAGAGAGAAGGCTTTCATCTATTTTATGGAAATTCAATGAATGTTTTAATGAATATCCAGTGTGATTCCATGTTAATCCTAAAATTCTTTGTTAGGTATTCATTTGGATTCCCCTAATTTTTTTTCTTCATAGTTCAATTCTACAGTCATGCTATCAATCACTTTTTTCGACTTACTCACCCAGCCTCTCAATTCAAAGTCCCCTTGTTTATCAATGGATATTACCAATAATTCCTTCAACTGCATTATGATATTTGTTAATGAATGCCATTGAGTTCCTGTTTTTTTCCTAGTGTTCACAGAAAGGTGAAGATACAGCCCCGAAAATTATGACCTGCATCTGATAAACTGAGGGTTCGGATTCGAAGCCATCTCTAAACAAAAACCTCTGGGCTAATTGATCATCTGCTCGAATTTCTATCATATGGAACATCTCCCTTATATCTGCTGAAAATGTAATACGTTTTTCTCTAAATTTCCAAATAATATAATGAATGAATCGTATAAATCAGGATCTGTAATGAAAAAATGATGACAAATTAAATCTTTCCTGGTTTATTTTCATTCACCACTGCAAAGCTTGGCAGATAGTAGATACCATACCTTTTCTTCGTGAAAGTTTTTGCAATAACTCATCCAACAGTTGGGGACAGTTCAAGTAATTATTCATATTTAAAGAATACAATGTTTCCACTGAATTATTAAGGATTTTCGAGTAGATGGTCAAACTTTTAAACTCATTGCCTTCTAGCATCATTTACCATACTTACCAAAAATCTACTATTCAATATTTCTAATATTTTACTCACCGGTGCTCTTGATTAGGACAAACCCTTCACTGCCCTTTTTTGCATTCATCTACTTTTGAATACTTCCTTAGTCTACAGAGGTTTTAATCATTTAATAATCCAAATAATTGGGTAGTTCTTTAAAAATTTTGAATTAACCGGTAAAAAAGGTAATTCTTTATCAATAGACTGCCTTGTCATCAATTGTAAAATTGTATGTTTTGTCACGGTGACATTTTCCCACCTGACAGGATTGCCTGATTTTTCCGCATTTGTAATTCTTTTTCCCAAACTAGTGTGGTAAAATTTTTCCCGTGCGAGAAAGTTTCTTCAAAAGCGTTAATGCGTTTGTAGAAAAAATCTCGATCCTAACTCATACGGAAAGGTACTTATCCGCACTCGACTTTTTCCGTACTTGTTCAAAGTAGTTCAAAGAGGAGTGATGGAAATGGATGGATGCACTGTTTTATCATGCATTATTATGTCGATGTGAGTAATTTCAATTGAATAACATCTCGTAACTCTTTGATGGTTTACAAAAAAGATTCAATGATTAATTGTACGATAAAGAAGATTTTTGAAAAAAAGTAGTTGCCATCGAATTAATTATTTGCCTTGTATCGAATTCGACGGACTGATAAGTGAGAGTATCTGTTTAATTGAGTTTTATTTCTAAAGTTAACACATGTTTGATATTGGCTTGATCCCTGATCTCGAATTAAATTAGAATAATTTGACCTAACCAATTACATTTTTCATATGGTTACATAATAATGCAACGCTAAGTTTCCGGTAATCACTGTACAGTGAAAATATTCAGTGACGACCGAAAGTCCGTCGCCCCCTCCCCGTAACTGCTTTATTTTACATTCGATCTCTTTAATGGTTTAAGTTTCATTTATACAGAGTGTCTCAAAAAAGCGCAGTGACTTAGAATTAATTTTTTTTAAATAGGACATGTTTTATATCATTGCATGCTCGGTTAGGGATGATCATAATGAATCCAACAATACCAAGTTATATGCTGTTATCTCCAGAGACTACGGAGATATCGCCTATTATTTTATTCATAAGCTCAATGAGTGTGAGAGAGAAACTTTTTTAGGTACTTGGTCTATACAAATAAAAAATATGAATCCGGATTTTTTCCTGATAAAAATACGATTAGGAAACCGACTATGAAATCACACAGAAGACGGTCTGTAGTTATATTTTGTTATGTTTTGGACACGCAAGCGTCATTCACTACTTTGTTATAAACATTTAAATACAGTAAATAGTTATAATCCATAACTCACTAGTGAGTTATGGATTACACTAGTCCGTTATTTGATAGTTTACTTGTCTAAAATGACATTAATAATGACAGTCATAACTGTCATGTGTTGGATAACAGTTATTTACGTTATCAGTTATGAAAAAACCGATATTGTTCGATATTGTTTGCCAAAACGAGCGAACGGAGTGAGTGAGTTTTTTGCAAATTACACGAGCCGAACAAATAAATCTTTTCATAACGTATTTCGTACAAAATTTTATCTAATGATATCATTTCATGAATATAATACAATGGTTTTCTCCTGATATGGGACAGTGGCATTGGCACTTGTCAGAATGAATATGTAATAAGCAATATCAAACGTGTCAGACTTATGTCAAAAATGAATAGTTGTTCCGACGAAATAGCGTCTGATACAGAAGAATCGGCAAATAAAGCATAAAATGAATTATTAATACCACAAAAATCTAAAGTTAGATATGACGCAGCAAATCCTGTTTTGAATATTTTCAAAGATAAAGTTATTAGTTTCTTATTCTATTTCATTACACAACTAGTTGGTTAATGAATATTACACAACTCATTTTCACTTGTCTCAAGTGACAGTTTTGAAAAAACTCACGTTTCATAATTCACAAACGTTATGTAAAACCTGACTTTTCGAAACTGAATAAGATAATAGTTATTTATGCAACAAGTGCAAAAAGTAAGTGTTTATTGCACTCGACGTGAAATTGTCCGACGAGGCCGTTAGTCCGAGTTGGACAATACGTCGAGTTCAATAAAAAATTTTCGCACGAGTTGCATACAACATTTTTTCTACGTTCATGCAAAAACAAAAAAATTATTTATCAAGGTGCAGCACTAGGTCAAGGAAAATGAAAAGCGCAGCTTGATGATGATTAATTATTAATATCGATTTGCATTGAAACAGATCACTATCATCTGTTTTTCCATCAATAATACTCATTTTAAAAATTGTCAGAAATAATTTCTGACTGACGTTTCAACTGTGGTTGCATTATGTAAATAAAAATCATATTAGCCGTGAGCGCGTATCTTATCACGAGGTGTGGTCATAGTACAGACAGTTTGCTCTATGCATATAGATAGACCGTTTAGAACAAAGCGGATTAGTTTTGATTATGGAGTTATTTTCGGAAACTATTTCATTCTGAAAATGCATAGATCATTGTCAAAGTATACAGATCATTTGAAAAAAAATCTTGATTTTTGGTTATTAGGAACAGTGTATATAAAACATTTTTCAACTTGAACTTAAAGCAATAGGAAATTAACTTTCGCAGTGTTTAAGGAACATTATGGCCCTAAGCAATGCCTGGTATCTATACAGGGTGTATTCTAACCTCTTGCACTCCCGTGAAGGAAGGGTGTAAAATGCCATTTTATAACGAATGGCAGGTGTGAACAATTTTAAAAAAATTTGTGGAAAGTTTAAATTGTCTTGAAAAATTCGTTTTGGGAGCCGCAATAATACTGGAACTGCCATATGGAAGAAACTGTGTAATTTCGAACAGCTGTTTCCAAGATTTTCCAAATCTCTCAACAAAATTTAAAAGTACCAAATATTTTTTTCGAATTTTCCACACCTGCCATTTGTTATAAAATTGCATTATACACAGGTCCTTCACAGTAGTGTAAGAGGTTAGATAACCTGTATCGGTAAATTTCTTGCTAAGCGCAAGACTATAGAACGGCTGGACCAATTTAGCTTTTTTTAAATATTCCTTGAAGTTCGAGAACGTTTCTCATGAAGAGAAGTATCGAAAAATTACCCAGAAAAGTTTTTTTAAGGAAAGACTTCGCCTAAAATATACAGTCGGCGAATCAGAAATATACAAACCTATAGTAAAGATGATGATGATGAGTGACAACAGTACAACTTACCCTGTAGAATTTTTCAACACCTTGGAATTAACAGGCGTGCCTATCCATAAACTGGAGCTAAAGGTAGCGTCCCAGTTCAGCTGAGACGTAATATTGATACACCGAGTTTGTGCAATAGCTCCAGGCTACGTATCACACACAAAGCTGGGGAGAAGTCGCAGTATGGGAAATCGAATGTTTTACAATAGTTTTTCAGGATGTCCGTAATCCGATTTCAACAAATGACTGTGAGACTTCAAAAATGAAGAAAACTTTTGTCTAATCTCTGCAGAGGCTAGGTTTGTTCAACAAATCAGCTCCGTTACTTTTCTATTAAACTCTTTAAACTTTATATATTTTGAAAAACATTTTTTCTGTTTTTTTCTGTTTAATCTAGCCAACCAAGTTCGTCCGGCGGTGTGCAAGGATTCGTTCGATGTGTATGTTGCAATCGATATAATGGGGAGATTCGGCATTTTCATTAGGACCTCACTATATCATGCATTACAAAGTACTTATAAATTTACCCAAAAAATTGGTTAACGTGAATATGATTGTACCGTAGGCATTAGTTTCCTGGCAAGCGATCAAAAACTATTGAAATTTGTGAAACTTATATAGATGAATGCTGACAACTCCGAAAGAAATAGGCAGATAAACTACTGGCACTTTCCATAATTATTTTTAAACCGGTCCTGAAATAAGTCTATCAACACATCACTATTATTATGTGATTTGAAAAGAACATGACAGAAATTACATACGAACGATTTATTGTCGATGTAGGTATAGAACACCGCACGTGTCTCTTCTATTCGCGAATATAATATGAACAGGAGAATTTTTGATTTTTTTTTGCTTTTAAAAGGTTAGAAAGTGTCTATTCTAGTTTTAGGTAAAGAACAATTTTAAACAAGATCCTAATCATGTGTAAAGTAGTGAAAGTGGATGAAATTACCACTGACCTAAGAGAAAATATGCAATCAATCAATGAATCAATCATATTCGAAAAGGAAGGATTATGGCCTGAAAAACACATCGGGTCTCACGCTCTGCATCTACGTGCAAAAAGGCATATGTCTTGGAAACGTCTACGTGACGTTACTACTGTATACCGAGAAATTCTACCCTACATAAAGTGATAAAATTAGCTCCACGGCAATTAAATGGGAATTTGCGATATTCGTTTAGATCGGTTCAGGGTCTTGAGCCTTGACAGAAAAATTAAATTATTAATTAATGTATTACAAATTGCAATATGTTCGATTGCGCAATATCTGGCTCGCTATTTGAAATAACGTAGTTTCGTAGATCGTTTGTTCCTCATCGGAAAAAAATAAAGATTGTTTCTGAAAGATGATCGGGAAGTTTTTCATCCATTCCTTGAATTATTCGTTAATTTTCTGACGACCTACTTGAAAAAGGTATTATTTCGCACGGACAACTAGTGAATAAAATTAGGAATTTCGCAATTGTTTTCTTTCTAATGAACTTCTTCATTTCATATCATTGATATTATAGGGAGTTGTATAAAGCATGTTCTTGTAGGTTTCTGGGTTTTGCCATGGTTTTCTTTGATTAAAAATCTCCGAACGTTTCAACTGCAACCGCGGCAGTCATCTTCAGTGGCGTGGTCGAAGTTCTCTTCTTGAAATATTGATTGAAAGTTTGATTTTGTGGAGGAAATCCAATTCTTGACATGATTTTTTGGGTTTATGACCTTCCACAATCTGAAAATGAAAAAATTTTTAATCGAAAGAAATCTGTACAAGTGTAGAAGGGCAAATTAATTAATTTGCCCGATAAGTTACTGCGTTCACAAGACTGCTGTCTTGAAATAAATTAATTTTTGTCAGTAACGTACCCTACACTGAATTTGCCTATCTGAAAAAATGAAATCGAATTAACAAAGAATACTTCTCTTTTTTTTTGAAAATTGTTGACGTTTCGGAGGCTGTATCTGCCTCCGTTATCAAAACTTCTTGGAAAGACGCTGAAGAATGTATGATAGATTTCATTTGACTCTGTCAAAGAAAGATCTCATTTCCAAAACCGCAATTCAAATTCAGTTTTCTTCAGCGTCTTTCCAAGAAGTTTTGATAACGGAGGCAGATACAGCCTCCGAAACGTCAACAATTTTCAAAAAAAAGAGAAGTATTCTTTGTTAATTCGATTTCATTTTTTCAGATAGGCAAATTCAGTGTAGGGTACGTTACTGACAAAAATTAATTTATTTCAAGACAGCAGTCTTGTGAACGCAGTAACTTAACGGGCAAATTAATTAATTTGCCCTTCTACACTTGTACAGATTTCTTTGGATTAAAAATTTTTTCATTTTCAGATTGTGGAAGGTCATAAACCCAAAAAATCATGTCAAGAATTCTCTTCTTGACTTATTATATGACACTGAAGCTCTCGTTTCTGGCACGTCATATAACGCTGTGTAACGCTGTTTTGGCGCGCACTTTCTGCGATGGTGGGTTCGCGCGAACTTTCCGCTCGATTTGGGTGACATACCTTCGTTTTGGTGCCTTTCAGTGCTTTGTGTCAGATCTAGATATGTTTTCTTTTACTTTCTCATAATCCTCAAACAAGGTTTCCCTATAAACGTTATTTGAAGGTAGGTATAAAGAGTCAAGCAAAATTCAATTTACTCGAAAAAGTTCTTTGAGGAAAATCTTTAATAGTTGTCCAAACACATTTTTGAAAACCACCATATTTTGTTTTTCATGTAGGTTGTCGGAAAAGTGTAGTGTACAACTCGTGCATTAGTTATATAATAAACTATTTTTTCGTTGTGTCACTGAGTTCCTTGCATGTTCGTTCATCTGTTCTTTCGTAATACACTCCCTTCAGTCCTCCCCTCTGCACAACTGTTGATAGTCCAAAAAAAAAATTTGGAGGAAGGGTAAGTGTTTGCCTTTTCTACGAAGGCTTTTTCGACTAGCCCTCTAGTTTGGAATGAGCCCAAGTTTAAACCTTTTCTAGAAATAACTCATTTTTTATATTCTGGTTTCCACGAAAAGGAAAATCCAGTTATGTTCTGCGAACAACGAGAGAGCAGATGGCAAGTAGTGAGAAGCTGTATACCCCAGGGAACACCTCCCGATGTTCGTCATGTCTCCAAAGTGACGACAAATGTATGTTGGGACTGACAGGTGAGTCTTGATGAAAATTCTGACTTCAAAGTCGGAAATTCCGTGTTTCAAGTTGGAAAAATTGAAAAAAAAAACTATGTGGCCCTTAGACGCTTTCGTAGTTTCTCCTCGACCTTCAGTCGTTGTTATGTAAGATTATTTAAGAAATATTCAAGTAAAAAAAATTATAAACGGAGATTGGAAATAAATAGTAATTTACGCAACACGTCCGAAAACCTGTTTTGAGTTATCGAAAGAGACTCTTCCTTCATTCAACAAACTTGTATCATAAAAAGCTATTTTGTCACTTGTTCCACCGTTAGTGGTCCCATCAAGACTCACCTGTCAGTCCCAACATACATTTGTCGTCACTTTGGAGACATGACGAACATCGGGAGGTGTTCCCTGGGGTATACAGCTTCTCACTACTTGCCATCTGCTCTCTCGTTGTTTGCTGAACATAACTGGATTTTCCTTTTCGTGGAAACCAGAATATAAAAAATGAGTTATTTCTAGAAAAGGTTTAAACTTGGGCTCATTCCAAACTAGGGGGCTTCGTGGAAGTTAAGTACCCTTCCTCCAGATTTTTTTTTTGGACTATCAACAGTTGTGCAGAGGGGAGGACTGAAGGGAGTGTCTTACGAAAGAACAGATGAACGAACTTGCAAAGAATTCAGTGACACAACGTAAAAATAGTTTATTATATAACTAGTGCACGAGTTGTACACTATACTTTTCCAACAACCTACATGAAAAACAAAATATGGTGGTTTTCAAAAATGTGTTTGTTCAACTAATAAAGATTTTCCTCAAAGAACTTTTTCGAGTCAATTGAATTTTTCTTGACTCTTTATAACTACCTTCAAATAACGTTTATAGGGAAACCTAGTTTGAGGATTATGAGTGCATGCTTTTTACTATAGTAATGTAGGTTTTCAAGGCTGACGTCAATGTTCTGGTTAGATTCCGGGTTTTCTGTGGTCTTCTTTGGTTAAAATCTCCAAACAAGTCCGGAAATATCTGTTTTCGGACGTGTTGCGTACACAATATTTTCGGGCAACCGTGTAGAATAACAAATCGAGTCACATTTATTTATTATATTTTTGTTGGTAGAAGAAAATTTCAATTCTTATTTGTATTAAATATTGAAATTGGAACTAAAGATAGGTACTAACAGAAACATTCTAGTTCTTATTTATATTAATATTTATATTAAAATTTGAGCGTTTCCCAGACCAGTCCGGAAAGTACGTAATTCCCGGACTAGTCCGGGAAGTGATACTTTCTCAAAAAAAAATCGTCCAGGAAGTAGGTACTTCGCCGAAAAAATCATTTTATTTGTGGACAATTGGTCGCAGACAAACGAAAATACCCAATAGAATGAAGGAAAATTATTATTTCTCCACTACCTCTAGCTCTGACTCATGCCTAATTTAAAAATCGTTCTACATTACTTGCAGCATTCCGTAGTAACCAGTTTGAACTTCATGTTAGTAAATGTTGAATGAAATGTTGCCGAAGTGCAGATTTAATGCGATTAATTTATGTCGGACGGAACTGGAATTTCGTGTGGCCCAGTTGAAAAAAATTGATTGTATTGTGCAGCAGACATGAATCATTTGTAGATTTTTTCTTTAAAGCTGTGCTACCGCTGTAAATTCATGCTTCATATTATTATGTAATTTGCGAATATTACCCCTCAATCATAGTCATCGGAAGTTTTCAATTTTTCTACTATTAGTATGAGATACCTACACAACTTACAGTTTTATTTTTTAAATCAGATCCTATTTTTGGTAATATATAAAAAAATCTTACCTACTTTCCAATTTAGCTATACTGTATACTGAAGAGGGCCAACGAGGGTCTACGGTTGCTGTTATCGTCCTGAGGGCTGTGTCCGACTTTGTGATACACTATGCATAACTTTGAAATTATCAATGTTTGTATTTTAGGTCTTTCCATTTCAATAAAAGTTTCGTTTCATTTAATATACTCAACGATTTGAATTCAGCCTTACATCAGGATTCAAATAGGATTTCTAAAAACTAAAAACTGTAAAAACGTTGAAAGCATGCACGGAGAGATGTCTGATTCTTAAAAAATATAAAATACCCTGGATAATGATTGGATTATTAAAATGATGATCATGCGATGTTTATTTGAAGAAAGAATAAAAAAGCTAACCAAACTATACACCGATCCACAAAGCTGAATCAAATTTCTGTAATGAACTAATTGATAAAAATTTAATTTGAATTCATGATCTTTTCTAGACATGAAGCGTTTTGTAATGAATAAATCCGATCTACCACTCACCAGTGACGAAACAAGTTTGTTAGCTAAGGGCCAGTTTTATAGGTTCCAGTTAACTCAAGGTGGACTAATTAATAATTTTTAACATCTGCAAGTACATAACCTGTAATTTGAAGAACTTGGCTTTGCAAAGTATCTGAAATTGTTCCTTTGGTACACATAGTAGATATGGGATGTTTGGTATCAAAATCTGATAACCTGACATCAGAACTCAGGATTCTGATAGCTGATGAAAGATCACCATCAGCGATTTTGCCGAGAACTGATTTGAAAATATCTGATTTTTTATGTTTCTGTTTATGTTTATGAGGTCTAACAGGTTATTATCTTTGATGACAGTTGTCATAGATTTATTTTGTATCTCTCCTGAACTGGGTATTACTCGAATCAAATTGTATTTCTACCAAGAAAGTTTTGGGGTAGTTTTGATTACTTCCATTCTCTATGTTTTTTGGGGTGCTGAATCCAAATTTGAGGTTTGCTAACAAACTTTCGTGACAGAACATTGAAAAAAATCAAAAAAAAAATGCAAAAAAATCTTTTTCTTCTGCGGTTTATTGCTTATAAGTTGAAAACTACGACGAACCATTCGGGCTCAAGGACTACTTCTAAATTGGCATATTTCAGCTGACTGGGGAAAATCCCATTTTTTCAATAAAAAACTCTAATTTATTATTAAATTTAATTAGTGGATTCCCCCCAGATCTCTGCGTGGGTTTTAGATCATACAACAAATGTACAGGTCACTTTTTCAAAAAATACAATCAAGTTATTTAATGAGGTCCGAAATCGTACAAAACTTGAAATTCAAACAAAATTCTTGAAAAAATATTTCAAATGATTATATTATTATATATAATTTATTATACCTCACCGCGTAATTCAGTCAAATATAGAAACTGGAAAAGATACTCAGCGTCACTCAGTGAGTCTCTCGAGATGCCCGTGACTGAAATACGAGACAGGGAGAGACTTGAGAGGGCAGTAGACGAAGTGGACAAGGCAATAGTCGAAGCCTACGAGGAGGTCTTGAGCAAAAAAGGCTCAAAATAACAAAACGGTCTGGTGGAATAAGCATCTAGAAACCCTAGAAAGTAGGGTGCTTTTCAACAGAGTAAAATTCAACCAATATTGGACCACATATGCCAAACTCACCCAGTACGACAAAGAAATTAGTAAGGCAATCACGTGCTCAAGAAGGTTTTAGCCAAAGAAGGTACTATAAACCAAGTAGGTTTCTTGAAAAATAATGACAATGCCCATACTACAACATTCGAGGAAAGTATAAGGATGCTCACAGATTTCCATCCAAACAACTTTGGAATGGAGGCTTGGTACGGAAATATCGAGACCAAATAGTATTAGGTGGGCTATCAGTAAAGATATAGCCATGACAAGATTTATAGACAGTAAAGGTGCCTTCAACAATGCATCCACCGAGTCTATAGCAAACGCTATAGTAAAAAAGGGGTTCCTCTCCTACTGTGCCAGTGGATGAACGCTAACTTTTAAAACAGGATCATTACATTAGCAATCGGCGGAATAACAGTAACACCTAGAGCAAACAGGGGATGTCCGCAGGGAGGGGTGTAATCGCCCCTACTTTGGGATATCTTCCAGAGGCTTTCATTGCCCAAGATATGCCGACGACCTCGCAATTATTGCAAAAGGCAAATAGGATCGGCTCTGAGAACATCCAACTCACGGTGTACTGCTATGTTAAAACTTTCAAGTCGACATGTCAACATGTATCTATTTTTGGATAAACTGAAGAAAGCTATGTATCTCATAATTCAATTTATTATTTATTTATCAAGTAATAACCCAAAATTGAATAAACATACCCCCGATAGAGCTTCATTAGTGTTCGTTTGTTTCCTTGGTTTTCTATTCTGAATTAGTTTATGAAACGAGAAAATTGCTTCTCTTGAAGTAAACATCATATTGAAAATGGGAAAATGCTAGGAAGCCGCAAATTACTTTTATCCTTGGATAATTAAAACTGTAATGAGACTGTGTTATGTTGAAATTGCCTACACTTTCATCAGCTTTGTTTTATATTCTTTCTGTCTGTTCAGAATCCGATTTCAAGACAAAAAACAAATGATGATAACCTTTCAGTTTACTTTTTTTTATTAAGACGCAAAGCAACTTATTGAAAAATATTACAAAATTATGTTTTGAATATTGCAAATAACCTTACTAGACTATGTCCTGAACATCGATCGCATCTATATGAAAGAAAACAAGGGTACACGTCCAAATGGAATATCCATGTGTGAAATGGAGACATTTTTTCAGTCACAAACTTACTAATCTATTAGGAATTCATCTGGAAAGCAATTGATTGTCAAATTCTTTCATCTTCAAGATATTGAAAATCATCTTAAACGGGGACTCACTTCGATGGATCTCATCGTACTTTTCCGAGTCCAAAGTTGTGTCACCAAATTGATACCAGTCATTTCCCAACACGATAACAAGTAAAGTTTCTCGAGGAACAAATTTGGGACTATAACTTAAACGATATATCTTAATAACATACCTGAATAAATAATTATTGAAATATTGAACACAACAATAGCAAAGTTACAACATGAAAATAATAAATTTAAATGTATTCGGTAGTACATTAGCTTTTACAGCTGCAGGGAAAACCGGAAAAACCTATACAACACCACATCATCTGAAAAGTTGGAATTTATCGAATGAAAACTTCCAAATCCTCGCAATAAAAAATAGTGAGAGCAATTTTTGAAAGAAAAAATGCAACATCTGATATAAATGAATATATGTTGAGACATTAAATATATCTATGCAAATAATTTTTTTTTTAAATTCCATTTTGGTAGATCAGATTTCCATAAAAACTGTTTTCAGTTCACAAGTTTTCACTTGGGTTGATCTCAGGAATTCATTAGCTTATTTTCTTCTCATACATATTTATGGTTCTGCTTTGAATTAAGTTTTCATTACATTTCATTTGCTGATGATGGGTAGGTATACTCAGAATCATTTTAACTTTCATTTAAAATATTTTTACAGATTTCGTTATCAGTCATAAATAGATACGCAATAGTTATTTATGAACCAGGTGTATAAATAGATGTTTATGCCCTGAGTGCGACGTTTTACGAACCCGAGGGCCTCTGGCCTGAGGGTTTGTAAGTCGCCCGAGGGTATACACATCTGTTTATGCCCGCGGTACATACAAACTTTTATGTCATACTAGTTCGTTATTGCAGTCCAATCTATCGTTGATAGGTGAATGTTGACAAAGTTGGAAGTCAAAATGAACGAAGATTTTGGAATTCCTGACGAAATTATTGAAAAAGCAAAGAAAGCAACATCAACTACTAGACTGTCAATTTTATGATCATAAAATAATATTAGATCGAATCAAGTTTGTTAACGTTCTAATAATTTGACATATCACATCAATATTTACAAAATTCGTTTAAAAAAATAAGTGATCGAAAATGAGTAGTAATAGTGAGGAAGATTTTACATTGACACCACTAATTTCAATATGAAGATTGATGACAATCTAATTCTATATTTTCATATAGTTGTCAAGAACTCTCTATAGCAGTTAATTTCAATAATTTACTATGTGGGATCGTAGCAAGGAGAGCTGATTCAGGTGACGGTGATCTTCACCCTGGCTATCCAGAGGGCTGGAGCTGCACTAAAGCGCACCTACCCTCTGATAGCCAGAGGATCTAAACTCTCAATAGAGAATAAACTGCTTATTTACAAGCAACTAATCAGGCCAACTATGACGTACGCTTGTCCAGTGTTCTGTAGCCTAAAGCCGACTCCTTTGACGATATTGGATAGAATGCAGAACAAAGTACTTCGTGTCATCACCAGTAGCAGACGATACCTTCGATTGGAAGCTCTTAGGGAGCTTGCAGGCGTCGACTCGATTCCGACAGTTATAAATAACTTGTCATACAAGTTTTATAAGTACATGCTCGACAAGAGCCCTCTCACCAGAGACATCACTAAGCTCAGAGTGTATGATAATGAGCCCCGCAAACATGGCGGGCTCATATATCAAGCGCTTGATATCTTTTAAGAACGCAAGGAAGAACCGGTTCCATAGGGAACCAAATCGATAGTATGACTGAAACGTAGAGTACCTCGACCCGGTTTTTTGCTACAGCCTTTTCCAGGATTCAACATTGAAACAACCAGCCTCACAAACTGCATAAAGCAATATCTGCAATGAATAATACTGAACAACACGCATAAGCTTTGCAGGAGGCGTGTATCATGCCGAACTACTACCGTGATATAATGAATAGTCCGGCCAGCGTTACCATCAGCGTGGGCGGATTACAGCGCCCTTACGGGGGTGTCTATGTTCGCTTAGGCAAGGCGCTCTTCTGCCCTTTTGATCGGGAGTAGAAGAGACGCTACTATTGCGCCCATTCTTCCGTCCTTCCCCTGACCCCCTGGGTTATGAACAATAGAAGAAATGCACATGATTTGTGTTCGATTTTTATTATAATTTTCAATATTTGTATATTCAATACATTTTTTAGGTTGTATGTGTTATGGGAATCATGACGGCAGAAAAGTTTATGATAACAAGTGTTATTAAAAATATTACAGATTTGTTTATGATTCAGATAGTCGTAGAAAAATTATAGTGTACAATTTGCATGGAATAACCCATTTTCCACTCGTAGGTATATGAACTACGCTCGTACTACAAAATTTCATATGCCTATACCAGTGGGAAATGTATACTATTTCATACTCAATGAATAATTTTTTCTTTCATTTCATGTTTAAAAACGGAAATGTCACATTTATGAAGCTGCGTAGTAAATTGGTAGTTTCATTTTTATCATATTAAAATTTAGACATTCTACTTACAAATATATTTCTTCCAGAGTAATTACCTTTTTTATAGGTACATACATATTCCATAGTCGACGAACAGTTCGTTTGGTTTTTGCCATTTCTGATTGTTTTTTTCTGTTCTCATATCGTTTTCATATTCAGAACCAAAAAAAAATGGAAGCTCCATAAAACGCTGACTCAGATAGTCATGATGAGCAAGAATAATCAGATTATCATGACAAATGTTGAAAGTAAACTTGCTAAGCCAAAAAAAAATTAATCCATAATTTTCTCAGAAACGATGTTATGTTCCCAGTTGATTAAATAACCTTTTATTTATTGTAAGACAAATGTTATTAGTGGATCGATCGACAAAACACAGATCAAATTATTTACTTTTTTAAACTTTAAAGAATGTTCAGCATTCTGATATATGAAGGAATGTGCTTCACTGGCAGCAAATCTTTCATTCATGAGATAGTCTCAGTATTACTCATCAAAATTGAAGGTTGAATGATTATTCAGTTAGAGTTGTAATCGTGTAATTTTCATTTTCCCTCATACATTGAATGGTTATTACATGGAACTCAAAAATCTAATCTAATCTAAAAAAATCGAGAAGTGTTACTTTTGAAGTTTAGTTCTCAGGAAACTCCATTACAAATTTATAAATTTTAATAATAACATTTTAAAATTGAAAATGCAATTCGCTCGAAAGAGCATTGGGAATGAATGAAGAGAACAAAAATCATAAAAAATATTAAAGCATATGACGAAAATGATAAAAGTGGAAAAGAAAAACAATAGTGCATTGGCTCTACTCATGAAATAGTTGAAGTGATTCTTGGAGGTGAAACGGTTTGAAAGTGATCATCGAAACAGTCAGTTAAGTCACCGTAAACTATTTAAAAAATGCTGCTACTTGATACTGATCTCGATAATCTCAGAAGACGTTTTTTTTTGCAAAATTAAAATCGATGAACTACCTATCAACCAAATTTTTCCAATATTCAATACCATAACAAAGATTACTTTGAAAATAGGCATAATTGAAAAACACGTTGTTTCGAATGATATTAATTGCATAGATTATGCTAGATAATGTTTTATTCGTTACTAATAAATTAATCTTCCAATACAATCTTTCGTCAAAACAGAATCCTAAAAATCAGCGATCAAAATGAATTAAATTGATGAAAAACTCTGTACAAGATCATTTATATACAGCAGAAATAAATTTATCCCGATTTTGTTCCTTGGGAACAACCACATTTTCAGGTTCCGATTGTTGACCGTTCGTTGGAAAACAGTAAGCTATTCAGTGTTCGTTTTTCTACAAAAACTTTCTAAATAAGATTTCATTCATCGATATATGATGTAACACGCAGCCCATAGTGTCTTGATCAACACGATATAAAACTTTCGATAGTCACTAGTAGGGACTTTTTTTCCGCTCTAAACCATATTTTTTTCCTTCAATTCGGTGTTATTGAGTTGTATATATGTCATTAGCTGTTATTGATAGACTTGAGAATTTTAGAAAAAAAACTGATGAAAGAGAGATTAGACTGTAATTTGTCATTTTCACTACCATACTTGAACAGCGGTTTCATAATTGCCGTCTTCAGACAATCTGGAAAAGTACCACTCTCCAAAGACTAGTTTATTTGATGGCTTCGAACTGATTTCAACATTTCAATACGTTGTTTGACTATTCTTATAGTTATGTTGTCATCATAACCAGAAGACTTCTTGTTTTTCGATCATTTTACAACTATTTTAACGCCTGAAGTAACAGGTCTGAAGAATACCGATCCACTGTGATAAACATTGATGTTTTTGAGATAATATACTGTAGTATACTGTAGTTTGATGTGATTTTTGTTCAGATTGCTGGCGATGTTGAGAAAATATCTTAGAAATTTGTCGGCTACTCAATGTGGTTGAGGCAAAAAAAGATTTGATTTAGTTTTTTTAATTATGTTTTTCATGATAATTTTTTTGAGAAACCTGTATTATTTAGATAGATAGTTCAGAATTATATGCCAGCTTTTGGAGGTTTTTCAGTAATTTTTATTTTTTATGAGGGAAAGCGTTGAATGTTAGCTAATTGTCTTTAAAAAGATAACAGTGCCATAGTCCTGTAGCGACTAGGTGGGGTATTTGTCTCTTTTTGGGGGGACTGGTTGTATTTTCCAGTCGGCCGGACATAGGTAACCCCCATTTCAAAAGAGGGGTTGAATTAGCTGCAAAGAACTTATATTAGTTTGGGAGCAAATGTCTTGAGAACGATAGGAGGAATTCCGTCAGATCCATTAGCTTTGTTGTTATTAAGACCCATCAAAATTCGTCTGTTTTTTGGCGAAAGGTGATCTCAGACATATGACTATCATTGGGAGTGATGTTTTGGCTTTTTCCTCGGCGTTCGTTGCTATTGCTCCAGATTCATTGTATAGGGGAGGATATGGATTCACGTCATTTTCAGATAATTTATATCAAAATTACGTAGGAGTGTGTCCATCTATAAAAAATCACCCACTGTAGTTTAGCACCGTAGATAGAAAACACGAAGGAAACACTTAAAAAAATCCAGATTTTTTTTTTTTTTTTAAAACGCCCCCGAAACAAAAAAATAACTGAGGAAAACGGTGGCAGACTAGGTACAAGGAAACCATACTGAAAGAAAGAAAGAAAATTTTGCCGATGGGCACATTAGATAAATACACTAATAATTCCACTTGTAAAGTACACAACGTTTTTTCGATACGATATGATTTAAGCAAATAAAATGATATTGTACGTACGAAATCATTGTTAATACTGGCGCTAATACTGGCGCCAGATACGGAGTTTATCTCAATACTATATCTAAAATCTAAATTCTTCGAAAAATGGGGAATCACTAAAACATTATTTGAACAGGTGAACTTGAATTAACGTAAGTGAATGAAGATTACAACTTCCAATGAATTATCAAATTTACGGAGCAGTGGAGAAATAAAATTGTTATCGCCATTACTCAAATACTATCATACTAAACCCGTCGGGATATTTGATTGATCAGGTCGCATCGTGATCAGGCCGAAACTTTAAATGTCATTCAATTTGACTTGCCATTGCGCTATCAGACATACAGTGTATCCATAAAGTAACCCCCCCGTGTTAACTTTTGAAGGGATTGGAATTTTTGTGAAATGTTTGCTCATGAGCTACTTTTTGACATAAATCATATCCATCTTTCGGAAAAATGTCTAATTATTTTTTTATGCTTAGCTTTTATTATAAGTTTATGCTCAAAAAATTCAGACAACGTTAGTTGTACCACCTTAATCAAGAATGTGCCGCCTATAATCATGTAAAGTGTGGCAAAGGCCCGCTAAAAATTGAAAACATACGTTATTTCAGAGGGAAAGCGCTACAAGCATTGTATATATAAAGGGTGTCCTGAAATTACATAGATACATTTCAACTGCAGAAATAGTTAAAAAGTTCCCACACAAACAGAAATGATCCTTTAGGGGGTTATAGTCATTTAAAAACGAGCCTAAGATGAAGGTTTTTTAATAAATATTCTCGAAACCTTCCATGATAAAATATCCAAAATTTTGATTGGAATTTCTTTTTAAGCCCAATATATCTAAAAATTCATCCTAAGGGAGCTACAACCATTTGAATGTGCAACCTTGAAGATGGTTTTAATTTGATATCTCCGAAACGGTGCTTGACAGAAAAATTAAATTCCGAGAGTTGATTATCCTTTTTATCATGGATGAAATGTATTAAGAGCAAAATACCTTTGATGAAACGCGTTTCGGTTTTGAGCGATCAGTTTTAGTTTTTTGCGAAAATTTTGTTGGTACAAATGATTTAACTCGTTTGTAAGATTGCGGGAAATTCCCTGATTTTTGGTTTTGATGATTCTGAAAAAAAAGTATGGTTTGACAAATGAAAAAAATAGGTAGATTCCCGCATTCTTAAGAAAATTATAGAAGCAGAAGAAGAAAAAAAAATTCCAGATCATTACTTTTTACGCAAAACCGAAACTTCGATTAGGAGCTATCTACCTTTGGCGCTCCGTAGTTTTGTTATAAATATATCCTCTCACACCTAAGATGTGCGGCGCAATGATGAAAGGACCCCGCACTTTTTGAAGGTAAAATGGTTCTCTGTGAAATTATCTGAATTTTTAGTATACTGTAGTATTCGATTCACTGATTAAACGTGCAGAATCGCAAAGTTCGTTGATGGATAGATTTTCAAATACGTTCAAGTTAAAAATCAGTAACTTTTATTTAATTATTTTCTCAGGATTTTTTTTTCTACTTCAGCAAGTGCTGAATAAAATTAGCAATTATTTTTTTAAATTCAATTCAATTTAGTTGGATGGAAGAGCAAGATGCTTTTCGTAGCGCAATCAGAAATTGAATCCTGCCATTTGATAGGACCTACTATGTAATCGCCATCGAAATTGTTTTTGTTTATGCTTTTTTTTCCTATCAATACAATATATTATTACTATTGTTATTATTATTATCGATTTTATTGATGATTTTATCAAGCATTTTTATAGTGTTTAGGTGTGTAAGGAAATTTTCAGATCGATTCAACTCCAAAAATGTGCGTCCTATTTATGTTCAACAAGAGTACCTTTTTCGTGTAGAAGACTCTAGAGTTTATTCATCTAGTATCAAAACCCTAAATAAGTTACATGCAAAAAAGTTGAGGTGGTTTGAACTGTACCCCTTCCCCGTTTAACCCACCCCTGAATGAAATTTTGAAATGAATGGTTATAAATCTCATCCAGACTAACAAGACTAATTCTTGATCAATTGATATTCTTTTGCGAAAATATCGATAACTTGAACAGCAAAAAACTTAAGCGTACCTATATTTATGCCACAAATGTGGTCATATGTGGTGCCCTCTACAAATTGCATTGAAGTAGGTCCCAGATTATGATTTCTCGTACCCAAAAACCCCCTATTTTTAATTGATTTTTTATGATGTACTAATATGATGTTGTCGCATACGTCCTATTTTAGAGATTGGCAGAGCTTTATTCATACTAAAAACAACTGAGAGATAATTTTCACATCCACATGCTTACGTTGTAACTACATTTATGATGAAGATTCAGTGGTCGATGGGCGTAAACTTATCACTACCAAAAATAGTGACACGGGCTCTCGATCTTTATTGAAAGCAAGTATTTTATTTCAATGTCCAATTGTTCATTTCTATACCACGTTAGACAAACGGATTGACGGGGGCACCTCGGCCTTACATGTCTTAAGGGTCAACTTTCTGACCGCGGGACGCAAACGGGCAGCTAAAGGGTCAGCTTTCTGACCGCGGGACGCAAACGGGCAGCTGAAGGGTCAGCTTTCTGACCGCGGGACGCAAACGGGCAGCTAAAGGGTCAGCTTTCTGACCGCGGGACGCAAACGGGCAGCTAAAGGGTCAGCTTTCTGACCGCGGGACGCAAACTGGCAGCTGAAGGGTCAGCTTTCTGACCGCGGGACGCAAATGGGCAGCTAAAGGGTCAGCTTTCTGACCGCGGGACGCAAACGGGCAGCTGCAGGGTCCGCTTTCTGACTTCGGGACGCAAACGGGCAGCTAAAGGGTCAGCTTTCTGACCGCGGGACGCAAGTGGGTTCCAGCGGTTCTAATCATTGGCACAAGCCACGTATTGCAACATTGCTAGTAGCCCAGTACTCGTAAATGCGGGTTTATAATCTATACTATATCCTCTTATATTTCGATTTAATTTCTCAAGTCTCTCATAAATTATTCATGAACCTGTCTCACCATTGGTACAGCCAATTCCTTAAAGAGGAAAAGCCCTTTTTGCAATTATTAACCCAATGTGTTATTATTTTGAAGGTCATGAATGAAGTTTATACATATGTACCCACTATTGAATCCATTGAATCTTAGGCCCTCAGAAATTCTGAATAATCCATCAACATAATATGTCAAGTGGTCACCCTTTTGTTTACGTAAGACAGTCGTCAGTATACAGACATTTATCCTTGAAAAAACAATAAAAAAAAAGAATTTAAAGTCAAGCAACAATTATTTCTTTAGATTCTGTGAGTTACAGATTCAAGAGCTTGCCGCATGAAGTTTTCAGGTCGAATACGCACGAGTCAAGCTTTCGAATCTGTAACTCACAGAATAACATACATTACACTTCTGAAAAAAATATTTTTTACTTCATTAAATTTTTTGTCATTATTTTGTTTTGTGCGCATTACTCTATGGGTTTTTGATATGGCATGGTTATTACGAGGCCTGTTTTCGGTGAATTTTGAGCTATATAACTCTTCAATGATGAGGCCATCTGAATATTAATTCGTGCGCCATCCTGGATACCCACACATACCAATTTTGAAGAGAATCAGACCACAATTACAAAACTCATCCGCCATTTTAGATTAATGAATATCGACAGAAAAATCATATTTTTCAACCTACAAAATTCAAATAAAATCGAACCATAATCACAAGAATCCTTCGCCATATTGAAACTGCCATCTTGAATTTATGAGAACAGAAAATTCATAATCTACCAACCCGAAAAACCCCCACAAACCAGTTTCTAGAGCTGCCATATTGAATTCATGAATTTTGACAGAAAATTAAAAATTTTCGAGCTCAAAAACCTCAATACAGCGGTATTTAATTGAATCGGACCATAATCACAAGTCTCGTTTTGTTTTCTGACGTTGTGACATTGAGCTTCCCTCTCTCAATGTGATCGGCAATTAAATTCCATACCTGAGAGTCAAATTTTGATTATGGTCCGTATATACATACACTTGGTTACTCTGGTTAGTAATTTGGCGGTCCTTATATACCAAATTCCAGAAGATTCGGTGACTTATCTGTCACCAGACCAACCGTATACGTTTTCCTCGGTAACCTCGGGAACCGCTTGTCATTTGTCAATTAGACTTATTTTATTAAGTGCCACTTTTGAAACTTTGGATCAAAAAGCTAATATTTATCTCAAAAAATGTCTTTGGGTCTGAAAGCACTACATTCATACGAAAGCGCAGGAGGGCTACAAAAGTCGAAATTTCGACATTAATATAGAAATTTCAACATTAAAGTCGAAATTTTGACTTTTTTCTCGAAATTTCGACTTTAAAGTAGAAGTGATGAAAAAAATCCTCTTGTGGCCCTCCTGCGCTTTCTTACATTTAATTATTTTTTGACGAAAACACATTTTTAACAAATTTATTTCAAATCACTCAGTTGTTGACTGAAGACAAGTGACAAGGGGTTCGTAGTCCCTATATGTGCTTGAAAACTCAGAAACCGCTACTTACCGATCTGAAATTTTCGGCGATACCCATAAATGTTGGTTTCTAACAGTAATTCATTCTAGTGTCGACTAACACTTTGTTCTTTCCATGGATGATTTGTTATTCGCATTCTAATGTTCAACGGTAAGGTGTTTCGCTGTTGAAACATTTGCGGGCACTCGACCAGGTTGGAGATTTACTCTGAGAGATTTTTTTCTCGAGTATATCAGAATCGATAGGCCACCATATGCCATATTATGTGATGTGAGTTGGTTTTCCGGGTTTTCTGGGTTTTCCCCAGAGCGCCACGGCAAATAATAATAATAGCCGTCTTCTACCCGCACAAGCTATGCCTTTGATTACACTTTATAGGTGTTTATGAGGGAGTAGTATTATTAATATTATTGGGCAGCTCAGCGCACTGTATCCATAATGCATAATGCTTTCTCTTCTAGAAGTCCGAAATCAACCGAAAGAGCCACTAACACAGAGCTGTCAAACATTCTGGGATGTGAAATCCAAATATTTCGTCTTGTAGGTGATACCTCCCTGACGAACTGATTTGGTCTTCTGGTACGCCAAATAAAAATTGTAGATTTTCAATCTTTTACAGATGATTTCATGGGCGATGCTTTTTAAGAATATCACCAGTTCCTCCTACCCTTAGTAGTATCCGAGAAGAACTATTATTGAAATCATGCCAAGTTGACAGCTTGTTGACTCACCAAACACCATTGCAACTGGAATCGACTAATTGACCCCAGTATCTTCTATTTAGAAAAATAATAATAGGTATTTAGGATTGAAATTCAATATTTAAAAATATGAAAAATAAGGGCGTATTAAAGTTGATTGAGTTTAAAGAACAAGAAAGTATTTCTTCCTAGACTACCGCAAGGTACCATACTGGAGACGCTTGTACCTAGTATTTAGTCGGATATTCTGTTAAACAAAATTATTCTACAAAACAAGTTTTTTGATGCGATCATATATTTTTTTGCACTATGCACATTATCTGAGAATGAAAGTATGAAAAATGATGGAGGGTTCAAGGAAAGATGTACAGCATGAGTTGGATGCACAGTGTTTTCTTACGTTACTAGATATGGAAGACGGATCATAATATTATTTATAGAATAATATTGAGTAGAAAAATATATTTATTTAATATCTACAATATTAATTTCATAAAACAACTTCAAACAATATCAAATTATATTTATGCCACTCCTTCTATTTCAGTTGCTGGTTCCGGAATACTGAAATCATCCCCAAACAAGTCACCAATATCAGCCTCTCCTGCCTCGGTGGCTTCATCTACGCCCTCTTCTGTCGCATCTTCACCTACCTCTTCAGTTTTCCCTTCTGTCCCCTCATCTTCAGTCTGATCTGACTGCAAGTCTTTTGGCGAAACCACATCAGTTTCAATTTCTTCGAACTGCAGATCTTCTTCGTCGAGTGATTCAGCATAGTCATCCGATAAGAAGATTTGGCATTCTCTCTTCCTTTCCTCCGCGTTTGGAAACATGTACAGAGGACCTAGTTGGGCAAGAGATAGGAGACATTCGCTTTTTCTCTTAATTGGTTACTTGAATTACGAGTTTTTCATCGCTGGAAAATAGGAAATGGGGTAGCTCTATCATTGGAACCAACATTTGTGGTTGCTTTCGATGAGTAAAGGAGAAATTCGCAGAATTCATCAAAACGATGAATATACAGGGTGTATCTTAAATGATATCATTAATTTCAGGAGGTGATTTCTTCTCACATTTTAAGAATATAAGTTCATATAAAGGTATGCCCTAACTTGCTTCGTTTCTATGTAACGGGGTATCAACTGCGACACCACTGGAATTGAAATTCATAATATAATTTCATGAAAAGAAGGCCCTTGTTACTACTAACAACACACGAAGTTTAATCAGAATCGGCGCAAAGAATTTTGAGTATTTCGTGAAAAACCGATTATTTATTAAACCAAAAATCAAGCAATTATTGAAGCGAATAATATTAAATTTGTAACTCATTTCTAGAACTTACTTTGACCTACAAACATTCATTTTTTAAAATAAAAATATTTGAAGACATGTAGTCTCCAAATACCTTTACTTTATGAGAATATTTCGAACTGGTTCACGACGATCTAAGAAAGATTTGGATTTCATTTTGCGATAAGCGGTAGAAAAATCTTGTGATTTATCTTATCTACGGCTCGTGCCACATTAGGTCGAGAGTTTGCGGATGATTTAAATCTCCACTAGCTCCGTACCAAATAAATTATTTCTTTCTACTCACATTACTAAATTGGCATTTAGTGTACGGATAGGTACCTCGCTAAATGATCAAATTTTTAAAAACATTACCATAGCAAGTCAATTATTTAAAGACATCACTATGGTACTGTTTAATTTCAGTGGTTAGAAACCCACCTGATAGACTAGGTCATGGTCATGATGACGTACAAGAAATCAACTTGAAGAATACAATTTTATGAGTTCATAGAAAAATTACACTATGCAACGCATCACAGTTCGACAAACCTAGCTGAACATGTGAAATTGCGCGTACGCTCATATTGAGTGCCTTATCACTGGATATATTACTATAACTATACTTCGTTGTGCGACGAGTGCGCCTCATGTTCTCACGGATTCAGCTATGTGAGTAGAACTGTAATAATCTGTAATTGCTCGTTTATTAAACGCTCGTTACTAAAAGGACGTTTATAACACTTGTTACAATGTAACATGGTATACTAGATTGAAAAAAAATTGTTTCATGGAATGATTTAGTCAGGTAAGTAATTTACCTCCAATCCTATGTTTCAGTGATCCTTACCATAAAACTTATTATGATAAGGCAAAAAAATGTGATAAATATTATTTTTTGTGAAAGTGTTTTGAAATTGATAAATTTTGATATTCGAATGAGACTCTTTTAGACAATAATGCCTAAAAGTGACATTCATGCACTAGTGCCTAAAAATAAAAATTTAACATTAAAAATGAAAATAGTTATTTATGATACAAGTGTTAAAAGTGGCATTTTATTTTGTGAGTGGGGAATATTGCGAAACGAGCGTTAGCGAGTGGAACAACCCCACGAGCAAAATAAAATCACTTTTAACAAATGTATCATACAAAATTTTTTGTTCAACAGTTACTGCTAGTAAGAAAAAAACAAAAAAAATAAGATCCATAAGGATTCGAACACACGATCTTTGGAATACGAGGCTGACTGACAGATACTTCAAATATAATAAACCCCAACGCACTTTATTTATGAATGTCATTATTTGTCAGTGATGAAGGACATTCTACAGTTGGACTAAATACTACTTCGTTTGTAACTTCAAAAGGAATTAGTATTATCAATTGCGCAAACGACCAAATACATGTGTGAACTTTTATAAACGATTCCTCTTGAGTACTTGAGTAGGTGTTCTGATTATAATATCTGATGGAAGTGTTTCTATTAGAGAGATCTATATTACTGAGTATCCATCATCTCATCTGTCATTTTACTTTTAACACTAGTGTTAAAAGTACTTTTAACACTAGTGTTAAAAGTGATTTTGTGAAAACGTCAGTTTTTAGTTCATGTGTCAATGAATTAAAAACGTCATTTTTAATGTCAGTTGTACAAAAAAATATTTATTTGTAATGTAATGTAATTTTTAAAGGAACAATTATGTAAATTGTTGTGAATAAATACTATTGGCATTCAGCTTCTCTTCTTTAAGAGAAAAAGCAAGTACTGTTATACTTTGAACTTGACATAACCTTGACATTAAACAATGCAGCCGTCCTATGCCCAAAGGGCGTATTTCACTTTCTTCCATATTTTAGATTTCACTCTCTACAGGTTCCATATGACCAAGCCGTTGACTTGAATGACTTTGGCCGGATCTCATAAGTAAAAAAAGACGTATGTCCAAAATACTTACACATAAAATTCTATCATAGGGGACCTGTAGAGAGTGAAATCTAAAATATTGGAAAAAATTGAGATTACGCCCTTTGGTTTGGTTTCCTCAACACCAAGCTTCATCTAGTAAGCGGCCGTCCCTTCAATTCATGTCATGACAGCAATGACAGTATTGTTGACAGACACAATATGAATCGTTTTGGGAAAGTTTCATTCAAACAAATTACAAAAAGCATTATTACAATTTTGTGTTGTTATTAAATGATCCTTCAAATGTTTCAATGAAGGTGATTATTATTGTGGTGTATTTATTTATATTGCGTCGATGATTAAAAAAAAAACACGAACTGTTATTTTATTTTGTTTACATTTCTTTCAACTCAAAATTACTGATTGGCAAAATTATTTCGTTGAAGACAGAAATTTATTCGATAAAAAAAAGCTCTCTTGTTTTTACTGGTGATAAAACTGTCTGGTCCTTGATAAAACAGTTGTTACCTGCACTGGACAATGACTTTTACAGATTTCAATTGAAGTTTTGCCAAAAATATGTATTTACATGCCACCATCCAAATTGCCGAAATAAAAATAATCTTTCCAAATTAAACTTCAGATTTCATCAAATATTTTTTTATTTTCATCACTAAAACTAAACCTAACCTAACCTAACCTAACCTAACCTAACCTAACGGACTCGTGGTTTTATCAATTGGTTTGTTTTCGTATGTTTGCCATACAAAGAGTTCATGTGGAAAATAAAAAAATATCGATAAAATTTGAAGCACTCTTGGTACTCTCTTGGCACTCTTTGTAGAAAAAATATATTTTTTCTGCAAACGTCACACTGCGTGTTAACTATATGGGATTTTTATATGTTAACCATTATAGTCCTCAATCAAGCAAAAATCCAATAAATCATTTTTTTTTCAATGTTTAACAATAATTAAGGCTCTTCAACACTTTTCAAATTGTGACAAAATTTTACACTACCTACCTAATTTTATTTTTTTATATTAAGCTAAGCATATTACTTATTTTAGAGCAAAATTTTGCTTGCATCTCGTACGCGAAATACTTTGGTGATCGGATCACCAAAGTATCATTTCGGGTACTAGATACAAAAATAAAAATTTCAGTTAAGGTGGTGTTATTATTATTTTTGACGATTTTTGACTGCTTATTCCGAATCGTTCGTAAACGTACTCTAGCTTTATGGAGTATGCATTAACAATCGTTCAGAAACTCATTTAGGGTAAACTATACGTACTCTGCTTTTCAAAAGAGTAGTAATATACTCTGACAGTAATGACAATGACAGGGAAATTAATAGCACACAACCTACACGTAAACTGTTTTGTCAACTGTTTATGAAGTGAAGTGAAAATTTAATGTGGTTTCCATTGTTTATTACAACAGCAATTAATTCTTGCATTTTAAGAATTTTATTAGCGATATAATCTTATATATTTGTTCTTTGATTAATAAAGAAAGTAGCATCGGTCGGCGAGTGCAGTAATAATAGGTTATGTTACAATTTTGACCACAAAATTATTATGACTAATATAAACGATCGTATAAAATGTCAAATGCTTTTATTTAGTATTCAATGAAAAAAATGATCGTGCGTAGCTATTAATGTAAGATTAAAAATTACTGTTTAACCTCACACATGTTATAAAATGACAAGTTGAATCGGTCAACCACCGTGCGAGAAAATCTTCTATAATATCAAACAGGTTGAGGTAGGCTTTTTAAAAGCAATTTAAAAAAATATATTCAATTGTCCAATTTCGTCATTTCATATTAACAATTTATTGACATTGATTTGAATCAAGTTTATTTCTATAACTAATTATTCGTGATTATATTTAATTTACAAAAATTTCCAAAAATTGAATTTGCAAAAACTTTAAATTATTTTTGAACATAAAAAATTAATGTTTTTAACCAGAGTTTTGAGAATATTTATGTTTAAATGAGAAGTTCAGGCAGTGCAAGAGGATATAGTATTATATCAAGTAAGTTTTGGGGGGCGTCTCAAAAGCATCATTTTCATGAATTTGATTTATAATTTCAATTAAATCGTATAATCTTTGTATTTTCTTATGACGACGTTATCACATAAAATTATCGTCCGTAAACCGACTTTACAGACAACCAATTTTTGCTGTCCAAAGCTAGGATCGGCCCTGCCTATACTAAATATTAATCAACCCAATATCGCGCCATTTGGTACCTACGTGTTCGAAAGCACGTAATTCAAATTATACCTTTATACCTAACACCTACTACCCAGTGTGTCTAAGGAAATTCTTGCTCAGAATATTACAGATTATTCACCAAACCCTCAAATAATTCATAATATTTTTATAATAAAATATACATGAAACGAAATCTGCTATTTTTATCAATAATTATTATCTAGTTTTGGTGTTTGGGTATAGTTTCTTTTCACACCAAAGGTTCCAAATATTGAATTATTCGATGAAAAATTGTATTAAGATTTTGAACTCTTTCATCCATTACAATTTCCTGAACAATAGTATATTGTTTGCCTGGGAGGTAAAGTGACATTCTTGAGGCCTGAAAAAGCACTTCAATGTCGTGGTTTACACATAATACTTTTTCCTACACAATAATTGTTGGTAATATTTTTCTACAAAAATTTACCTTCAGATGAATCGATAGTAAAAGCATTCATCAGATGCTTTACTGACATTGGGGAATTATACCGTGCGGTGAAGCGATTTCACAAGACAGGAAAATGCTATGTATTTATATGCATGAGCAATACAGGTCAGACTAGCGCGCCAACAACAGTGATAATAAGTTGCACTGCGACCGCCTATGCTACGGGGATCTCGATAGTGCTAATTGCTCATATTCATAGATACATAGGTTTTCCCAATGTTCGTAGACCGTTTCACCGTATTGGATACTAAAACAATTCTGAAACCAACACATAACTCCACCAGTAAAAACAAAGGCATAACTCGAAAAGTACTCAAATTTTTTCAGATTCGTGTTTAGGCGACAAAACTGAGTAACATCACTATTTTTATATTTTCGAAGAAAACCACAAAACTTACCATTACTGTCAATTTAGTGTAGAAACGAAATAAGTTTCAAGTGCCGCTTCTATTCAAAACTTTTCTTCTTCGGTAAAAACGGATGGTTTTTCGGTCTGCGTCCAACATCCTTCCTTTTGAGATAAGCGATCAACGTAGATAGAATCGTTTAATTGGGAATTCAACAAAGGGGTGTCGAGTTTTGAAACTATATATAGATAAGTACATCGAAATTTTTCGTCAAAATTCCCAAGATTTTGCTAATTTTTGCCTTTGGCGTGAGCATCTAATGTTGAATCCCAAGTTAAACTACCAGGCGCTTTCAGTTTTTTATTCCTTCGAAAAAAAATACCAACAGAACTTTTTCATTAATATACATTCCATATTTTTGTTCTAATCATTTTTAGAAAGTATCATGTGTTTTCATAGCGGTCTTTTGACTTTTTTGGAATTATAGCTGATATTTCGATATTCCATGCCTCTTCTAATTCCGTTTTTCACTTTCCAAATTACTCCTCATATATAGTATCAGGCCCGTTCGAATCATCACACCACTCTGTCAATTTGTGTTCTCTGGTCTCATGCTAATGAAACGGTTGTAGGAAAGACCGAGATAACCATATGGACAGAGTGCTGAGATGATTCGGACGGGAAACAAATAGCCTCAAAGATGTCTGTAGTGAACTACTCTATACCGATAACGAGGCAAAAATTTCGAAACTGGTCTACAGGTTGTCCCCCTATCCGAATCAAAAGAAAATTCTACTATTTGGTTACAGAGAGCACTTACAATTGCATCCTTTGTATTGATATACATTTTACGTATCTGTTTGACATATTATATCAATTCAATACCCGTCGCGGTATTAGCAATGGAAGTAGTTGTTTTCAGGGAGCGATTTGCCATGATAGTGTACAGCATTGTATGTGGTTGACAGACTTTTTCAATAACCATGTCAAACTCTCCATATTTGATTAACAAATTAAAGAAATTTTCATTTTCAAATTATCAACGGGAAATGATAAGATTCATTACGTTTGAACACACATTATTAGCAAATAATATTGTTTGACACTTCAGCATTTGTTGCTTGTCGATTCTTCCAAAAAAAGCCCACTGATAATTCAGATATTTCCAATAACCACACGGAAATTTGAGTTTTTTCAAGTTTCTACAAAAATCGTTCAATTCAGATAGGTATAGGGTTGTCAGCGTATAATTTCCCTATTTTTGAGCGAAGAAACCACTGGTATTGAGAAAACATGAGGTTGCAATTTGAAAAAAAAATGAGTTAGGTACACAATTTCCAAGATAGCCGAATTCGGCGCCAATTTCTGAGCGACCCATATAATTTTTTTGAAAAGATTCCAAAGACTTCGAAAGGTTCAGGTCTTATTCTGGCAAATTCTGACAATTTTTGACCTGTCTCTCTTTGTTTTAAATAATTAAATTAATTTTCAAAAAAATTTAAATAACTAAATCTTTCTGGTCAATTGTCTGCGAAAAGTGATTTCCTAGGAAAAAGTTCTTTGCGTCATTGTGATAATTAATTCATCACATGTCAAATGCTTTGTTTTTATGTGTCACTTTGTATAGATGAAGGGAATGAATAAAAGTTATTCAGTCTATAGGTATTCATGATATTGAGGATATCTCAATAATTCAAAAAATATTTCGAAAACATCTGCAAAATTGGGGGTACTTTTTGATGATAAAATCAAGATTTATAATAATTTACCTGAGTATCATGGAGACCGTTATTCCATAGAAAGTAGACACTAGGTTAATATTTTGCTTCCAGTGGGAGCGTTTCAAACTAATTATTCCTAATTATGTTTGCCCCTGTAAAAAAAGAAAACCCTCAGTTTTCTAAATCAAAACTGAAAGAAAATTTGTGTAACTTTCCATTTTTTACTCCAATCAGTTTTTTTTCTTCATATAAGTAAAACACTCAAAATTTTATTCTCGTGCATCAATGATCAAAGCATCCTGAAGCCAACTCTGCTTCATACACTCTCAAGATTCAGATATATAAATGATTAGAGGGTTGTTCTTATCATTCTGTGTTGAAAATTCTTCGCGACAAAATGGTGAGTACCTCACTTGGCTTTTTTATTAGTCTTATTCGCAGTCTTGTCAAGTCATGGTTATATTCGGAGGCTACTTTATTTGTTTTTGCCGGACTTTTTGGTTTTGCGGTAACTTTTAATGGAATGAGCAAGTGATAGTGTGTGGTCGAATGTTGGGAGGTGTTAATAATTTGTGCCTTTCTGGGTCAGCAATCCAAAAGTACAACAGGCAATGCCGCATAAAGATTCAACGACGATTTGATTTTTATTCTAAATTTCGGTTCAATGAATTTTTTTCTTGAAATGCAGTGTACTTACGACAAGGACTGTTTCATGGAAAGGATAATTCCAATATTACTCAGACCTATAACTACTTCTCGAGCGCTCCTAAAGGTATAGTTTTGAAAACTTCTGTGACATAGCTACCCTCAGCAAATTCACATAAATAAAAGTGTATAATAATACGAAACTGCAGCATACTAATGGTAAATTATGTATTTCATTTATATCTGAATGTCACTTCATGAAAAATTGGAAAAATATACAAACAATTGTTTGAGCCAGCAGAATTTTAAAAATTCAGTTGAATTCAAATTTAACAACCGAGAAGTTTGCCGGATAGTCACAGAATAAAGATGAATCTGAAAATAAAAAACCTGTAGGATTATTGCAAGGAAGGATATTACGACATTGTTGAAATTAGTTATCGTCGTTATATCTGAATTGATTCGATCTTGTTTCATTCAATTGTTCCGTTGTTATTATTTCAGTTTTCCAATAGATACAAATATAGTACTGCAAAATATAGTTTGAGATCTCACATTCAACAGTGAGGCCCTTGTCATCCCTTGGTTGCACAAGTCTCTCGAAAACTTCTGATTGTGTAACCGGATGTCAGAACAAATCTTTTTTATACTCTACCTAGCTTCAATCAAAAACCTCATCTAGTTTATTTTCAATTTCAGTCAGTGTAATGATATGGTATATTTATGGTACTTTTCAAGATTTAGTTTCTTACTTCTGGTTCGTAGTTAAAAAAATTGGGCCAATAGCGTGCCACAAACTCTATGCTCATTCTAGATTTTTTTCTAGTGAGTTTAAATGTGTATCTTTGAAATTTTTGATATATTTCATGAGGTTCTTCTTAGTCAATAAATGTCCTGAAAAATGGTATTATTATATTGTTTGGTGTAAATACCGAATAAATTTCCATAACGATGATGGGATTTTTTTAATAAGGATTCGATAATAATTCAGTCATTGAATGGAGTTCTATTTTGCTTTATAGTTTTATCCAAAATACCAACACCAACTTTTTCCTTCGACTCAATATATTTTTCGCATTTAGATGATGATTTTCTCTTTTCCTAATCACTTTATGAGACTACACGTTTTATTATTTGTCCTAAGTTATTTAACGGCAACACCGTCATCATAAACAACTGGAACAGGATTTGTCTTTTGATTTTTATGTTTTAGTTTTTTGTTTCCAAAAGTGTACTTATGATCGCTGAAGTCATTAGGTTTTTTATTTATGTTGGTCATTTCAATGTTTCATTCTTTTTCGAGATCAAGTTTTACTGGTATATTAAAACGAAACAAAAAATGGGCATCAGGCTATTTTAATAATGCAGAGCTCTATGAATGAAATGATGTAATAATTTTTTTATATATTCAGGTCGATTTCTTTGGGATACGGAACAATTTTTTTTGTTACTTTGAAAAACAAGGTATTACTAAATACAGTTGTTGAAAACTCCAAATTCTAATATTGCAAATTAAACAAACATTTCTTGAGTTTCACTATTTTTACAGAAAAACAATCTATTAAAATAATTGTTGGCTAATCATGTTTATTTTTTCTGCTAGCATCATGTCCTATTGAAACATAATTAGTACATTATGTAACAAATGTTATAAACGTCATTTTAGTAACAAGTATTGGATATATTGTGACAGTCTTTTCTTCAAAGTGTATTTTTTCTACACTTCCACTACTGGCGTCATACATATTTTTCATTTTGGTTTTTCTTACTTCATGTTATCATTACAGTTTCAATTGTTTTAATGAGTTCGTTTATAAACTACTCTATGCTCTATTTCAAGAATAACGTAGAGTAAATTCTCATAAATACCTAGGCATAATACATAGGAATTCACTCTACGTTATTCTTGAAATGAACTATATACACTCGTTTATTAAACACTCTCTACGCTACACTGAGCTCGTGGTTAAAAGGGCGTTTATAACACATGTGGTAGATTTTTCTTCATCAGGACCCACTAAAGAATTATCGTTACGCAAAAAAAAATATCTTCTAAATAATCTGTAACCTGAATAATTGAAATTCTGAAAATACATTCGAAGTTTTGCTAACATCTGTTTTTGAAGGCTGATATTTCAATTATATCATATGGGGTTCTAAGAACTGATTATTCCATAATAACTGATTACCCCATTTGTTACGTACATACCTGATTATCAAAAAGTTTTAAAGTTGATTCATGTATGATATAAGCTGGTATTTTAAAAAATTAACTAGTCAACAACTGGAAAATGCTGCGCCAATTTCCACCCAGATTTAAAATATTCGTCCTTCCGGATAGATTAGCGAAATGAATGAACCCTTTTCTGGTCTTATCGCACTCTCACAATCCCCAGGAGATTTGTGATAGTACGTGTTGACTAGATTAGTTCTGCCTTTGGAAACAATACTTTCGTTCCATCAGTGTAGTAATAATTCATTCAGATTTTCATGTTGATTTAAACTGCTTCGGGAACATTTCAAGTTGAGGATTATTTCCTTTAAAATCCAGTACATCGAAAAATCGGAATGGGATACAGCAATTGGCAGGAATAAGTCTTTTGAGACATTGTTTGAAATATGTGATTTAAAACTGGTTGAAAATAATCTTGATTGTACATTTCTAAGTAGCCACACTTTAAAAAATGTATTTGCTATGCCTTTGGATACACTCCATGAGTGTTTATGAGGAAGTTTTATTATTATTATATTATTTAAATTTAGAACATCTTGATGGTGCACCAATACCACCAATACACAGAACAATCGCTCTCTATGTTTTTCAACTTTTTCCGGAAACAGTGCTGAGTTTGTCATGAAATAGTTTCCAGAAGTTGAAAATCTATTCAGGAGTAGAGAAAATATGGTCGATGATTCCTTTGAAAATAACGAAGAACATTCATAATGAAATGAAATATCGAAAATAGTTACATTTTGTGTAGACGTTCTTTCAAGCGCTTTCAAGAGCTGATGTATTGTCCCTTCATTCTTGTATCTTACTGCAGTAATTTAGTTGCTGTTCCTGAGCTAATTTGTTCTGTTCCCATTTTGGTATAGTAAGTACTGGGTCTAGGTGGATTCCTCTCCAACAATTCTTCGCCGACAATTCTTCGTCGACAATTTTTCGCCAATAATCCATACCAGAATCGTTTATTCGCAAGGACACTTTTCGTCTGGATTATCAAAATATACTTGTTTCGTACTCTGAATTAATTATTAAGTTTTCGGGTTCTCGGATTAGTTTCATCTAATCACAACGAACTAACCACGTAGACAGAGTACGTGGAAATTGAATACATACCTACATTACTTAGACGAAAAAATGTCATTGCGAATAAATGTTGGAGGTATCATTGTTGGCGAAGAATTGTTAATGAAAAATTGTTTTCGATGAATATTCCGGATACCAGTTAGGTACAGGGCCAACTTTCACCTATTAAAGGTCCTGGGCACATTAGGATAATGGGGCCCTTATGACCATATGCGTTTGCATATGCATATATGCAAAGTTTTACCTTTATTTTGATTTCTTTATAGTTACATTAGTTGTGTTTATACTATATTACCCTGGTGGAAGCACGCCACCCCATAGACCAGGGTCGTCTTTTTCAAAAAGACGATGTCAAATGAAAAATTGTGAAAATTCAACAAAGAACGTAGAAATATTGATTGGAATGATATTTAATTGGATTAAAGCTAATGCATTATTAACACGAAAAATTGCAATAAATGAAAACACATAATTTTATAACAAAAATGTATAGTATGTGTCTCGTCTAAACCGTAGACAAGTAAAATAGCTATTTTACCGACAACCATAAATAAACTCCGAGTTAATGCAAGCAAACACAATTCAAACTTAAAAATATCAATTAAGTTAATTCAAATTTCGCGCATCACGCCGCTTTATTTGAATGACGCCAATCATTACCGTAACTGTTGGTCAAATACGAAAAATAAAAATAATTCACAGTTAAATTTAAAACGGATATAATTATTTTATATGGATACTAGGGGGCCCCAATCCATCGTGGGGCCCTGGGTACATGCCCAGTGTGCCCAGTGGGGAAGAGCAGCCTGGTTAAGTCCTGGTTCTAGGCCTAGAAGTGGAGTGGCTAATCATACTAATCGCTATCTGGCGAATTCATCAACTTTTCATTCCCTTGTCTCCTAATACCCAGAAAAATTCCACCACATTTTTTCTGCAAGAGCTTTGAGTCTTCAAAGGTTTTCTACAATATCCTAGAAGTATCTATTTGGCCCATCGGAGATATTTTGTAGAAAATCTATGAGAAATAATCAGATGATTTTGAAAGTTTCGCAGAATGAAACGTATATCGATAACTTTTTTTTTTATTCACCATCTACAAAGCCAACAACTGTCAACACCTCACTTTTCTCGTCAAGTCAAGGCTGCCTCGTTGTAATAGCAATAGTTTGATTTATTTTCAACTCGATTAAGATTGTGTACCTATAGTAAATTCAATATGGACAGTCATGTTAATTATGTTAATTATCCAACTCGACTGTTGAAAATTAATAAAAGTATGCTAAAGCTAAATTGAAATAATCCATTTATCAATATCAAACTACATTTGTTTTCCTTCTTCCTTCCAATCAGTATAAAAAAAATAATAGTTTAAAAAAAAAAGAACACGCTTTACACGCTTTACTTCCCATGGACTGAAAAGCAAAAAATAATTGACAATTTAATTTCTCAAATGTAAAAAAAAGGCGTGGGTGCTTTCGATCTATATTCTCATACTTTTTAGTTTAATTTAACAATACAGAGCGTTCAAGAGCTCAAGAGAACTTTAATAAGCACCCCACGCTTTTTTTACATTTAAGAAATTAAATTGTCAATTATTTTTTACTTTTTAGTCCATGAGAAGTAAAGCGTGTTCTTTAGTTTTTTTAAACTTTTGTTTTTTTTACTAAAACTCCGACCCCGAAAACCATACCAATTTTGAATCGAATCTAACCATAAACACAATACTCGTCCATCATCTTGGGCCGCCATCTTGAATTCATAAATTTTTACGAAAAATTCATAATCTCTGACCCCGAAAACCCTCACACACTAATTTTGAATCAAATCAGACCATAATGACATCTGGGAGCCGCCATCTTTAATTTTTTATGACAAAAAAATGTCATATTGCATTGTAACCGGAACTATGAACACCTGCCATACTTCAAATCATTCGGACGTCTGGAAATGGATGAAAATCACGCCCTAAGAATCAGTTACAAACACAAACGAAACATACAAACAAACATACCTACAAGTGAAGCTAATATAAAGCGGGTAAAAATAATAATAATCTGGAATGTGTGATTATTTAATTTCATTGTAGATATAAAATTTTAACATTTAATGTTCACAACTCATGACTTTTTTCAAAACGTTTCATCAATTTTTCAATGTTTTCTTCTGACCTGTCCAGTCGGTAGTAATTATATTTCTACGATACTTCAATAAACCATCGTTCTACTGAGCGCACTTTGTTCATTGAAAAAAAAAATAGAGGTGTCTTTATCTAGGAAGCATCGATTTCTTTATTTTTATAACTCATCAATTTTTCGGGGCACTTCAAGTGTTTCATACTCAATTTCATCATTCATACGACGAGATTGAATCTAAATTTGGAATTCGTTTTCAAGTACAGGTATTAGAAGGTCCTGTTATGTTCGAAACACACTCTCATTTCGACAAGATACTTGAAGAAAGGAAAGCAATTATTATTATCTTTGAGTGGTTTCAATGAATTAACAATTAACGAAAGAACGGATGTGAACAAACGTAACGTATATACGAGAAGAAAGGCATTTTTATACAATCTGTCTATATTGATCATTTACCAAGTTTAAAAAGTACGTATAAAATGGTTGCGGAAATTAGAAATTAACCCCTAGAGTGTTGAAACACCTGATATTTTAACAGATTCCTCACTCGTTTTCAATGGTGATGAAACTTCGGCGATGTGTTTCATCTTGGAAAGTTTTGCCTCCGAAAAGCAACAAAAATGTTTACTAAATCAAAAGAGGTATTGAAAAAGATACCATCACAGTATAAATGGTTTTCTCGGCAGAATGAAAAAACTGTTCCCAATGGTTGTCTTTTTATTCGTGAGGCCTAATAAAGCTATAAGTATAGTAGATAGTGTTGTAGAATAACGATAGTCGTTGCCGACCGATGTTTCACCCTTTTTACTCCTTTATACACAATCAACGTAGGCTTATTTTGACAAATACCTGTCAGAAAACAACTACTCTCCTGGCTAATACTACGACGGGTATTGAATTATATGTTAACAGATACTTGTGCAATGTACCTCATTGCAGAGGAAACGATTGCAAGTGCTCCCTGTAACCAAATCAAACTAACCAAACCAGATTTATTCATAGGTCGATCAGAGAGTGGTTAGATGCAGAGTAACATTGTCTTTAAAAATATCATCAATGAGCTCAACAAGTGGGTTATTTCGATGAAACAAATATTGTCTGTGACATTTTTTACAAAGAATATGATTTGAAATGTACTTCATCTACAGGGACATTGAGAATGGTGAAAGTTTTGAGAAGTTATCTGGAATTCGATTGTTTGTTAGTGTTTTCATATATTTTTTGAATGATAATGTTTACATTCACAGTTATATTCAGAATATTTATTTTATTTTGTGAATATTTTTATGTGTTCCGGGTTTTCAAGAGTTATCTGGATTTAATTTTTTTCTTAATATTTTCTTATAAGTATATATTATATTTTTTTCAGAAAAAGTTCAATATCAATTTGAGTATAACGAATTAAAGAAAACTAGATTATCTGAATAATATAAAACATTTCAATGAATAATTAATTGTAAAGAAATTTCAATAACTTTTCTAAAAGTTTTATTTTTCATCTTGATCTCAAAATCAGTTGTTACTTAAGTGACTGATTTCTGGTTACTCTATCTTACTCAAAATTCAAAACAAATTCACATTACTACGATTATCCTACTAGATAACATCAAATGTCAAATGTTTTGTTTGTCCCCCCATGACCGCCATGCTGTGACGTCAGCTGGCAGTGCTCTATATACTATTAATCATCTATCAGATAGTATAAAAAATCTAAATAAAATTAGGTTTCAAGAGCATTATGAAGTCTATACTTTCTTCCAAAAGCTACTACAGCATTGAGGAATTTATGTGAGATAATGACGTGGATCAATTTGTTTAATGGTTTGAGCCACGACTTGTAATTATTATGTCTTCATACCCTTAGTGTAATTTTAGTGTAGTGCTATTTATATTTTGTGTATGTGTGTATACAAATTTTCATAAATAGGTGCGTATGTCCTATATACAATTTGACTGACTTGTCCAATACATTTTTGTCAATGTCTGAATGGACCAATAAATTATAATTATTATTATACGATAAATAAATAATTGGTAATTCTTAAGGAGTTTCAACGGAATCCTAAATAGCATGCCCCCACTTTGCGAAAACATACAAAGTAAATTATTTCAAAACGTTTTACACTTGGGTGCGTTGAGACATTAAAAAAAAAGTTAAAAGTACATTTTAATTATACCAATATTCATTTTACAGGTTTATAATAAGCCACTAAATTACACTTGCTCAGACAAGTGCCAGGCATATGAATTTAATTTATCGCTTAATATACCTGTGAATTTCAAGCAGACCTCACAACTATTAATTTACAAGTGGAGCTGTCAGGAAAGTACCAATTATAAAATTTAAAAAGACGCTATTAAAAAGGTATCAATGGACGAGATGCTGATAGGATTGAAAGAATGAATGGTAGGTAATCTTATGTAGGTATACGGCCGCGGGGGTCTCGACTGGAGTTCCAGTGTTAATGGCCACGTGAATTAATTACTGTCATTTCGGCGTACCATTTTCTGCATTTTCTAAAAATGCTTGTTGAGTTTATTCGTTCTGCAAAATTTCGGAATTTTTAGGAGTTGTCTACCCGTCAAAATTATCAATATGTGTGTGAAGTTATTTCATCATTTGTTTAACTATTCGGAGTTCATATCTATTCAACTGTAAAACCACAAGAGCTTTTTTATCGGATAAATTTCTTTCTGCAACGAAATGATTTTGCCGATTGGTAATTTCACGAGAAAAACTGACACGAAAAAATTGCGAACCGTAGGCCGAGCAATTTTGTCTAATGTCAGTTCTTCGAGTAAAATTACTGTTTGAAAAATGTTGAGTTGAAAGAAATTTATTCTATGAAAGAAAAGTTCGAGTGTTTCTTGGCAAGATAAATCAACGCCGATACATAAATACACCACAATACACCACAATAATATTCACCTTCAATAAAACAGTTATTTCCCAAAAATGGCCACAGTAATTCCTCTACACAAAGGTTAAAAAAAAATTGTTAAAATTGTTTTTTCCGTTAACCAGCTGTCGTCCCCTTACGAACGGCAGCCCTCAAAAGTCGAAACTTGTGCGAGCCAAGGATTAACGAGGTCTTACCTTGGTGGAGATGGAGATCACGATTTGCCTTCCAACTTCAGGCCAATATCATTGCTACCCAGTTTTTCGCAGTTAATTGAAAAACTTGTAAAGAAAAGGGTGATAGTTTTCCTCAAAAAACATGATATTTTGAATTCCCACCAGTTCGGGTTTCAATCATCAAAAAGTACACAGGATGCCATATTCTCGTTTCTGGAAAACCTTTATCTAAAATTAAATGACCAAGATGCTGCGGCTGCAGTATTTTGTGACCTATCAAAGGCGTTTGATTGTGTGAATCATGAGATACTCCTCCGAAAGCTGGAAATCTTTGGTTTCAGAGGTACTACACAAACTTGGTTCAGTTAGTATTTGGCTGACTGTCGTCAGAAAGTGTTGCTGAATGGGACGGGTTCAAGAGAAGGCATAGTGAGATGTGGTGTACCTCAGGGATCGGTACTGGGACCACTTCTCTTTTTGTTATATGTTAATGATTTAACTGAAGTGAACATTAAAGGAAAATTTACAATTTTTGCAGATGACACGACGATCCTATGTCATAACAAAAATATCACAGAGCTTCATAAAGACATAAGCGCGGATGTAGAGAAAGTGAAAGAGTGATGCCAATCTTTTATCTTTTAACACCAGGAAAACAAACATTGTATCATTCAAATGTACTCTAAAAAATGATGTCAGTCTAGCTGATGAAGTTATCCCCAATGTCTCTGACATTAAATTTTTAGGACTGCATATTGATGTCAAATTAGCATTTGAAGGTCATATTAGTCAAGTGTGCAAGAAACTAGCTTCAGGCTGTTATGCAGTCAGGGTTGTATCAAATGAGCTATGCATGGCAAATGCCAGACAGGTATATTTCTCACTGATAGAGTCAAACCCGATTCAACATGGTCTTCTTGCTACAGAAACGGGCTATGAGATATATATGTAAAGCCAAGTACCGGGACTCTTGTCGTCCACTATTTTTAAAACAAAAAATTTCAACTCTGGTTTGCATTTTTATAATGGAAACGGTGTGCCTTCTGCACAAAAAATGCAAGAACATATTAGATTGCTCCCCCTCATATAGTACCCGTCGCCCTAATCAGATTTCTCTTTTGAAACCTTCATCTGCTCTTACTCAGAAGTCGCTCATCTACCAAAGCAGGAAAATGTATAACCACCTGCCTTTAAGAATAAGAGATATTCGGGATTTCAATAAATTCAAGAAAGAAGTGAACAAGATTTTAGTTGAGAAGGCCTATTATACACTGGAAGAATTCTACCTACATTCATTAAGTTAAGAGTCAGTATCAATTTGTGAGTAGTATATTTTATTTACAAACCTATAATTATTTTATATTTTATATTGTTTATATATTCTTTCATATTTTTTCATATTATTTTTTCATATATTTTTTCATATTTTTTCATATTATGCCCTTTCTTTATGACCAGACAATGTGTTGAACTTTTGTCTTATATTTTATGTATATTATGTTTTGACTGCTATTTATATATATAATATATGTGTGTATGTATATGTATGTATATGTTTATATGTTTTTATATGTCTGTATATGTGCTTATATGTTTACATATTTCATGTTTATATGAGCTCATTTAAATTATTAAATTATAATTATTATTTATTCTTGATCGCTTTGTCTATGAGATTTTTTGTATCTTCTGACAATAAAGTATTTTTGATTGATTGATTGATTTGAAGGGGCAGTTGATAACTAGACATTTGTAATAAGTAATCACTTTTGTGATTTGTTGTTCAGATGAAACTTTTCCAGAATGATTCAACTGTGTCAATAATACTGAACAATCATTGCTGTCATGACAGAAATTGAAGGGACGGTCGCTTACTAGATGAAGTCTGCTTTTGAGGAACATGCATTTTAATTGCGACAATTTAATTCATGCACTAAAAATGCCGTATGTCGCGGTGTTTTGTCATTATTACAGCGAAAAAAGTTTACCCTAACTTTTCCAGCGACAAAACGGAACCTAACTTTTGTACCAGCATTGTAAACATATTTTTGATGACGTTATGTCACATATTCATTAAATTGTCTTACCGAATTACACTCTAGTAAGATTCCTAAAAACCACTCTAGCGTTTTCTTGTCAAAGTAAACTTGACATTTATAATTCGAATTTTGTTGCCATTAGGACAATTCAACTAAAAAAACTGCATGCGGACTCGTAATTTTTCCAGGGGCAGTTTTTTTCGTTGAATTGTCAGGCAACAAAATTCTCATTACTACATGTCAAGTTTACTTCGGCAAAAAAAAGCTCTCGTGTAATTATAAGTGGTAAAAAAAGTCAGTGACGTTATATGACAGTTGCGGAACAATGTCATAGGGGGACAAAGAAACCAAACTGAACAAAAACAAACCCATTGAACCCATTTTCCATAAGGCTACGTGAATCTTTCTGGTTCACTTAATATCTGTAAAGTTTAGAAAAATCGCAATTATCCACTAACACCCACAAAAAACGAATTTTCATTTCATCAAATGTCAAATGCTTTGTTTGTCCCCCCATGACCGCCATGTTGTGACGTCAGCTGACAGTGCTGTATTGTTTAGACTTCACGGTTCTCGAGTTTTGTAGATGCAGCCATGGTAACTTCAAAAAACGCGCGTTTTGAAAGTTCGACTTGCACACGCTGAGGCGTGTTTCAAATAGGTTAAAAGGGGCACCAATTGAAAAAAAAATGGTTTTCTTTCTACAGAAGTTGATTTATCAGAGTAAAAGTGTACATATCAAGATACATAGTGAATTATTTTAAAGTTGCTATTGGATCACAAGACTGCACCTAACGAATGCTTGTGTTGTGCTTGTCTGCAATCCTCCAGAAACATTAAAATTATACAGAAAATAATTGATGCATGGCCCCCACAAGGGTGAGGCTGGGTGGACCCCTACTAATTATTATTTCAATTATTATAATTCACCTGAGTGTGTTAAATAAATATATTTGTTGTGGACATCTTTATACATAAAAATCCTCCGAGGGTCCATATGACCGTGAACTCCTGAACGGTTGGATCGATTGCGATGAAATTTTTTGTGTGTATAAGTGAATTCGGGAATGGTTTTAAGTCACATTTCCGTTCACTACAAAATGTTTTTTCGGTTAATTGTTAATTTATAAGTTGAAATCTACTGCCAGCGCATTCGCCAACTACTTCGCCTTAAAATGAAATGAAACGAGCAATAAGGAACGCAATAATATGACGATACCACATAAAAAAGAGAGACGCACTACTGTGCTCTCCTCCTGTTACCCCACCCAACTCATTAACGGACCACGTGGCAATGCGACACAGCGCACACAGCGTACGGCGATATCCCTTTCTCGAGCTAGTCGAGAAACTGTAATGCTCTCTCAACATATAGCAAGCTATTCTTTACGCTCTCATGAAACCACCATACCCAAGATAAATACTTTCCGATGCTGTATGTATATCAAACATTAATAAAATGTCTCGGTATCATTTGATGTTTGCAAGTAAAGGAAATGAGTACTTACTCATTACAGCATTGAAACATGAAACATGAAACGGGAAACATAAAACGGGAAACGGGAAACATGAAAACGGAAAACATGAAACGGGAAACATGAAACGGGAAACATGAAAAGGGAAACGGTAAAAAGGAAAACAAATCTGTGCCTAGTTTTTAAGTAAAAATTATTCTATAAATAAAGTTTAGTTGTATTTTCAGGTTAAATAACAGTCTAAAAGGAGCATGGGTAAGAAATAACCATGCAATTATAATATATGACGTGACTGTAAAATAGGCAGGAGTTGGTCGTCATTGACTTGACCGAATTGATGGTGATAGTTTTTGATAAATACAAAACATTTATATTCAATATATTAGGTACAATTAAGGTAACATTTACTTATTGTTGAGTGAGATATTTTTAGGAATTGGTGGGTATAGAAATAGACAATCAATTCATAATAATTCCAAAAGTTTTCAAACTTTGGTCAAGTGAATGGTATATCGAGATAGCAATAAATCTCAGTTTACAACCTCTTCCGAAGTACACAACATTGTCAAAACGGCAATTAACTTGGATTTTAACTACTGTATACTAGTTGAGAAAATTCCAAAAGTTCTGCAAACTTGGAGTAGTATTGAATATATTATTTCATACCATGTAATATTTTCGTTTAAAGACAGATTGTCAACCTTGAAATGATTCTACCTATTATAGCATGGCCTACTGAACCGCAAAAATGAATCAATATTTGAAGAGTCATGGTAGGATTTAAAAAAAGTATTTTGAAGTTTCTTGGAATCAACTCAACGGCATTAATCTGCCTTATACAGGGTGTCCAGAGATGAAACCGACAAAACTTATGGGATTGAAGGGACTGCCCATACGATTGCAAAATGTCACAGACAAATGTCCAAAACCGCTTCGTTACCGACATACAGAGTGATTTGTGAAGTTAGACAGGAAATTCAATCCGTCATATTTAATACAGGGATTGGCCGATTGGGTTCAAATTTGGTACATGAATCACACTAAAAGGCCTCAACAAGAAGCCCTTCGAACGAAACCAATATCAGGACCGGAATATAATTTTTTTCTCATGTTTAGGTCTTGTGAGAATAACGCACCCTGTATAATGATTATCACAAATCTGATCTCAGATTCGAAATCTACGGAAAATATACTGTAGGAAATAGTGGAAAAAGTTTCTGGCACCATTTCTGATATACAGGGTGCGTTATTCCTACAAAATTTTAAAATAAAAAAATATACATATTCCGGTCTTGATATTGGTTTCGTTCGAAGAGCTTCTTGTTGAGGCCTTTTAGTGTGGCTCGTGTTCCAAATTTGAACCCAATCGGCCAATCCCTGTATTAAATATGACGGATTGAATTTCCTGTCTAACTTCACAAATCACTCCGTATGTCGGTAACGAAGCGGTTCTGGACATTTTTATATGACATTTTGCAATCGTATGGGCAGTCCCTTCAACTCCATAAGTTTTCTCGGTTTCATCTCTGGACACCCTGTAAACGAATTATATTTATGAAGTGTGACTTACGCCTTCCTGTATCAGATTATTTTCATGTCCTTTTCTATAACCTGTTATAATTGAACATTTCAAATCGTGCAGGCCATAAAACATAAAATAACGACATGAATACAGTAATTAAACTGATTAAACACTGGCAAATCTGAAAAAGTCGTAAATCTATTAACTATTAAAATTTCCACTTTAAACCGATGTTATTGTCCTTGTTAAGTAAAGTTATTGCAAAAATTGAAGAAATTTGAGATTTGTTGTTATGGTACCTATTAGGTCCGTGATTTACTAAAAAATATTTCAGTATACAGACTGATACATTATCTAAAACAAAAAACAAAAAATTAAATAAGTTTCAGATATGTTTTGAACTGAAATGGAGAACACTTAAATCAAAAGTTAGGACTGTACTGAAAAGAGAAATTTAGACAATGAGAAAATGGAATTCAAATTATTGTTAAATTGCCTTTTAGCTCTTCTTGATAGGTAACTATTGTAGCCTATTTGATCAGATATGGTAGCATTTGAGATTGAAAGTAGTAGTTTTGATACAGTTATAGCTGCCCCAGGTCTAAATCTTTTAAAAAAATTTATTCATTTTTGCTATATGATTTGTTAAATTGTTAATTGTTAAAATTGTTTTTTTCCGTTAACCAGCTGTCGTCCCCTTACAAACAGCAGCCCTCAAAAGTCGAAACTTGTGCGAGCCAAGGATTAACGAGGTCTTACCTTTTAACGTGCGATTCCTAGCACTTTCTCGGGCCATCAGATAAAAATCTGAAGTCGCTGAGGATTCGAACCTAGCCGACCAGCAGTCAATGGTTTTGAACGCTTCAGTCTTAACCACTGAGCTACTTGACCCTTGAATCAAAACTACAGACATTCTATCACACGTTTTTCAAATTTATAGAAATCTCTTTCATGAAATACTAAAAATTTAAATTTGTGTTTCAATACTAACTAATAAGCACCATAAAAAATATTTTTCTACGTTCATGCAAAAATCAAAACTTTATTGAACTATATTTGGTGGAAAAACTGGTACTTTATTGCACTGAGTGCAATAAAGTCACTGAGTGCAATAAAGACTTTATTGCACTCATCTGTCATTCTACTATAGCGTTCTTTCATCATGACAGACATAAACTTTCAAATTGACACCAAATTTAGCCCATTTTCTGTGATATTGTATTACGTTTTAAATAGTTTCATGTTTCATCATATTCATTACATAGACATTAATAGACCTTTGGCCTCATCGGACAATTTCACGTCGAGTGCAATAAACACCTACTTTTTGCACTTGTTGCATAAATATCTATTATATTACTTATAATTAATTTTAATTATTCAAAACGATGAAACGAATATCCCACCACAAGTTTACTTCGTGGGATTGTTTTATAGTTTATTTACATGTTATATATTTATATTGTCATAATTTATTTTAAAATTGAGAATAAACTTATTATTATTATTATTGCATATAAATTCAGCTTCTATTCACATTCTCAGAAAGTATGTCTAAGATAACGTTCGCGAACGGAAATTTTAAGAATAATCCAATCAGATTCGAGTATTGAAGAACTATAAGTAACAGTCCATTAATTTTCCGAAATTAATTTGCCGGCAGGAACTCATAGAATTTTCTTCGGAATTGTCTTGAATGACATGATTATTGCAATGGGAACGGATGTATTGATAATTGGCGACACTCAATTCATGTTTCCATGAAAATACCAACAAAAAGTAATTTTTGACCATACAGAAGATTAAGTGCACAAGGAAATAACCTTTTTTATGCTGCTAAGGCATCGATAATTGATTACTGGTAATTTAATAGCGTTATTAAAAGATACATTTATTGAACTGTACGATAATATTCTTTCTAAACTTTGACACCGGAGGATGAAAGGCGCTTTTGTTGATAAAATTGCATTCCATACATAAAAATGTATTGACACTTTTCCCATAAATTATGTAGATATGGAGTTTCATTATCCTCGATAATTTATTCTGTTTCGTAACGACAAACTGATACGAATTATGTGCTCCAATGCGATTTGTTAATATTTCAAAGCACTAGCTGGATTAATAGGAGTTATTTCTCGGGACTCAAAAAAATAACTTATAATCTTCCTAGAACATAAATTATTTCCGAAAATAGTGAATACTTATTAAAACTATGAACTATTTGGACTAGTCCATGAAAGTATAAAAATGTATTAACTTTTTTATGTTTTGGCATGAATTGCTATGGTCATTAGCCACGTGTTCTGGGTGGGCTGTGTTCCTACCTCCTTACGCCACTTTAGAAGCAGTACTGGTAATTTTTAAAGCAACAGTGAATCGTGGAGAAATATGTCCAGTCGGAAACGAGAATTTTTATTCATTATTCCATATTCTAGTAAAATCATTTTTAGAAAAGTGTCTAATAGAAATAAGATTACCAACATCTGAATTATTACTGCATGAAAGGAAAGAATTATTAGTATTTGAAATTAAATACAGTAAAAGAAAAGAACTCATATATAAATATGATTATTATTTGTTTCTTCTAATTACCTGAGTTTTGCTTTTGTAAAAATAATAGACAAATTGGTGCCAAATGAAACTTACACTTATTAATAACGAGTGCTCATGCGTGACTAAAATTTTCGAAAAATGTTACTGTTTTCATAGTGATATTTTCAAATTAAAGATTCTGATTAGTTAAAACACATTCTATAAACTTGCACTGCACTGTTTGGACCTTTGGTGTAATAATGAATACCAAACCCCTGTTTTTAACATCTCGACACGTGTTTTAGTCACCAAGTAAGGGAAGATTAAGCTGGTTCAATCCGGTTTAATCTTCCCCCCAGAAGGATGGTTACCTACTTGGTGACTGAAACACATGTCAAGATGTTAAAAATAGTAGACCGAGAGATGGTAACACAAAATTTCCGGTCATTTGTACCAAGTATGGCGACCCTTCAGGGATCTGATTACGTAACGACGAAAAGAAAAATGATGGTCATAGCGCTGGTACTGTCGGCCCAATCTCGTGGACGTTAATCGAACGTGTAAGATTAACTACGAAAGTCGAACGATTTGTCAACCGAAAATTCTTGTATTTTTCGAAAGGCGATGAAAAAAGAAGTAGGCGGTAGCGTAATGCCATACTTCTCCGGTGTGACTTACAGCCCGCCATACCAAAGAGAACACATTAATTAAAAATTAAAAATTCAATCATTTGTACCAGGCTAATTTATGCACAGCTAATCATCTTCGAGTAGCCATTCACGAAAATCACCATGCCATACTTTTTCGATGATTCCAAATGGCCGCCATACCACCGCAAAGGAGTATTTCTTTATTTTTTTGTAAAACGATTTGTACCAGTAAGGCATTTGGATTTTTGGAAAGTATATGAGACAATGTGACCGTTATTATATTTGCCATACCTCTAATAGGGGGAAAAAGTGATGCCATACCTGAAAAACTTATTTCTTCGACACGTTTTCAAAATACGACTGTACAATACGTAAAATAATTTTTTACAGTTTGTCGTCATTGTATTCGGTTCGTTTGGATACAAATCTACCTAAAATATATTATGCCATACTGTAACCATGGGGCGGAAGAATTCACATTAGAGCCAAAAAGTTTTAAAAAAATAGAACGAATTGTTATAGTATGGCATTTCAAATTTTCGAAACTTGAAAAAACTATGCTTTGGGAAAATTATACCATACTTATGGTAAAGTGCGAAAGTGGTGCCATACTCGAAAACATTATTTTGAGGAAGGTCTTTCAGCTACAAATGGTCTAACTGACATTCATTATTATAACATCAAAAACAAAAAACCTTCATTTCTACTAAATTACCAAAATTTAGGAAAAACTCATTTTATCAACCATTACAATTTCCAACTTCCAACCATAGTGAACAGTTCATTGGTCAGATGAAATTTCCTTTAGAAGTGGTGATATTCTTGAAAGTCTATTCGACGATGCTTAGCTGTGCACAACTTAGCCTGGTACAAATGATTGAATAGTCGCCATACTTATTATTATTATTTTTTCCTAAAAGGATATTCCAGTCAGGCCCTGTCTCCGGAGCTCCGACACATCCGGAGGGCGCGCTGGATCGTTTACCCAGATAACCACTCCCCACGTCCGTGGGGTAAGCGATTACTGGGTCCGAGAATCATGTGCCCTGAGCAGCCGCAGTGAACCAAGGATGACGGCCTTCTGCATTCGTCCGGCTAAGATTTCTGCCATATTACGGCAAGCCGGTATGATTTTTAAGTTTGAGAGCAGTGTGTCCATCATTCCACCAAGGACCCCTATAATCAGAACCACCATTTTAACAGAATGGTTTGGGTAGAGCCTGCGGAGTTCAAAGAGTAAGTCTCGATATTTAGTCCGTTTCTCCTCCTCTTTTCCGACGATGTTCGTTTCACTAGGAGCCGAAAACTCCATGACGAAAATCGTCTTACTCTGATGGTCGAGGAGGACTACATCAGGCTTATTGGCTTGTATTTGCCTGAGGGAGGGGAATGAGTAGTTCCAATATATTCGGCACTTCTCATTCTCCACAACGGACTCAATATCCCCCGGAGCATAAGGTAACACCGGTGTCTCGTCTATATCGTACGAGTGTCGTAGATGGTAGTACAACACTCGTAGAGCCGCGTTACGCCTGTGGATATAGGCTGAGACCTCATATGCTGGACATGCTGAAAGCAAATGCATAAGGGTCTCAGGCGCCCCAGGACACGCTCTGCAACTAGTGTCGGGGATCTCTATACCCATCACGCGGCTACGGTGGACCAGGGTGTTGAAGACACCATCCTGGCAAGCCATTATGAATCCCTCGGTCTCCGACTTCAGCTCACTTGACCTGAGGAAAGCAAAGGTCAAGTTTTTGGATAAGCCAAGGTCTTCAATGTTCTTGAAGAAGACCCCATGCATTGGCTTATCCTTGTGCAGCTGCAGGAGGACCTCAGTCTCCGCAGCTTTGATGTGAGCTTTTTGCTGAACGGTTTCCAACCCAGTGACAGAGTTTGGGTTTGCCCGTTCAGTTATTATTATTATTATTATTATTATTACTAGTTAGTAACCCAGTCATTGAAATAGCGAACGTTCAAGCAGTAAAACCAAAAATACTTTCTATTTGTGACAACTGTAACAGTGACAGTTGAAACGAACGTTATACCCCAAAGCCAAAGTAGGTCTATTTTATTCCTCTTGTTCAACATCTCTTCTTGAGTGAATTGGGTAGCCTTCGAAGTATTATTTTAATATGGCGAAGGAGAATAGCGTATTTGCCAAAAAATTAAATTATTTCATTCGAAATAAAAAAAATATTTGTTTTGGAAAATCGCGGTTTTTCAGGAAAGACGCCTATATAAATAAATTTGATAAACAAAACATTCAAATACTGAATTTGATCCAAATCTTAGAACCATTTTCGATATCCAAAATATATAAATGAATAAATAAATATACAACATACAATCAACCGGCTGCACCCTTACGAACAATCCTCAGAAGTGTATTCGATGAGAGACTTGTGTGAAATAGGAAAGACGTAGCGCTTGCCTTTCAACGTGTGATGCCATGCACGGGTGACCGCGCTGGAATGTGAACGCCAATATAGGTTCATTTGTTTGAAAAGCAAACGCGCTACCATCGCGACCACTACGGCCCATAATATGATCAGGAGCGTACTCGGGATTTTTTTAGAAGATGGGTTATTTTTATAACTTGAATTTCCATAACCAAAAATACATCTCAATAAGATAATTTTAGTGATTAATCAAGTGGTATGTATTGATAAATTTCGAGGGTTCTAACTCCCGAAATCCCCTTTTGGGTGCGACGTTGAATATAATACTCCATTATTTCCCTCATCTGTCAAAAAAATGTATTCGCTGATAAACCCGCTTCGTTCCTTTTGCGAATAAACTGCATGGTCCTTCCTGACAGTTGCCTGAATGTATACAACACATTTCACAAGTCTTGTGACATATTGCCGTAAGTAATTTCAGTAAATAATTATGTTCATTGATTTAATAAAAATAATTATGTACGTTGTGGAATAAATGTTATTGGTTAATTGACATATTTTGGAAATAATCTGATCAAATATAACTCGACCGTCGTTTATCAAATCGAATAAATTTTGGAATTTCCACCTAAACATTTTTGTTTTAGACAATTCATGTCGTTAAATTCAGAGATTTATGTTCAAAGAATAAAACCCTCGAGCTTAAAAGCTCTCGTGTTTCATTCAGAACATAAATCTCCGAATTCAACTCGATAAATTTTCAAACAAAATCGTTTTCGTTGAAATTGAAAAATGTATTCGCTGATAAACGAAGTCTTGTTATATTACCCCCGAATAAATACCTGTAGAATAACGCTTTTACACCAAGCTTTTCGATCAATTAGACTATAATAGAAGCACAGAGCACTGATCATTCTGGACAAGTGAAAGTACAAATACTCAGAGCAGGATCAAATGGGACGGTTTGAATTTGAAATAGAGGGATCTGCTGTCAGTCACCTTATTCATTTTTGTATTTCATGAAAAAGTGTTACATATACGCTGATAAAATTGTTTTGAACATAAAAAACAGAATATTATCATCACTAAAATCAATACTAGAAAAGACTATACCAAAAATAAACAAAAATAATTAAAAAATGTATGTACCTATGTAATAAAACTTTTTAGAGTAATCATATTTTTAATTCTGTCATCAAATTATACTTTTATTCGATATTTTGTAATTCCGTATATTGTATAATAAATTGTTTTCATTATTAGTAAACCTTTACCACCATAATTTTTCATAACTAGTCTTATCTCATAACTGATAAACAATAATTTAAATATAATATCGTCAGCAGAATGAGGTGACTAACAGTAATGAGGTCATTTTGGCGATCCAATGATACTCAAAATCTCGATCCAATAGGTCATTGACGAAATTGACATTGTATGAAGCTTAGTGTGATAACTTAAAAAAATGGAAAAATTAACTGAGCATTCGAATTTCATTCATCAAAAATATGACTCGTGTGCTCTTTTGCTTTCTTCACTTCTGAAATTGTTACATAAATAACTATCCTGTAAAAGAAATATATGGCAAATATTTCAAATAATGATCTTAGTCAGTTTTTATCGGACCAATTAATTCATAGATATTTTCCCGACAGATATTTCATGTGTTTAAACCTCCGAAAGTATGAACACCCAACGGAGTTCCCAACGTCACATCCATTTCAAACTAACAAATTAATTCACATTATCGAACCCACAAATAAAAATATCTATTCATACTTTGACGAATGTGATTCAGAAATTTTCCCAACAAAATAATACACACACACACACACACATGTTTCTTGTTTCCGACAGAAACTAATTAGTATCAATCAGCATTTGCTCAGAATCTCTGTCTCATGATTTGAGGCTATTTTACAAACCAATTTATTTTTTCTCAGAAAATGCTCTTTAATAACGAATATGTAACAAACGTCACGTCTGAATTGAATACGTCCGTTTTCAGGAGGTAATAAACTCAATAAAATATGACAAGATTATTTAACACAGCACAAAGACGTTCCAAACGTGCTCAGATTCCTATTGGTTGGAATAGGAGGTGTGTTGTCACTACCAGTATAAATACTACTCTACTCATTGGGGACCATAACCAAGATAAACGGTCTAGTACAGAATTGTGTCATACGTTAAAATACCGGCACTCCAGTGATAGATAACTACTGATTGACTTTTTTGTGGAAAAAATACAGAGTGAAACATTTTAGACTGTCTATTTGTTTTGTGATCCATCCAGGAATAAAATGGTGAGTTTATTCAAACATTATGAATTAGGGATGATTCTTATAATTATACGTTTATGCAGAGGGCTAAAGCTATATAAGTGAAAAATTTTATCTTGATTTTGAATCGATGTAGCTGATACTTGATAAAAACCAATGTTGACGTTTATAATAAAACAATTATGTTGATTCTCACAAAGGACATGGCACTGGATACATGTATTCCTGGGGCTCGACAGATTTTTTGATTTTTTGATATATTATTCTACAGGTCAAAACAAGCAACTTTCTTTATTAGACTTTTTTTCTGGCTCTACAGCGTGAGCTACAAAAATGGGTTGATTGTCTAACGCTAATTATGGAAAATATTTTCTGCGAATGGATTTTTCTTGATTTTTGAGAATAATATCATGTGAAAAATATAAATTTCCTTTGATTATATCAATTATGGTGTACTCGTTTATATACTTCCCAATTGTGGGCTTTTCTTGGAATTTTTCGGAACCAAAAGGAATACATGTATCCAGTGCCATGTCCTTTTTGGTTTAGAAAACCGCAACATATGTCTCGCCAATACAATGGCTTCTTCAAGCAGGAGTATAATGAGTCGCAATTATCATCAAGGATAATACAATAAGTGCTTCAAAAATCACAGTCCATAATAAAATGTATTCGTGAAATTGTCCGATCGAATATTCCTTCAAAATGCAGATTTTCAAAATAACTTGCCAAGGTACTCAAACTCTGTTGCGTTACAAAACACCACTCGAGCAAGCTCTCTTGGTATTTATAAGCAACACAGTTTTCGAGCCTGCAAGGTGAAAGTATCGTTTCGGTTGTAAAATAGTTATTTATGCAACAAGTACAAAAAGTAAGTGTTGTCCAACGTGTTGTCCAACTCGGCCTAACGGCCTCGTCGGACAATTTCACGTCGAGTGCAATAAACAATTTTTGCACGAGTTGCATACAACATTTTTTCTACATTCATACAAAAAGCAATAGGTGTTGGAAATTGAAAAGCGTAACCTAAATGATTGATTATTACTATATCAATTTGCAGTGAAACAGATCACTATCATCTATTTTCTATTACATTTTAAAACTTTAAATTCTGTAATTGTCAGAAATAATTTTTGACTGGTATCCGGTTTTTCTATAACCACAGTTGCATTATAAAAATCAAAATGATAGTAGCCGTGAGCGCGTATGTTATCACGAAGGGTAGTCATAGTACAGACAGTTTGCTCTATGCAGGTAGACGGTTTAGAACAAAGCGGACAAAGCTAACATTAATACAAAATAATATAAAATATGTGACTATATGAAACGTATTACCAATCTAACAGAATATCTGCTAAATATGTAGTGGGTTTGAACATTTATGTTTGTCATAGTGACAGCACGTTGAAGTTGAATGACAGATCAGTGCAATAAAGAACTTCTTTTTCCACTAAATATAGTTCAATAAAGTTTTGCTTTTTGCATGAATGTAGAAAATAATTATTTATATTTCCCAATAGTTTACCGCTCAAAAATTTAGGAGGGGAGAGTTACTAAGTTTTGTTTGATCGTTGATTAAGTTCTGAAAATTATTCTCTTCATTAATTTCCAAAGTTTCAAGCAGATTCAATTTCACTACTTTGTCTTCAACATAAAGTATTTCAAAATCATGTTCAAAAGTATGATTTTCTGCGAGTAGATGAGCAAATGTTTAATTTGTCTTGCCGCTCACAAAGCATTTCCTATATTCAGTTATGCGTTTTTAAAGGTTCCACCAGTGTGTCCGATATAAAACATTGTACAAGAACCAGAAGTTGATGTATAAACTCCACTCTTTTTCAGTTCTTCAACTTTATTTTTATTGTTTTTTATATGCCTACACAACTTATCATTTATAATGTTCAATTCTTTGAATTTATGCCGGAGGAACCTGAAGATTCCTCCATTATTTTGCTATAGCGCCTCTAGCTCGGTACTATTTGATGAATGTCAACAACTGAGGTTGAGAATTAAATGTTTATGGAGATTTTTCCTGGTGAGTAGAGAGGATATTATAGAATATCTCATCTTCTCTTTTTTCTTCTTAGCTCCCATTTTCTTTTGAACTCCATTGGGTGTGAAGAAAATTGTCTCCGTTAAATAATGATGAACATCACTCAAATGTAAATTGTCTTACAGGAAATACAATTTATATGTAAATGAAGTTTCACAATTGCATATAGATTAGAGAGGCATGATACATGGTGAGGTGAATTTTGTATACTTATGACAGGGCTAAAAAAAATGGGCGTTATATTTATACAAGGACACTATATATTGGTTATGATATGACCACCCTTCTCCATTAGCCAGTGTGTGATTCAACCATATGTTGAACTAAGGTCTAATTTCTCGAATTTACGCATATCTTATCACATCAGATTCATGATCTGCGGTCTCAGTCATTTTGAATTCGCCGGTTTCGTTAATTAGGAGTTAGATTCATAGGTTATCTGAAATAGTTATTTATGTATCAAGGGCGTACAGTAGGCGTTTATGGCTTGCGGCGAGGATACCAAAGGCCGTAAACGCACTTTACGCACGTGATACATACAAAATTTTATGCATTATGTATACAATAATCAAGAGTAACATAGTATGAGGAACGTGAAACTATAGAAGCTGAGGGTTTTTATATTGAAGAATCTATATCAAATAAATAGATCATCACTGAACAAATTGACAACAATTGTGCCGGAATGATAGCAGACAGTTATTTGAACCAACCATCCACTTTTAAAATGAATACTTGTTCTTGTATCGATGCAGATACTGTAACGAAGCTTTCAATAAGTAATAATTATGTTCAAGAGAATATCCCATCTTCAACATCAATAACTTAACCATTAACTTTATTTTCAATGTTCCTAACACCTAACCTAACCTAACCTAACATAACCTAACCTAACCATCAACTTTATTTTCAATGTTCAGTTACATGTTGAAAAAATGTGTATTATGAAGAAATGTTAGGAAGAGTCTTTCTCTATTGAACTGAAATAATTATGATTCGTGTTAGGTCTTGGATGAAATGATGTGTAAATATAGACAATTTGATAATTTTGTCTACTTTACGGCCCGCGGGCTATAATGCTCGATGAATCAGGCGGTAAAGTGTACTTTACCACCCGCTAGTGCATAAAAACTATTTTTTTTTTAATCTTGTGTCCTGAACGTGGGAACATGAAGTTCGCACTGAGAAAAATAATCATTATTCACAAGCGAATATTTAATTACGACAAGTAAAAACTTATATACTATATGGGACAGCTCTACAACTAACCTGCCACAAGTAAAACGAGGTTTCTAAAATAAATCACTTGCTATTATTAAGTTAGTTTTAGCAACTGTAATCACTAGCCACTAGTTGAGTGGTAAACCAACCATAATTAAGTTGTTTTTTTGCCATGAATAAATATTTTCTTATAATTAATCACTAGTTATTTATCATTGAAATACTTGATATCTTGTTATAATTAGTTTGGAACTTAACATAAGTGAGCAGCTGTCTCCCAGTAAATTAGTTACTAGCTTGACCTGAATTTATAATTAACTTATGGTGAGTTAGTAACCTCTTTCCTATAAGTTAGCTGATAAGTTCTAGTGATCAAGTGATTATCGTCTCATGAGTATACAAATTACGAGTAATCACAGGACAACTACATTCCTGTTAGTCAACAGTGAGCTCCCAGTAGGTTAGCAAATAGCTCCATGTTAGTGGTCAGAATTGAGGAGATTATTTATGGAAAAGTATCAGTTATCTTGCAGCAATCAAAGAAGATATTTCTGAGCAATGAATGTCTAGTTGAGAGCAATGATCTGAAATGTTTAGATAGTTTTCGGTAAGAATCAAATGTCTTCCAGTGACTGAACCAGACGCTTGTTGCCTGCTCCTAACATGAGCAAGATCAATATATGGTGGTAAAACACCATAGCCAACTATTACTATCAAAAATTGTTTTGAACAATAGTCATCACTACATTGTCCGCAATTAGTGGATTAATCTTTTGAAACATGTCCTGTTGCTGATTAATTATTACATTAATTATATTTGGTGGCGTTTGAATATAAGTTTTCAACCTACCCAGTTTTATGTTCAGTTAGTTCACCGTCAAACCACCAGAGAGATGATAATCAATTATATGAAACTTTTGATAATAAATACTTTATTATAATAGAGCAACTTTCAATTTGTCAGACATTTCCTAAAAACCAATTGAGGAGTTCAAAACGAAAAAAAAAAGGACAGACAGAGGGCTTCAATTAAAATCAACAATGAAATAAAATAACCTTTATTGAAAGCTACTACATGGGATTGAAACATTTTGAAAACGAAACACTAACAATTTCTCATACATAAATCAGTCTACTCTAAAAATATACTCGAATATATTTGAAAGTGAAACAAAAATTCACTAAAACTCACTGGTTTTTGTACTCCATTACCACACACGACGCACAAAGTGCCACACTTTCAGTCACAAAACAAAAACTCATTATTCAACTGATTATGCACCATAAACATGTGTACTGGCCTATGTTAGAATTGCAAATGGCGTTGTGAGGGGTTGTGAAGGTTGAGATTTTGTCACGAGAGTCTCCGAATTCGAACGGAAGCAACCGAAAGCATGAAAATTGTTTAGTAGATCATTAGTGGCCAATATTTTGTATCCTGCAGTAATTGTTCCCGCCGATTATGGAGGCAAAATGAGCTGCTATGGCAGATATTATATTTCGGATATATCGGTTCAATAGTAACAGTTATTTTTTCTGTCCCAACCAGTTATCTGTGTCTCAGTATTATCGATTTATTGAACCGAGTTATAATCGCTAGCAGTTATTATTGCTGGGACAAAACTCTCACTTCAGAAACATGGTTTTTGCTGGCCGAAGTGGCGGAAACATTTTCCACAATAAAAATTTCACCTATCCGAAATGAAGAAAAGTCAGCAACAAATTTTACTTGGCAGATTTTTCTCGGTGCGGTATCATTTACCTACTCTACTGAGAATTCAATCTCCTGCCAACCCCAGAGTAGTTATTTGAAATGACCACTCGCCGTGGAATGTCGTCTTCTACCTATCAAAACGGAAGTCACTTCACCCACCGCCGCGTCTCTAAGAAATTTTTGCTTGGAATAATTTTGAAAGTTGGGTCAGAATTCAAACTACGGGTCTGAGTTTCTTTATTTCGGGGACGGGGACGAGGTCGTTCGCGAATTAATTACGTTTTGATAAAGTGTTTCCAACAAATGTAAATTTCTAAGAAGTTCACTTTCATAAAATAGGTCGGGGTTTCCTAATATCGGTATAATTTATACTTATCTCTTATAATGTCTGAGAACTAGAAATATCTCTCTCAAATCAGCCGGACAGATGTATCTATCGATTTCTAGGAATTCTGACACCCCGTAATATGGACCGAGGTGTCGGAAGACTTCTGAGAAATTGAGAGATATGAGTAAATTTACTCGAAATGACGCAACATTAACAGTATTTTTTTCATTCAGACTCTCTGAAAATCGGTGATATTTTTACTGGTAGAGACATTACAGGGGACTTTCTAATAAGCTTATATATGAAGGAGACACATCGATTAAAAAATCAAAGTAATTATTACGTTTGTTATTTTACGCTCTTTCGGTTAAAACATTTTTTTTTTCTGAAAACAATCTTTACAATACCTAAAAATATTTCCTTCTCGTCCTAACTTCAATTAGATCTTTTTGGGTCTTTGAGTAACACTATTCAGAGGTCAAATAAACTCCCTAAAAAGGGGGAACATTCTCCATGAAAATTTAAAAATGAAAAATGTGATTTATTTGTAATATCTAACAGAAAACAACTACTTCCCCGGCACAAGCCACGCTGGACATTGAACTATATCTGATAGATATTGTGAAAATACTCTAACTGAAAAGAAAAAATCTGAAAGTGAAAATTCGCTTCATTCAGATAGTTTATTTTTTAAATTTTCTCTAGTTTTCATTGAAAATTTATCAACTGCCTAAATTGATACAAGACACAAAATAGAAGCGTTGACAACATTTCTATTGCGTACCTGTATTTTATTTGGATTCCGACAATTTATATCAAAAAATGAATGTAACATTGGGGGACGTATGTTGAGGACAAGTATAGCTAACGAGGCACAATCAATCTGTTTTCCTCATTTCTGGAAGTGTCCTCACAGACTGTCACTGTTCAAACGCTTTTCAGATTATTATATGAACCCAAACGAATCTAATCTTTGACAGTCATATGATTGACAAATTGATTGACAAATCCAACCTTTGCTGCCCCTCTACTCGCAGAAAATCGTACTTTTGAAATACATGTGGAAAGTAAAGTAGTGAAATTAAATCTGTTGGAAAGTTTGGAAATAAATGAAGAGTAAGTACTGAGAAGAATTCTATAAAACTTACATTTTTCAACTGATTGAAATGCTTTATTTTCGTTGGGTAGACATTCAAAAAGTCCACTAGGACACCAATTTTTATGAATGAATCTCCATTTTCAGGACCAACTAATCTTATTTTTCAAAGTAAAAAATTTTAAAAAATTACTAGCGATTTTTTTTTAAATCAGACTACACTACTGGATTTGCGATATTTTCAAATGGTTCATATATAAATTACATTAAAATGCGTCGATCATTAAACAAGTTATAAGGGAACGAAATTTGAAAAATATGCCGTTTAATCAACCTGCCAATTCATTTTCTAAACTTTTATCAAAATTCGGAATACACCAATGTATTCAGGTCTCGATATATCACTGGTCAAAATTTCATCGAAATCTGTTCATAATTAAAAAACTTATAAAATAATAAAATTTGAAAAATATGTCAATGGAATTTCAGGAAAATGTCATTTTATCTCATAATTATTAATTTTTTTATTTATCAACAGTTTTCGACGAAATTATAGTCAGTGATATTTCGAGACTCCCTGAATCTAGCGGTGTAGTCAAAGTTCTGATAGAAGTTTTGAGGTTGAACTGGTGGGTTGATTGTTGATTAAATGGCATATTTCTCAAATTTCATTAGCCTATAACTTTTTTATTGATTGATGTATTTCAACGTAATTTGGAAATGTCGAATCTAGTGGTGTAGTAAAAAAATCGCCAGTGTTTCTTTTAGATTTTTGACCTTGGAAAATAAGATTAGTTGGCCCTGGAAATGGAGATTTATCCATGAAATTTGGTGTCCTAGTGGACTTTCTGAATATCTACCTAACGAAAAAAAAATCATTTCAATACTTTTTTAGATGATTTGTTAACAAATCACTTGTTATAAAGGCTTTCTATAATATACCTACCTACTTGTCATCGCATTCCACAAGTTCTCCAAATTACATTGAAGGAATTAAATGAGTTTTCTTCTCTCAATAAGTTCAAAATGACACTCAAAAATCTGTTTTTTGAATCAATATGATATTATTATTATAATAAATTTCTCAAATAATATTTTTTGTAGTTGGATTTTTTAATAGTTGAAATTGCCTTTTTAAAGGTCATATCAAAGCCTGAATAATACCTTACTAATTAAATCACAGAAAATTTCGGATTGGCCAAAAATCGACCCGTATCTAGGTTATGCTTTAAATTGAGTAAGTGGATATTTCAAGTTTCAACTTGTCACAGCGCCAACGGCAAAACGTGGGTTCGAATTTCATCAGAAGTAGCAACCGATATGAGTCCCCACCATCTACTGACTGCTACCCATTTTACCTTTCTCACGTAGACTCTGAAGCAGAGGCGGTATCATTTCATTTTGAACTGGCCTTTAATACATCGTGTCAAAATATTCCCGCGTGCTGTGATAGTTTTCTCAAATATTATATTTTATAAATTCGTACATTGTTTTACTACTACTACAATGGTGAGTGATTTTTTTATTATTTTGACTTAATGTTGATTTTTTTCAAATTATTCTCCATCTAGTCACCCTTTAAAAAAAATATTGTCATCACATTTATATATTATATATATGAAGTGTACCTAGTTATGCCATACCATGCCATAACCTAACCTAACCTAACCTCCAACTACACTTACATTATTTTGTAATAGTAATAATTTTTTTCTGGTGATACCATTATGAAATTATTCAAGTTACAGTGGATGATAATAATTGGCACAATCATAGGACACATAATCAAAAATGTAAATATTTTTCCAAAATTGTCCACAATTTATTTGATACACACTTTTACATATATTTCTTGTTTTTTCACCTTCGATAGATTCAACATCTTAAATAAATTCAAATAATCCGATTTTTCCTCATTGATAGGAAATTATAAAAGAGTTGAAAATAATTTCTGGCATTAAAAAAAATACATATATTTTCGACCGTTCAAAGCCACCCGAACCAAAATCTTAGGTGCGTCAATGTTTCTGTATTACTTCGATTGAAACGATGAATTCATAAATAACCTTCAGCAAATCCAATTTAAAATCTTAAGAATTTTATCATTATAATTTTTTTTTATCATCTCACTTGCACTCCTATTTGCGTGTGCCCTAATTTGCATCTTCAGTAGGATGATGCAATGTTTCTAATGATTGACGAAATAATGATTTGAAGTTATTCTTGTTGCAATAATTATTTTCATGCAATAGTTGTGGAAAATAAATATGGTAATATTTTTCATTTACGACTATTATACCTATATAATATTATAAAGTCATTCATTATTCCCGCGCGGGAATAATGAAAAGGGAAAAGGGAAATCTCATTTGAATCAAAATGTCATTTATTCTCAATATGAACAAATCATTTTCAAAAGGGTGTTTATGTGATTCAATGACATTGGTAGCAATAATAATGTTCATTTTGATGAGAAGTAAAATGAAAAATTGTATATTGTATTCTAATACATTAGTCGTAGATAAAGTACAGTGTACACCAATAAAGTACAATGTACAGTTTCTACAATTTTAATAAATATAGGTGTATTTTATGTAATTTTGTTTTCTCTCCAAATTAATTTTTTTTCGTATTTGTTCGTTGTTCAATTATACTGAAATACAAATATGCAGGCATTTTCGAATCTGTTCTACCACAACTAAATGAATTTTTTCATAAAATATTTAAATTTTTAGAAAATTCCAAATATTAAATCCGTAACACAAAAATATTTTGTAAATTTTTACGGGAATGAGCTAGTAATCCATAATGGAATGTTTCTACCTTGAAATGGAACACAATAAAAATGATTCGCTTGTTCAGATAATTGGAATTTTTGATAATATTGATACTAGTCATATATTTATTCAGCTCGACGTACAACCCAGGAACATGTAAATTTTTGTATCATTGAATAATTCATGTTTTTCATTTATGAATCATCGAAACTTACGATGTTACTCAAGTGATAATAGCACAAATAATCCCCTTTACATTTTGTTATTCACGCAATGGTAATTAAAAATATATAGCAAACATGGGTTTTTCTTCGCAAATTTGTTCTAATATGATATCTACCTACTCATTTACTGATTTGCTGATTGTTCAACTACGTTTTTCCGTTTCACTCGATTACAAGTGTGTTTTCCGAAATACCTAGTTAATCAGTTTTACATGCAAGTCAAATAAAAAAATAAACATGAACTTAAATGAAATATTTTTGCATATCCAGTTCATGGGTTTATTCTGGATTTATCAAATTGGCGAACAAATACCTACGAAGGCGCAGAAGGGCATCACCTATTTTATTTTTCAGATTCCGACTCACTAACTCGGAATTTCATAATTTCAACTTGGTATCTCGAAATTCCGACTTTGTATTTCGGAATTCCGACTTGGTACACATACGTACTGGTTTCATATGGTTCCCGCCAATCATCAGCGAGCCTAGAGATGGCGCAGTATATTTACTTTAATATACAGGTCGTATTTTTTATGTCGTACCACTATTGGCATCTCGAAAACGGTAAATGATACGAAGTTGGTTAAATTAGACAAAAGTTGCTTATTTTAGTGAACAATGAAACGATGTTTCCAAATCGGAAGTATTACGAACCGTTTTCAAAATATACTGGGAAAACCGAAATTACCCGTTTTATTTTCTTTGCGTTGGCACCCCTATTTTTAGGAATAGGGAAATGTGTTCGGAAAACTTTCTTATCTGTTTTGAATTTTCTTTCACGTGCTATACTTCAATTTTCAAAACGACGTTTCGTTCCTCGGGGCCACCCTCAACTCTATTTTTTCGAATACGGACCTGCATTTTTTTTTAGGAATTTAAGTAGTCCTTATCTTACCGACTTCAGATATGTATCTTACCTGGTATTTGTTTCTACATTTCTGTCCCTATATGCCATCGCAAAGAAAAGAAAAACGGCAATTTCAGTTTTCCCCGTATATTTTGAAAACGGTTTGTAATAATTCCGATTTGAAAACATCATTTCATTGTTCACTAAAATAGGCAACTTTTGTCTAATTTAACCAACTTCGTATCGTTTACCGTTTTCGAGATGCCAATAGTGGTACGACATAAAAAATACGACCTGTATATGTAATTTAGGAATTCCTAACAAAGGATAAATAGATTTTTTAATTTCATTGGGTGAACCAAACTGATGATTGTAAAGAATCATGAAACCGGTATGTAGTAGTAGTATGTGTCCAGAAAAAAACAATTACTTCCTGGGTGGATACCCCGACAGATATTGAATCAATCAATAACTTTGCAAGAGCTCTTTCCTCTGCCTTGAAATGCGCATTAGAATCATTAGTTAGTGTTACTGGAAATCTTTCTATTTCGTCACCAAGATGGATCCTGTGATCAATTTCAATGAAAGTTAGCGAGACAAGTTAGGTATGAGATATTTTCTGCTAGTCATGCGCTATAAAATCTACACAAAAGTACTCATATGCTTTTCTAACAGAATTGTTTCGACTGTTTCACAATGACTGGTTGATTATTGCTGCAAGAAAGTACTGATGATGACGACCATAAAGTCAGAAGCACGGTATACGGTTGCTTGATACTCTGGGACCCATCATCTTTTCCCTTTTTTTATATTTTAACCCCTCGCCAAGTCATATGGTTTTCCCTGAGTTTATATTTCATAACAAATTTTCAAACGCTGTAATTCGTTGTGAAATGGCATTATACACCGTCATCGACGTATAAACAAGGTGTCTCGTATCGTTATGTTCAAATTTTGGTAATGCAAAGTAGACTTCATTTCAACTAAGAAAAACGGAAAACTTGTGTACGTATACATTTTGATTTTTTTCAAAGTTAGAGGTCAAGGAATGCGAGCCAACAGTTCATGAAAGAAATGTACTCCTAAAATCTACAAAAACTGATTTTATTTGAAAAAATTACCTATTAATTTTCGAAATGTTCACCTTCTTACTGACTTCAGGATTTTTTATGATCTGACAATCACATTCATAGACCTGTAACTCATAAAAACAAATAAAAATGGATATACAAGTTTTGCGTTTTTCTTACTTGAAATGAAGTTTACTTTGCACTACTAAAGTTAAACATAACGATACGGGACGCATATTTGTATCGAGCATCCATTATCCAGTATACCACATTCGGGTGACGTCGTGACTTCCGATCGAATTCGAAACGAGCGCCCCCCGATATCCCAACGCAGGTCGGCGTACCGGAGGCTCGATATGCATTTTCAACAATTTCAACAATTTCAACATTTTCTACTCAGTTCGTCTTTCTTGTCTTGACATTCGACAAAGTATACTATAGTGAAAAGGCAAGCTAGGTTAGCTTACTCAGGTTAGGTCAGGTGTTACGCGCCAGCGAAAAAACAAATTCACGCATTCTCAACTCTCAAGTCAGTTTGACTTTTTTGTCTTTTATTTTAAGGATTTTAGTTTGGCATTTAGGATCTCGTAAGTATCGAGTAGGCCGAATGTTCGTCGTACTACCGTATGATCGATACATTTAGGCAACCCGAATGCGGCATACTGGATGCTTGATACGAATTTGTTTACGAGACACCTTGTATACAATCATATGAATACGGTATAAAAAAAGAAATTCCGAGTTAATAAGTCGGAATTCCGAGATATAAAGTCGAAATTATAAAATTCCGAGTCGGAATTATGAAATTCCGAAATACGAAGTTGGAATTCCGAGATACTAATTCGGTATTAATAAATTCCAAGATACAAAGTCGAAATTCCGAGATACGAAGTCGGTATTATGAAATTTCGAGATACGAACTCGGAATTCCGAGATACTTAGATGGAACTATTAAATTCCGAGATACCAAGTCGGAATTCCGAGATATAGAGTCGAAATTATAAAATTCCGACTCGGAATTATAAAATTCCGAAATTCGAAGTCGGAATTCCGAGATACTAATTCGGAATTGATAAATTCCGAGATACAAAGTCGAAATTCCGAGATACGAAGTCGGTATTATGAAATTTCGAGATACGAACTCGGAATTCCGAGATACTAAGGTGGAATTATTAAATTCCGAGATACCAAGTCGGAATTCCGAGATGTAGAGTCGAAATTATAAAATTCCGACTCGGAATTATAAAATTCCGAAATTCGAAGTCGGAATTCCGAGATACCAATTCGGAATTAAAAAATTCCGAGATACAAAGTCGAAATTCCGAGATACGAAATCGGTATTATGAAATTTCGACATACGAACTCGGAATTCCAAGATACTCAGATGGAATTATTAAATTCCGAGATACGAAATCGGAATTATAAAATTTCGATTTGATAGTCGGAATTTGAACAATAAAATTAGTGTTGCCATTCTACGCTTTCGTGAATAACTCACTAGAAATTCAAGTCTCAGGCTCTTTTCACTTTTATAAACTGCCATCTACCTACTTCATTCAATTCTCACGATTACTACTCCAGGTGACTCATGAGAGTTAGATAATAACGTTCAGTTGCGATTACTTTTATCAACTGAATCAGTTGGAGTTCCATCAGCGAAAATCCTTGGAATTCATGACGATAATTGGACTACCGAGACGTGCCCCTTAGCAACAACGAGTGATATTCTGGGAATGCTTACTTGTGGCACCATACAGTCTTCCATTCATCACGTTTCGAATGATTAATTATAACACGCAGATTCCGAGAATTAGCCGCGTATAATTTTTCAAAGTTGCAAAGTGAATTTTGCAGGTGTTCAGTTCAAGTCGCGTGATATAATTGGCGACTAGAATTATATTACACAAGTCCGCTTCGTTTAGAAATTTTTCCTTTTTTCCAAGAATTTCATTCGGCTTACCGGTTTGGCCAGAAGGTACCACAAATTCGAGTTTTAAGCAGCTCGTCACGTATTTTTTCTAAATCGGTTACTTTTCGATGACTCATCACGAATTAAGATGAGAGATCTCCGGTAAAGGTAAGTTTATCGGGCTACACCTTGAAATTGAAAAAAAGTGGTGTGACTTACGTAGTTTGATCTCCTGAGTTATGTCCTGTTTGAATCTTGAAAACCGACACTATTTTTTTAGTAAAAATTCGTAGAAGTACCTACTTCTTTTTGTCTTCTTTTTTTTTCAGGCGCTCATCAACTGATGGTTTACAAATACAAACACCAACAACAACATTTTTATACAAAAATATGTTAGTATTGTTTGTCCTCTTCATAAATTGGTTCCCTGCAAAACGAGCCGCCGACTATTCAAATTCAATTATGAACAAATAACTGAGCAAATAAATGAAGGAAAAGTTAAGATCAGGTGACTAACTCGCCAAAAAGAAAAATATTAACATGCAGGTTATTTTTAAGTTTAAGAAGGTCGAATTTTTGTGTTTAGTAGTAGACAAAAAGAAAGAGACATTTTGTACGATTTTTGACTGAAGTCGATTTTCAATAATCAGAAGGGCATAACTTGAAAAGTACTCGAGAGGGCCACGAAATTTTTTCAGATTAGTATTCAAGAGATCAAACTACGAAGGTAACACCACTTTTTTTAATTAGAGGTGGAGCCCGATAAACTTACCTCAACGAAATCTCAAACTTCCATCTAAACCACTTTATCATTTCACATACATTTTTATACCTTTCAATTCCGTTGTACTAGGCTATTTCATGCACGTGAATGATGATGCTTTATAAAACGTCACTTTACATTTCTTTTGGGCTTTTCTTCACTTTATAGAACGATCATAATCAAAAATAAAAACTCCTAAATTCATCGATCAACTAATAGAAGTTTTGTCAAATGGCTCATTTTATCGATAATATTCATGGCATATGAAAATCTATCCTCAATTGGAGGAAAACTGTATTTGTAGGTGGTCCAAGTTATTTCAACGTGTTTTTATAATATTTCACAAACGTTTTCAATTTCAAGGCAATATATTCACTTCGAATCATCAATGTGTCCATATGATATTGAACCAATATCGCTGAATGTTTCGAGGCCAATATTGCTTCAAGAATATTTAACCAATATTATTTTAAAAATGATAGATGATGATAGATAGATATTGTGAAAATACTCTAACTGAAAAGAAAAGAAAAAATCTGAAAGTGAAAATTCGCATTTTCATTCAGCTAGTGATTTTAGAGATAAAAACAATATTGTATATCCAAGTTCGATAGCACATTGGTAGAATATTATTTAATCCATATTCTAAAAATTATATTGACCCTATATTGATTTAGATTGTTACGAAAACCTTACGCCAATATTTGAAAGACAATATTGATACAATATTACAGAATACATTTATCACTAGGATTGAAATTTGAATATTGGCCGAATATTCAATAAGCAATATTGAAATGAATCATGATTAAACTTGGGTAAGAAACCGCTAGGTGGCCCCACATATGGAACAACAGCTGAATCATAGTAACATATATTAAATGAGGCTTCTCACAATGCGTTTACAAGTCAATCTACTCAGTGGTACAACAACGAAATTGTAGAATTTTTAAATTATTCGACATTTTCTGGAAATATTTCATCAATGTTTCCAAGGCAACATATTCACTTTGAATATTTTACCAATATAAGCAAATGATATTGTACCAATATCCCTAAATATTTTGGGGCCAATATTGCTTCCTCAATATTTCACTAATATTATTTGTATAATGTCCAAGTAATATTGTGCCAGTATCCCGAAATAATTATAATATTATCTTGCCAATATTACGTTTTAATATTTTGCCAATATTTTACCAATATTATTCCAATGTAAGTGTGCTACAGCGATATTGTACTAATATCGCCTAACATTTTGAGGCCAATATTTCTTCGAGAATGTTAGACCAATATTATTTTTCAACTATTGGACCAATATGGCCGAATGTTCACATTTTTTTCTCGCCAATATTAGTATTTGAATATTTTGCCAATATTTTCACAATATTGTACCAATATTGTCCCAATATGGGTGAGCTACTTGGGTAGTCGCTATTTTCCATCGTTCAAGATAACCTCTTGGGAGGTATTCATGTTGAAAAGGGGAACATTCTCAATTAAAATTGAAAAATGTGATTTATGTTGAATATTTTGCCAAAATTTTCATAATATCCAATATTATCCTAATAAAAGGTGCTACTTGGGAATCTTGACACTTTTTTAAATGTATAACTTATTCAAATACGTATAATCCTGTGTCCTTACTGATGATAACTTATTTTCGACTATAATCTCTCTTAGTCACAATATTCTATCGTGATCGATATCTATATCAGAAGTGTCTCTTTTGAAATGATTCATCTATAGGAACCCGAATTCCATTATCATCGCGCGCGACAAGTCACATATTGAAGTAAACTGAAGAAAATTTTTTCTAAATCTATGAAAAAAAATCACTACGTCGACTACCTATATGGACTTTATATATAACCAAATCAAAAATTATAAGGAAGCAAAAATATCCCTCCACAAAAAATATTTCACAACATTATCCAACATCAAACTCGACGGAATCTCCCTAAATATATTATCTCCTGATAAGGTTTGAATTCTCAAATGTATAGCTAGTTTTAACGAGGCCGGTCTATGCATGCCGCAAGATCACGATAACCGTTGTAATAAAGTTCATTCATGAATTCATTGACTCATTGAGTAAGCTCGTTATCGTACGATGTAGTATTTCTGCGTTTCAAAATAATCATTAGCTGATGAAGCGTTAATCCGATATCTTTCGAAAAAATACGATACTGCGAATAAATGTACAGCTTCATTAAAATAATCAGTTGAATAATCAGGAGAGAATTCTTTCTTTTTTTGATCCGCTCCACTAGCTTCTATTCAAATAAGAAATAATTTATTCAGACGTGTATCTCACAGAATAACTTACATTACACATCTAGAGAAATTATTTCTGATGAAGCATAGTTATCATAATCACAAAATTCGTCCTCCATCTTGTATTGACGATTTTCGAATTTCGACAAAAAATTCCGAATCTTTGACCTCGAAAACCTCCACATACCAAATTTAAATAGAATCGAACGAAATTTCCGCCACATCAAATTTATTAATTTTGACAACAAATCCACAATCTCCGATCCCAAAATCCCACAAGTACCGATTTTGAATCGAATCTGACGATAGTCACAGAACTAATACTCTATCTTGGAGACGATGCCATATTCAGTCTGTAAATCTTGACAACAAATTGATAATATTCGACCCCCAGAACCCTCAAATGCAAATTTTGAATGGAATCGAATCATAATAACAAATCTCGACCGCCATTTCGGAGGCTCCATTTGGTTTTTTTTCTTTAACATAATTTCCATAATGCATTGTCGGAAAATTATGAACACCTACCAAATTTCAAGTTAACCGGGCCACTAGAAGTAGAAGCTTGTAGAAGCTTGTAAAAAGAAATTGCGTACCGTAGGATTTTCCAACGTTGAAATATTTCCGTCCAGACAACACAATGATATGCACTTGCTTCAAAACTCGCTAGAATACTTCAAATTAAGTCCAGTTTTTTCTTAAAGATTTTGGCTTGCTAAACAATAGGTTTACATATTGTTCAATTCATCGCCATTTGCACCTAAAATATTACAAAATCCACCTCTATCTAATATTTTTTTCCAATTCATGATCCCTATACCTAAGAAGAAAGTCCGTCGTATTTATCTAATCTTTTGCAAAGAAAAATTTATTTATCTCGTCTTTAGGCTTAAATACGCCCATTTCCTCCTCAATTAGATCTGATGTTCACTAGAGGCCCTGTATATAGTTTCTTCTTTAAGTATCGTATTAGGTACTGCATTTTTTTTATATGGTGTTTCTCCAAGGACCTCATTATTATTTATTTCAAAATTGATTGAATTTTGTCAAATTCCGAGACAAATACGACCATTCGTTCTATATACAACAAATTTGTGACATAGCAGTTTGTGAATGTTTATGATACCCAGAATACCTATGAGGACTACCGTTCATACAAGAAAACATGCAAGATGAAGGTACAATGTAAAGACAAATCAATCTCTCGAAGTTAATCAAACGCTCCTTAGCTGTGACGTCAGTGTCTTCTTTTAATATGATTGGCCGAAGGTTGGGATGGCGCGGACATGGCCGAAAGTGACCAATCGGAATCACTCGCGCACTGGCGTTAGGCTTCTCGCCTCTTCTTCTGCGTCTGATCGTTTTCAATAATTTTTAACTCTATGAATTGATGAAATATTAAAAAATCGAAAACTGGTCACGAGTTACGTGAAAATGCAATATTTCGAAATATAATTTTTCTGAAAATGACTGGAAAGGCTCATAGATGATATTCCTAAAGACCGTGACTTATATAGCTATAGCAGTGTTCCTATAAATTTGAATCCGTGGGTTCAGTATATGTTCTACAGCCTTTCAGCGAGACAAAACTACTTTATTTATTACTAAACTTGAAAAAAAAAAAGAAATCAGCATGTACTTTTATATTCAAAAACTACATATTCAAGTTAGATTTCAGTATTGAATTGTTTTGACTGTTCCTATACATACTTTGTTCTTGTCATTTTAAGTAAAATGATGAATTTAATATACTCCAATTTCTAACAAATATATGGGTGAATTTGCTGAAATTAAATTAGAATTTTTTTTCTACTTTTAAACGATAAAAATAAAATCTCTCTTGTCAAGATAAAATCAAACTGGGAATTTCCTCGTCCATCGCGACCCTATCTGGTTATGCTTCTTGTGTTTTCAGAACTTCCTGTCTCAGAAGAAATGCATCGTAGACTTTTTCAAAATTGTCGCTGTAGTCGAAACAAAGGGGCGGGGGTTCAAATTGTGCCCATGGTACCCACGGTAACTCCAGCTGCATTGGTAAAAGTCTGTCCACTGAATATGGTAGTGGCACGTTAAAAAATCCACGAACGGTTACCCAAACGGGGCTGGAATATTCTGGTAGACATGGTATGCACCAAGCGTATTGTAAACGGCTGCATCATCAATCTCACCGACATGATTACTTTGGGAGGAGGATCACCCTATCAGAGCAAGCCTTAAAATGCCTCTTCCCATATGGTGTGGTTTTGAAAGAATCTCACTGGTAACGGTAGAGACGAAACCTTCCCGCCCCATGGGTTGGTGGCACGGAGATCTTTGGTTGCTTCGGTGGATGAGCAGTGCTACTCTGCTTGGGTACTGAGTATGCATGCCAGTATTTTGTAAAATCAGCCCTCCTTATAGTCTAAGAGCCAGCGTTCCGCAGACTTACGGTATAGTAGCAAAGTCCATATTAATGCTAGGTATGCTATTTCACCTGTCGTAGGTGAAGTGGGGATTCACTATTCCCATCATGGGTTCCTTGGGGCGTGCCCAGAAGTCGAAAAGCATCAAAACTGACTCCGAAAACGTGATCGCAGATTGTCTGCTCTTTTAACATGTTGAATAAAATATTTTACTTTTATTGAAATATACAATGGCAGACACCTATTCCGGTTCCTTCTATAATTTATATAATTTCAAAGGTGCGAAAATTTTATACAAATTTACGTTATTTTAGCAAAGCTGAAAATTATATATGTTATTCATATTATCATTACATACACATATTTGAAAGAGCAGACAGATAGATCGGTTCTAACATGCAGGCAGACCACATAATACTTTCGCAGTCGTACTAATGAAGGCGTACGATTTTGACTCTCTCACTCTACATCTCGCAAGTAACCTGTATTGAAGCACCTATGTGAAACAATGGAGCAGGTTTAATGAATATACACTGTTCATTTTGAAGCTTCTTTGGATGCTTCCTCTACAATTTAAGTGGAATTTTACCTGACCTTTACTCCATTAGTTTACCCTCCCTAGGAAATAGTATATTGTGCAACTAGTGCGGAAAATAGGATATTTCATAGGAGTTTGACAAGATGATGAACCACGAGCCGTAGGCGAGTGGTTCATCATTATCTTGTCAGAGCTTCGCTTATAGCGAATGCTAAGGCAACCTAGAAGGATTGAAATAAACATTTGTTATTTCTATTGTAGTGAGAACTGTATCTTGACAAAAAAATATTTAATTTGGATAATTTGTATATCTACTTTAAAATGATTTTATAACTGATTACTCTTCAATTATGAAACATTAAAACAGTAAAGATGAAAAAAAAAAGTTGGGTGGGCGAGGATTCGATCCTACGCCACACTACCACACAAATCTGAAATTTGTATTTGTCCGTGCCTTGGCAATTTGCGCCACCGAGAATGTTGATAATAATCGTCAAAAACAATGATTCCAACAAAACATTTGTCGTGATGCAATAGAATATCGAAGAATACTTTTTTATAGTTGGATGACATTGCAGCAACGAAAATTATACAATTCGGTATTTACATAGTAAATATTATCACACTGATACTATAATGTTATGAATATGAATTCATTTGAGAGAGTCAAAATCGTACGCCTTCATTAGTACGACTGAGAAACTATTATGAGAACCGATCTGTCTGCTCTTTCAAATATGTGTATGTAATGATAATATGAATAACATATATAATTTTCAGCTTTGCTAAAATAACGTAAATTTGTATAAAATTTTCGCACCTTTGAAATTTTATAAATTATAGAAGGAACCGTAATAGGTGTCTGCCATTGTATATTTCAATAAAAGAAAAATATTTTATTCAACATGTTAAAAGAGCAGACAATCTTCGATCACGTTTTCGGATTCAATTTTGATGCTTTTCGACTTCTGGGCACGCACCAAGGAACCCATGATGGAAATAGTGAATCCCCACTTCACCTACGGCAAGTGAAATAGCATACCTAGAATTAATATGGACTTTGCTACTATACCAATACCGTAAGTCTGCGGAACGCTGGCTCTCTATTAGTACTGAACCATTTTATCGATAGCTGGGCGCATGTTTCCTTTTGAGACAGAAAGGACCTTTAGCGCTCTGATTTGGTTGCAAATGCAAATTTTCATTTTGCTCCAATCTCCATAGGCTACTAAAGTCGTAAGATAGTTATGTGGTAGAGGTTTAGATAGTAGGTGAATATTCTTACCAGGGACGGAACAAAATTGAAAATCTTCAGTACTGAATAATTTTTCTCTAATTTGCGCACTAAAAGGAAAATTTTTGTAATCGGCACGCAAATGTAGAACAAACCATCTTGTATTGAATTTTTTAGTTATTTTCTTTGCAGGGGCATTTTTATCGAGGAGGCTTTCTAAAAAAAGAAATTCTAATATAATTGTTTTTTTTTACTTTCAGATGATCCTATCAGTATTACTCGTCACCATCAGCCTAAACCAGTTCCAGTGCAGGAGGCTGATAGACGACATAGACAACGAAGTGAGTACCAATCCCAGAGCAAATTTACAGCCTGTTAATCCTAAACAATGGGTGAAAATCAGCACCGCACCCGCTTCGATAATAAACAAGAAAGTCGGAGCTCATCTGGAATTGCACTGCGTAGCCATGGGTTCGCCGCCGCCCACGATCCAGTGGTACAAAATGAATAGAAGGATAACTGAGGTGAGATAATGGTACTTCTTGACTTGTTTCTTTGCTTGAACACTGAAAGTACACGGTGCTAATTTTACCAGTAAGGTTGACTACGTCAGGGTATAACTGGGCTCATTATTCACTATCGATTTTGGTGGACTTTTCGATGTTTCATGGAGTAATCGATTCACCAGCAACCATAGACAGATTATTCGTTTGCGACATCACTGACGGCCGCTTCCTGAGCTCCAAATGATCCCCTATCCTCTGGTGTACGTGACCAGGGGCAGCACGTCCGGGAGCAAAGCCCCCCCCCCTTGTTCTTCCAAATCATCCATGAAAGATATTTTGTTATCTAACCCTCAATACGAGAAAATATATTTGAATATACTCGTTAAATGCCCCCCACTTTTCTGACCTAAGCTCAGTCCCGGTACGTAACGTGCACACATTATTGAAGGCTGAAAAAAAACGCTCTCTTCATGCCGTTTGTCCTTCATTCGATCATTCGTTTTTCCGTGGATGTCGGGTTCACTTCCTAGAATCGTCCATTTGCCATAAAATTTAACTGGAATAGAGCACTGTCAGTGACGTAATATGACACTTGCGGAACAATGTCATAGGGGGACAAACAAACCAAACTGAACAAAAACAAACCCAATGAACCCATTTTCCATAAGTCTACGTGAATCTTTCTGGACAATTTTCTGCTAAAAGTTATTTCCTAGGAAAAATTTCTTTGCATCAATGTGATAATTAATTCATCAAATGTTAAATGCTTATTTGTCCCCCCATGACCGCCATGTTGTGACGTCAGCTGACAGTGCTCTATTGTCTTTGTGACTATACACTTGATCAACTTATTGTTGAAGTATTTAAAAAAAATGAAAATGATTGGCTTGATCCTAGGGCAAAGCAAAATACTTTGAAATCATTCAATGCTGTCAAAAAAGATAACGTTACCCACGAAATTCATTCTGACAGCTCACTCACAGGGTAATAGAGATGGGCAAATATTATATTCCTTGTCAAAGAGTGCGTTTACCATTATTTACAAACAAAATTTAAGCAAACCCTTATATAGACCTCTTCGGGTACAGTATCAACGCAAAACGCTCACATGGTTTTTTGTCGAAAAGATCCGAGGGATTTGAACTTTTTGCTTTCTCCTCGAATTCATTCAAAAAATCATAAAAGACTAAGCAGATGCTATAATCTTGATACCAACCTTGCCTTGATGACGTTTGAACGCAAAGTATATAAACTTGGGCCTTAAATACACCAGAACCTAACCTAGGTGTGTTATCTTATCATCTCCTTTCAGGACTATTCGTCCACTGCAAAAGGCCCTTTTTCTGGTGGTCCTGGATTGGGATTCCACGTACAGTAAAATTATATATTGTCGACAGTTATGTCTCTTCCATAAATTCAACCATAATATCATCTCATTTATTCGATGAAAAGTAGAATTAAACGTTACACGCTTCAGATATTCCTATCTGATATTCTAGTGCTATCCTTGCCATTTTTCAATTGATTGTGCTACTAACTTTTCAAAAGTATTTTATACGAGACCATCACAATCTATTTCTGTTTCTAATTGATATTGTTCATCAACATTTACTGTCTTTAAGTAGTATTCCATGAAGACTTTAGAAGACAATATTACACACAGGAGTCAGGATAGATTCTTGGAACCCAGTGGCATAGCCGCTTCACGGAGGGCTAGTATAAACAGTCTCATACATACTATCATCTTGTAATTTGAATTGCCAAATCGTTCAAACTTTCAAAGATATCGCGGGGGTTAGGTCCCCTGCCCCCCTGTCCCTAGCTACGCCACTGTTGGAACCATGTCTATCATCACCTACAAATTTTGTGCTAAGGATATGAATATCTTCTTCGCGGTAGTTATAGTTGTTAGTTTCATGAAAAACCAGTTGTTCCGTTTTATTTTTCTAGGATATATAATTTTGATTAGGACTACACCTCAAATCTGCATAGGCAGAGATTTGTTGTCAAATATCAATTATTACTTTAATTCATTAAATAATAATCCATATCCAGGCTACATTTATCTTCCTTACTTACGTTTAATCGAGCGTTTAATTGAAGATTGGCAACAATAAACAATTCCAAAAAAACAGAATTGAAAAAGTTCTAAATTTGTTTTTTTTACAACTCCATCAAATGTGAAACTTTTTTCAGAACGAAAGTTTCGAAACAAACATCATCAACCAAGGACAAGCGTTAGCCGAAGTAGGCTCGAGATTGGTGATAAACCATCTGTTGCCACTGCATCAAGATGTCTACAGATGTGTTGCAGAAGCGGGAACTCACGTAGCCACGGCAGCGAGTAAAGTAATCGTCTCCAACAAAGATGGAACGGAAATGAATTTCACGCAACTACTCAATGCCAGGATTCTCGGAGCTCACCATTTGCCTAGAGTAACATTTTGGGCGTTGACATACATGGATGTCATTGGTGAGTAAATGTACCATCTCGTTATTTTCAGTGATATGAAACTGGTTTGTGTTTTAATAAATCAAGCTATCAATTATGTAATAAGCACCGTTTTTAGAAAAAATGAAGGAACAAAATTGATGTATTGAGATTGAGATGAGTATAAGTACCTTCCTGATATAGGTGTATGAATTTTTTTTATAAGCCATGCAAATAGTTTCAAAATTGGCATCAGTAATTATCAGTTTGAGTAGGCACGACGACAGCAGTATTTGTTCTTTATAACGCAAACCCATTCAGCTACAGTACATTTAAAAATAGTTTATTATTGAGGCATCAGAAAACTCAATGCATGTATTTCTTGTTTTATAGGAACTGATGTTATTTTACCTTGCAAATATGTGGGAAACCCAAGGCCCGAAGTCACTTGGTACGACTCAGATGACAAGATAATTGAAAACGACGAAAAGTATTCAACGTCCCAAGATGGTGAACTCAGGATAAGGTCCATAGAATGGTCAGATATGGGAAGCTATACTTGCATGGTCAAAAATTCCGTCGGAGAAGATTCTATAGAAACGTTTTTATATCCGATGCAGGTTTGTACAGTTTTACTAACTTTTATTCTCGAATTTTTGGTCTTCTTTCTACGAAAGCGCTGAACTGACATGATGAAAAAAAATATTAAAGAGTTTAAACAGTTTCAATGTATAATGTATAATTGTCAGATCAAATTGGCAATTATACATAACTATCACATATACATAATTGCCAGTTCGAACTGACAATTATACGTAATTGCTGTACTGATAATGATCACCATCGGGTGGCTCTATTTTTACTGTGTGCCGCTGCATGAAGATCCTCTTGGGTTAGCTCTGTTGGCACCAGATAGTTTCTCCTCAGTCCTGTTTTCCACCAATCTTGCTGGTCTTCTGTTGTTCGCAATCCCTTTTACGCCACCAGTTTTGTAATATAGCAATAGTCAAGTATATAAATATACAAACAGATATATATATATATATATATATATATATATATACATATAAACAAATGAACGTAGGACAGAAGCATATCCTCGATGGTCTATGTAGCTCCATTAGCATATCCCGCTTATTTCCGTGGATCATTACTGGCCAGTACTGGCCCCCAATGCCCACAATCATAACTCCTGTGGTTGAGAATGGTTAGTCTTTTTTCTTGTGGTTCCTCCTCAGCTGTAATCTACCAGCTCGCGGGACCCATCTCTTCAAGGCTATTTATAAGTCATCAAATGACCATCAGGTACAGACTACCCGACGCAAATTCACAGCTGAACTACGAGGTGTAATGATCAAAGTGGAGTCTTTTTCAGTATCCCAATTGTTTGAAACCAAAGTTTGTACATTTTCCAGCTGGCAATCATCTGTCGATGGATCCCCATGTCCTCCACATATACCTGGAGTCTGCTTGATTCATTTGAATACTGTACTCAGGTCTGTTACTTTCGATTTGAAATTAACCGATTTCAGGTAAGAGCGGAAGTCGGCCGACACCCCAGAAATTGGGTTAGGGTAAGGGCGCTAAGAGGTCCCTGCAGGGAGGCTCGCTGATAGCTACGTCACTGTGTCTTTCGCCTGGTATCAGCGATAACTGACTTCCAAGATTTCTTGAATGTCATCTATTTCTTGGGTCCTCCCAAAAAATCCTTGGAAACTAGTTGTATTCAATGACCCCACTTCTGAAACTGACATCGCATATTGAGTGTCCGTGATACCTTTAAGATATTCTAGTATAATAGTAATAATCATTTGATATAATATGCAGTTTCTGGAATAAATACAATTACAATAAATTAATACTTTTCATTTGTTTCAGGAATCTCGAAAGTAATCAACGAATGAGGAAAATTCTCAAACCCAAATCTGATTCTAGTCAAATTTTCTTAAGCATTCCAAGGAACGAGAAGCTTGGATACTGATATTTTTTAATTAAGTTATGAACTAGTATTTATATTTTAGGTATTAATAGTTTAATAAATTATGTACTTATTTATATTGATGTATAAAAGTGAAATTATATTATAAATGTGATTAAAAACATTTAGAAGAAAGTAATTTTGTATTCAGTGTATCAAAAGTAGCCTATCCATTCATAAGTTACGTGAAAAAACTCATCCCTTCCGCAAATAATGGAAGGCGATTTTTTGTGATTTCACTTCATGGTCGTCTTTCACGTACCTAACTGGTTGATGATGTAGGTGATTGAAGTACATTGCATCCAGGAATTTTGTTTTTCTGAAATCGCTCAAGAATGCGTACTTTCTTGGAGCAACTTCAGACCCCAAAATACGCTAATCTAGTATTTTAGTCGGACTTTCCCGTATCGAAAACGGTCCGGGAAAATTTTTGCCGGCGTCTCGACAATAATGACCAATCAAAAATTGTTACGCATTTATAAAAATTTCTTAATTTATGATAAGAAAAATAGTATGTGTACCTCGTAGTAAAACCACATTTCCAATGACAATTCACATTGTCGACTGGGAATGTAATGCTTTTACTACTAGATACACAACATAGGGGCCCCAAGATGGATTTTCTTATCATGAAGTCAAATAATTTTTCAATAAAATTCCCCCCAACTTTTAAAATATTCCAAATATTTATTGAAGAAAATTCGATTTCACTCGACGAGCGTTTCGTCAACAAAGTTAGCATCCTCAGAAGCTGACAGATTTTAGCTAAAATCAACGGTAGTTTCTTTCTTTCTTGAATTGTATTCACACCAATGGTTCTAAATATTCATTTATTCAAATTTTTATTGTTGGCCCCGTTTTCAATTTTCAGAACATTCTTTAATTTCCGAATAGTGTACCATAATTATAGCAATAGGGTCGATTCATGGGTCAAAATGAGTTTACTGTAGACCAAATATTATTATCTGATATTTTCAGTTTAGTATGCTGTCTATCAATACATTATTTCCACGTATTTTCGCTTGAACAACATATGGTCTGAATGTAATTTATGCTCAAAAGAACATTGTGTTCTGTACATGAAGAGCTCATTCAACACCAATAATATTTATTTCAAATTTCATTTTGTCCTGTGCTCCACACAAATAATTTTTTGTTGCTGGTTGCAATTTCCTATTTAAATTCATTCAGGGCCGGTGCTTTCTTACGTATACAATGGAAATTTTAGTCCAAATTTCACTTAGTTTTCCATTTCTATTGGTGGTGAGAGCACACGGTAATTGGGCGTAGTCGTAGTCATTAGAATTGAAAGAATATTCAGAAGAGATCATAAAAAAAAATATGAAGTGAGCCTATTACCAGCAAGTGATGCTACATATTATATTGAAGTTCTCCATCTAGACAATTTATTGACGACTAACAGCAATTAAGAACACAGAGGCATGACACCCTGTATGAGTGTAAAAAAACTTGTGTATTAGGAAATAATTCGTCAACTTCCTCTGCGAGTAGAAAGAGGAAACCAAGGACTATTCTGAAATTGAAGACTCGACATTCTATATTATTATACACTCAGTAATTGCTGGAATATCTAATCGGTTTTCAGTCATCAAAGCTATCAACTGCTATTTTTCCTCCTTATTCCCATTTTATTCAAATGTTTGAAGAAGATATTCAAATTTCGTCAAACAGGTAAATATGCTTGGAATGTAACAAGTGAATCATAAACAAATAATTCATCACATCCATGCAAAAAAAAATTAACTTGCCCCTTCCTCAATGAAATTACTAGGTAAATGCAATTACAACGGAAAACTAGATAAGTACCCTTTTTCTAACGTTTATGTAGCCTCAAAATAATTGTGTAGCTTACAACTTTCTGTATAGCTCTCCAGCATACTTTTATTTTAAATGTTAAAGAATATTTTTAAATTACATATGAATTAAAACACAAGATCCCATGCATATTTTCCCTCATATCCACACCCCTTTAAGATGAAGGAAAATGTCCCCAGGCCCAAAATTTCTCTCTAAGAGCCTAGCTGTTTGAGCAGACAACCTAATCGCCATGGTTGTATTCTTTATGTCTTTATAAACCTTTATTTATTCAACAAAATCAATCATTGACAGATTCCAAGTATTTCGAAATTATTGCCAAAATGTCTGAAGAGTTTTGTTAGGTAGTTACTTAACAATACATCAATGATTTGATACCAGGAGATGCTTCATTCTCATCAACACTTGATGTTCATACATTAAAAGAAGGTATGTTTCAACCTACAGCTGAAACTTGAAAAAAAATATATTAAAATTATTTTCTTATTTCAATACACGAAAATTTTCTTTTAAATTAAACACATTTCATTCACTAATTATTCCTGTACTTATTACAAAACTTACAGATATAGACAATTTTTGTAGAAAAGATCAAATTTTCAAATGAAATCATAAAAAACTACATAATTGTCCTCATTGGAAAAAATAAGAAAATATTACGCATTTTTATCCCACATCAGATCGCTTCACCAAATTTTCAATAACTTGTTTGCTACCTCTAATGCCAAATGGTGACTAAATGCCACCAAAGCCATTGGGCAAAACGATCACCCCTCCAATGAATTGTGTTTCATTTTGTCTAGAATTAATCTAAATATCATAAATCATCGACAGTGAACAAGTTGATTTTCAATTGGAAAGAAATTATGACTGTTTCCATGATTTTTTTCAGCTGGCATACAAACATAAATGAAAATAAATATTTAAATAACCATTTTTTATTTGAAATACTTTTCCCTTTAGGAACCAAAATTTCTGAATGTCAGTCTTAATAATAATAAAACCTTAAAAAATAAAATAAAATCTAAGTACATTATATAAATTAATTATTTACAATAAATTTTATACAGTGAACTACTATAATTATGTACAATGCTTATGAATTAAATTAATGAATGAACACAACAAACAATAACGAGTGTCAATAAAAAAGTTTCGTGCAGTGCATACAAAATTATTTATAATTTCAAAGAATAATTTGATTTGAATAAGGTATACAATATGTCCTACTCAGTAAACATGAAGCAAATTTCACTGGTCTAACGAATCACAACTGTACATTTTGTTTATTTAATAAAACCTTAACAAGAGAAAGCCAAGAAAGTTGGACACATTGTATAACATAAAAAACTTTCCAAAATAATCCATTTAATAGAATGTTGATGCCCAATGAGCATAAGAATTTGATAACATCCATAAGCAAAAAAATGTTTTAGCAACAAAAGATAATTTCAAACTAAAAACTAACGAAAAATTTCCATTCACACACCGTTTTTTCATTTTTGAGGCGATTCATCAGATTTAACTTACTCAAACTAAATCACAATTATTTCAAGACATATACTGGCCCGATAATTAGTCAATATGAATCTAATTTCAACGAGAGATTCCTCAACTCTAATAAATTCATAAATGTTTTTCTAACTGCACAAACATGAAAGTTTACTATAATATTTTTTTTCATCAAACTTTGTGCTGAGAGATAAAATTGAGAGAAATAATCACGTATTAATATTAATACATAATTGAATTTGAAATACAGATATGTTTACAAAATTTCGAATGTTCAATTTCAAAAGTTACAGTCAAATTCAAATTACCGAGAAAACTGAAGCAGTTTCCTATTAGATTTCCAAATGTTATCAGGTATTATTACTTTTGTAGAATTTAAAGTCTTCTGAAGCTTTCTTGAGTGGAACCACTCCTCAATTCCATTGTCATACCTATTCAATTGTTCACAAAATATGTCTAAATTAATAGGAGTTCTATTTTATCTGCTAGTTATTAGGCATATTGATAAAAAGGTAGTCAAATAAGAGGATGATCAAAAGATTTTACATTTTAGATATTCGATGTTAGGTTACTAGGTTGATCCTCTGCTGCATCCAATATGGTTTATTGAGGCTCACTCTAAGAACCAAGCTTCTTTCGATAACGCTAGTTTGTTGATAAATCCAATTACAGGAAGACGAAAGTACTAAATTTTTCACCAACTAATGAGAATGTTGTCCTACTATAGTTGAGTTATTTCCCAAATATAAAATTGATTTAAAATTCATTAGGAATAAATAGTGATGTATTTCAGTGATTTTATTTTTAATTTGCTGTTGTTTTTTAATATCGATTTTTTAAGGCAAAATCAGAATTAATTAACCTTCCAAAGTGAGAAATTGATTTTTACAGAGCAATGTTGAAATAACTATTAAGAAATCAGATTTAACTTGCAACTATTTTGATTTGGTAATACTCAATATTTCTGACCGTTCATTGAAGAAAAAACCTGAATGATAAAATAAAAAAAAAAAGTTTGTGTTATAAGCAAAAAACCGCAAAAAATGAGATTTTAACCTTTCTTGCATTTTTTCAATGTTGGGTCACGAAAATTTATCAGCAAACCTCAGAATCGGAAAGGATCTTGTGTTCTCACCATTGTTAGGTTATATTTTTGTTGGCAATTTAATATTTTATTTTAATGCGTTCCTTCAACATATTTGTCGATAATTTGAAGTTTACATTTTTGACTGATTGTAACCATACTAAATAAAAATAAAATTATTCAAATTTAAGAGTATATGTGAAAAACATAAACATCCCAAGTACGTTGTGCCTTTATGATATTCAGAGAACAAAATGAAATAGTACCCATTTAGCTGATTGGTGAAGCAAGTGAAGAGCCTGGAAATGTCAAGCACTTGATTCACAAGCTTCACTCATTCTTAGTACAAACCTGGCACAAGAATTTTTTAATAGCAATATCCAGTAATCAGCTCCATGAGTGCTTCAAACTGTTCAGGTGCCAATCCTAGCAAGGAAAAGTATGCTTGTTTTCAATGCAACAAAGTGATACTGTAAGTTTATTCGGATCATTCTGCAATCGATGTAGAAAATGGAACATCAAAAATCCTTCAGCCACATTTTGGGTACAATTATGTAACTGTTACTATTATTTTATGAAAAAACAGCTTGTGAATAATTCTAAAACATGGAGGGAAAATTTAGGCTGGGCAAAACAACGTATGCTAACAAATAAATAACTAATATAAATAACTCTGCAGCTCTCTTGAAATCATCACAATGTTTATAAGTTTCGAGTCCTGGGATAGGCAGTTGATTTTTTATATTAATTTTAATTCAAATTTTTTTCCTTCCCATGCTGAGATTAAAATCGAATAAAAAAAATTGAACCAACTGAAAATTTGTCTTCATACATCTTTCACAAACAAGTACTTTTCCACCCAATTCAGAATAATATTTTTCATTCAGTTATTTTCGTTAGTTTGAGATTTCAAAAAGGAAAAGTGAAATATCATAAAATATCACTCAAATTGAGATTATCAATCTCACTATACAAAATTTCGAAAATTTTCAAGAATTCACCTAATATTTCTTTTTTCTGAAATTAATCAATGACTAATTCAACTTTATTGTTTGTTTACTTATTGAGTTCAATTGACCAATATTTACTCAAAAGTTTCGCTTGGGGTGATTTTGGCATTGTTGAAATCTATGAAATGACCTGTTTGGTTGAAATGAGTTGGTATTAGATTTTTACTGAAAGAGAGTGTTGATAGGCTTAGTATTGAATCTATTTGTATGCTTCCCCTATATAGGTAAAAAGTGTCCCCGCTTCTATGTAGTGTGACAAAATAAGGATGGGATAGCATTAGGATCTCGGAAAAAGTTGGAGTTACAATATTGGTTAAATTAGGGGAAAACTGAACAATCCAATTATATGGAGTTTGTGAAAGTGGGGTATCTTTTTCGGATTCTTAGATATTTTTATTTTCGATATTGTTTTAACTGTTTTCTGAAATAATTTTGAAATACATACACTTTTTGAGCTTAACAAGACGACGTTTACAGATTTTTAGATTTTTACCATGACGTTTCGTTTCCGAGGAACCACCTTCAACTTTTTTTTTAACACGGCCGTTATTTTTATAATAAATTTTAAAGCTATTTTGTATTCTGAAGTGGGTCATATATCACATATGACAGGTAACACCAGAATCTAGGTAAAAACTTTCATCACTACCTGCTGTCATTTCACTATCGATTGCAGCATAAGCATGTCTTGTTTCCTGCTTGGATGTGGATGGTTTTGTATGAGATGACAGTTCTTTATGATATCTTTTATTCCCCCTGCAAAAGATTTTCAATGACAAAATCCAGCAGCAATATTTTAGCACTATTTTCCATAGCTATAGGTAACGAATCATAATCGTCTGTAAGATTTGATGATAGTTTGAACGCTATAAAGTCATCGCTGACTTATCTGCTAAAACCTTTTAATCCTGTTTGGATTTCCTACATTTTGTTGATGTAGTCTTCCATTTTATTAAAATCACTCAGCTTGTTTTGAATAAAGCTGACGATCTAGTATGATCTACCGCCAGAGTCCAGTACTTTCGAATGCTTTTTCTAACTTAGTCCACTTACTTCTTTAGTGCTATTCGCAATTTTCATGCGAACGTAGATGTTGAGGACTTTCGCTGTTTTAAAGATAGAGAAAAATATATGTTTCTGTATAAAACATATGTCACATTTGGCAATTATAAAAACTGTTTAGAACATTTTGCAAAGGTGCCATGATATCATAAAATAATAAGTACTGTATTATTTCATTCGTAATTTTTTAAATTAGTTTTGAATTCAATGTTTTTTCAACTTTCTAGTTGATATGAGAAAGTTTATATTTGAAGACTGTATCCAGATTATATTATTATTCATTCATGTCGGAAGTTAGTTGGGATTGGGATCAGTAAATATTGAGGAAAAAACTATTGTCTTTTTGTCGACGTTTCGAAGTTAATTACATTCATCCTCGATGCTCTGCAACAATGGTTTCTCATGAAATTGTTGTTTTTTGTATACTTGTCACGATGTATCAAGTATTATAAATTCCGATTATTTTGAAATGTTTGAAAAGTAAATAATAAATATATTCCTTTAACGAAACAAGCTGAACACTGTGTTAAAAATCCATGATTAGAAAGAAATTTAAAATTAAAAAAAAATTATAAAAAAATATACAACTATTATAGGATTTGCATATTGATAAGAGAACAGGTGGTACTTACAATAATGATAATGGTAAAACTTTACCTCTGCCTTTGACCAATCAAATTGAAATAAGCAGTATTTAATCCATCTATATCTTTTCTGGTAATTTACGATGTTATGTTTGAGAATTTGGAACATATCACATATGAATCTTTTGGAAAGATATGGTTGAACATCTAGAATAACTGGGTTTGTGAAATCAAAATTATGATTATTTTCTCTAGCATGCTCGGCTAGAAGAGTAGGGTTTATAATATTGAGTTTTTTAGTATCTCTCTCATGTTCAGACATTCGTTTCTTCAAGTACCTTCCAGCTTGTCCCACATAGCATTTGTTACAGTAATTGCAATTTATTTTATAGATAACATTAGAATATAACTCTAAAAGGTTTTTTCTTTCTGTCGTGAAAAAAACCTTTTTTCGATAGTGTTATCATTTAATTTTTTTAGTATTACTGTTATCATTATCTGTCAAAAATCTCTCGGAAAGAATTGCAACAGTTTTCTCTTCGGAAATAACTACTTTTCGTGAGTACTTTCCACACATTTTAAAATAATAGTAATTTATAATACGTAATACAAGTTAAACAAACAAACAATTCCATGAGAAACCATTGTTACATTTACTGTTCCCAATCCCAACTAACCTCCGACACAAATATTTACTGGATCACCAACTTATCAGAGTATTTATTCAATTATATTTTTTCTTTAAAATAAAATCAAATAAAGTGAAAATTATCAAAAAATGTGAATAATATACATCTTAATAAATAATATTCATCTTCCGTTGAATATAAATGTTGAAAAAGTTTCAGCCCTCAAATTGTGATCCCTTCAAATCACCAGTCCTCAGTAACTAAAGTACCTTCTCCCCAGCCATTACTGTTGAATCAGATGCCTACAATGCTTACTGCACCAGGTGTATAGTTCATAATACGGCTTCAAACAGCTACAAAGCTACAGCCCTAAATGCAGACCGCAACTGAAACTCCTCAGGGACTTACTTTATAACCAAGTGGGCAGTAATTACAAATCCAGCCCCCAAGATCGCAGCCCATGGTTTTTGTTTTGATTAACTGAATGCAGCTAGCTCCTTTGACCATAACTCATGTCACCCAAGTAAGTTGTTTATTTTGAAGAATGCAATATAACAACAGAGCCGTATGATGAAGGTTCCTCGGAAACGAAACGTCGTAATAAAAATATGTAAACTTCATCGCATAAAGCTCAAAAAGTAACAATAAAAATGTGTATATTTATGTCTTTTAAAATAACGTCAGAAATAAATAAAAATCAATATCGAAAATAATACCCTATTCAAAATATCTCGGAATATGAAAAAGATAGCCCACTTTTGCAAACTCCATATAAAAGGACTTTGGATTGTGTAACTTTTCTAATTTTTACCAACAACTCCAACCGTTTTCTTCGAGATCCTAATGCTATCCCATCCTTATCTTTAGCCCAAGATCCAGGGCTTTTAACCTGACACTAAAATCAATAAAAATGATTTTTGCCAATCATGCAAGTCTGCACGCGAGCACCTATGGAAAGTGGGGAAATTTCCGTGGAAAACTCGGAAAATCGTTTCTATCAATAACTTGGAAGGGGTTGAAAATTTTGATATAATGTACGGAACAAAGGGAAAATCTTCATAAAAAAGGTTTTCAAATATTTTTTACGAAAATAGCATTTACCCAAATGCCCGACTGAAATCTCTGTATCTCCCTGGTTTGTGGTCGAAATTTTAGAAACTAAATGGCATTTTGAAGGAAAATATTTCAACAATTAGCATATATAGCTGGCGGGAGTCAGTTGAAGTGGTTGTATTTGATATTCAAAAATGAAACAATGATCTTTGATAAATAAAACAATGAGTTTTCTCAAAGATTCAGTAGGTCAACTTTGAACAAATCAGATATAACATTCATTCTCAATTTATCTTGTGCCTAACTGAATCAAGTTTTTCTGTACCAGCTGTTTTTAAGTTCGCTCAATTTTCATTTTACAATCAACGTAAAAATATCGAAGTTTTCAGTTTTCATTAATCATTTTCTATCTTTTCAGGAAATTTCACGAACTAAAAAACTTGATTTATATAATAATAATAATAATGTTTATTCAAAATTCTGAAAAATATGTACAATTTGTAAAAAAGTGAATAAACGATTCAATTAAAAATTACTCTTATTTAAAGTACTGTATCGTCTACCATATGACACTCCAACAAATCAACTTTATTTGATGACGAACACATTTTCTTTAGAAGAGCATCATGCAATGGATACTCTCAAAATATCACATCTTATTATTAATAAAATGATTAAATCTAATTTTAAATCAACCCAGAAATTCAGAAATTCAAAATTACAATACAAGACAACATAACTTGTTCCATCTTGATTATGCAAACTCGGTAATTGGCCAGAAAAGATTTACGTATGAAGCACTTTTTTTTTGTATAGAATGTATAAATACAAAAAGGTTCATGAACAGTCTCATACCTGTTTGATTGTTCATGATAGTCCTTGCATACAAATCATATAAGCATATAAATATACCCTTTTATAATGTTATAAAGTTACTTCAAAAAAATTATACTCGCGAAGTTAAAAACTTGTTACGAGAAAATAACAGGTAAGAACTATATAAACATACATATATATATACATATATACATATGTTTTGTAAATTTTAGAAATAGAATAAAATGATAATAAAAAGGCAAATTGACTGAGTTAATTGAAGTGAAAGATATCATGAAATATAAATTGCGAATGAATGTTATATCTGATTTGCCAGCTTGTTAAGCTAATTCAATAGGAAACGTAAGAAATTAGTAAAATTATATTATTTATTTATCAAAATTTAATTTCACCTTCGAAATCAAATCCAACCACTTCTACCAACACCCGCCAGCTATACAGTGTGACACATTTAAGATGGAAGCACCCTTATAAAACTTACATTTTTCAACAGATTGAAATATATTTTTTTTCGTTAGGTAGACATTCAAAAGGTCTACTGGGACTTTCATGAATAAATTTACATTTTCAGGGCTATCTATTCTTATTTTCAAAGTCAAAAATCTAAAAAAATTACTAGAAAAAATCTGACTACACTGTATTTGCGACATTTTCAAATGGTTCATATGTGAATTACATTGAAATTGGTGAATAAATAAGAAAGTTATAGGGGAATAAAATTTGAGAAATATGCTATTTAATCAACCCACCACTTCTATTACAAAACTTTTATTACAACATTGACTACACCACTGGATTCAGGAGGTCTCGAAATTATCACTGACCAGAATTTCATCGAAATCTGTTGAAAAAATAAAAAACTATGAGTTAAAATTACAATGTAATTTCCTTCAATTCGAATCATTTACACATTTTTCAAATTTTATTATTTTATGATTTCCATATTCATTAACAGATTTTGATGAAATTGTGACCAGTGATATTTCGAAACTTTCTGAATCCACTTTATTCGGAATTTTGATAAAAGTTCTGAAATTAAATTATTGCGTCAATTTAACAGCATATTTTTCAAATTTCATTTCGCTATATCTTTTTTAGAGATTGATGCATTTCTACGTTATTTACATATTATTATTATATTATTACATAGTCAGATTTGTCCTAAAAAAATCACTAGAATTCTTTTTAGATTTTTGACCTTGAGAAATAAGATTAGTTGGCCCTGGAAATGGAGCTTTTGAAATTTGGTGCCCTAGTGGACTTTTCAAATGTATACCTAACGAAAACAAAAAAAAAATCATTCCAATCCGTTGAGAAATGTAAGTTTTATAAAGGTGCTTCCAACTTTAATGGGTCATACTGTATATGACAATTGCTGAAGGATTTTTCTTTAAAATACCGTTTAGTTTATGAATTTTCGACCAAAAACAAGGGAGATACAGAGATTTTAGTCTACCATTTTGTTTTGTTTTGTTCCTATTCATTATAAAGAAATTTCCAACCCCTTTCAAGTTATTGATTTCCGAGCTTTCCCGAGAATTTTCCCCACTTTCCATAGCGTGCAAAAGTCTCAAAAAACTGCCCGTGTGATAAAAATAATTTATATTGGATTTATTGTCAGGTTGTAGTAACATTTCAACTACAACACCTAGATTACTTGGACACACTGTACAGAGGAAACATACAAACAATCCATTTCCGAGCCTATCAACATCAACACCAGATCCTCCTGAGTACAACATTTCATCCAAACTGGTCAATTTATAGGTTTGCCAAAAATTGTTATATTGAAAAAAATTGAACTGAGTTTCAAATATATAAAAAAAGTTTATCAATTTGTCATATTGGGGCTAAATAAAAATCTGTCTGAAAAACATCGTTTTTACGAGTTGGTTGGAAAGTTACAAGGCATATTGTGACCCCAACATTTCATCAGACATCGACTCAGGAAGTAGGCAGATTGAGGCAGTCAAAGCTCTTGGAAAAAGGTTTTACACGGAAGTTGAAACGACAAGGTTTTAACTTTCAAAGCCGTTCTACCCCCAAGAACTTAGTAAATATCATCAACACATACAGTGTCCTTCAAAGAGTTGGAATCAAAAAGTGTTAAAGACAAAACTTTTCAAATTTTACACATTTTACTCATACTTTCTGTCATTCTTTATGTTAAAGAAATTTTCAATGAATAAAAAAAAATAAACTTGAAACTGTTACTCAATATCAATGAAAACATGTTTTTTTTTCTGATGCAAAGTTGATGTATCGTTAAGCATTTAGGATAGAAATTTATTTTAATCAATTATCTAACCAAATTTTAGGACTTTTTACACAACAAATTTGAAAGTCCTAAAAATTAGTTAGCTTTGTAAAGTAGTTCTAAATCATTCTGGTACTAAAAAAAATCGATTAAAATAACTCTTAATTCTAAATGGTTAATGATTTTTTTTTTTAAAGAAACAACTTTTCTTCCTATCATGTAACGAAAGTTACCTCGTCAGAGTAGGCCATTTTTCATCTTTTTCAACATCACTTAAAGCTCAAGTCGAATTTCAAAATAAATTATCATATAATGTTTTTCCCATATCATGCCAAATCTTTGAAGAACACTGTATATAAATGTACACAAATTTATAGCAGAATTTCATTAATATGTTCAAATTTGTAATATGGGAGGAGTTATTTCTATGAACCAGTCAGAATATAAAAAACAGCACGTGTTTATTTTTTCACTACCAATATTAGGCCAACAGTATCAACCAAGAAACACACCAGGACTCAAAGAAACTTACTACAGCACCTAAACATGACGTCATGACAAAATACTATCCAAATCTATAGGAGTATTGTGCTGCAAATTCAAAATGGAATCTATAGCTGACTGCACCTGCTCATCTATGCTGTTATTTTCCGGCTCGTTTTCCTCGTGCGAGGAATAACTGCTATTCTGAGCAGTCTCATACCCGCACGATTGACTCGCTTTAGACTGAGTATAAATTGTACTCTGCACACTAGTTATAACACTTTGTACACTACTTCCACTAGGTATATGTACATCTAAGGGTTTTTTATGGTGTTTATCTACACGAAACCGTTTCAACGTCTCTAATCGAGAATCACTACTGGAGGAACGCTTAGCTTGATTCAATGTCTGTAAGTGAGAGTGTTGCACGTTCTGTGGAGGTAAACATCCCAATTCTCTTTGAATGCACGCCCATTCGTCATAATCTTCGGCTGTAGGCTCCGAACTTCGGGCTACGTTGGGAATATTGAGACCACTGGCGGATTCGACAGGTTGTGGGAGCTCACTTGTGGACGCTGGAATGTTCATTATCTCATTCTCATAATCCTGACGTAACTTCATAAGCGACTGTTGCTCATCAGACAAGAACATTCTGTCTAGCACCATAAGTTCAGATGTTCGCACCTGCCTCTGTGGATATAAAAAAAAAATATAGTTTGATATCTCATTAAATATTGTTAATAGAAAATGAAATTGTGACTGAGAGAAGAATGTATTTATACACAGGTTATATATAATATGTCATTATTAAAAAGCGGAGATATTGATATTAGAGACTAAATATATGCAAATCAAATATTGACTTACCATACTTTCTTTCATCAACAAATACTTGTATTTATCCTTCATTTTGGCAAATTTTCCTATAAAATGTTGAGCTGTTAATTCAAAAATTTCATCTGCTTTATCCAAGTCTCTCTCTGATAGCACTGGTTGGTCCAAACAATGATACCTTATCAATCTGATACAGGCATCCTTTTTGTCTCTGAAGGGTGTGTGGATATCAGGCTTCACCGCCCCATTTTGATCCAGATTCAGCTGAGTCTCAATTCTGCAAAAGGAACCATAATTCATTTGCAAATAACGAAAAATGAGGAATCAAAATTATATAAATTATATTTCTTAAACTAATACTTATTATCGTTTCACTAGATGACCACCAATATGGTGTTAGTAATAGTTATTTACGTATCAAAAGGTTAGAGAAGAAGGCAATTTTTTGGTGGCTGAGGGTAGTCCTTACTACTTGTGATGGTTACATGGATACATGCAATAACCAAATCAAATGATTTTATTTTATATTGAATTAATGTCAAAGTGACAATTCTGTGACAACTGATTGGTAAATTACTTACTACTTTAGGTCGGTGACAGTTCTACGACCGCTGCTTTTCGATCGTTAAATTACTTACTGCCTTTGGTCAGTAAGTGTAATGCATATAACATTCTGTATAATTATTCTCCACAAATTCTCAAAGTAGTTGTCAAGGTAGTCAAGAACAACAAACTGCATTGTTTTGATAATCAACTATTGCGATTCAATAAGGGAAAATATATCAAGTGGCGACGAGGAAATTATTACCCACCTACGCGAAATTATTATAAGTAATGTCTTTGTAATGTACAGTACGGTGAAACGTTCTGAGAACATAGAGAAATCCTATGTATCTATGTACATGAGCAATTAGGTTCAGAATAGAACTATCAAGATCCCAGTAGAGTATGCGGCCGCATCGCAGCGTAGTCAAATAAATATATTATTGCTGTTGTCAGTGCGCTCTTGTGACCAGTATGGCTCATGTACATAAATACGTAGAATTTCCCTATGTAATGAAATTGCTTCACCATACGGTATATAACCTTCTGTATATTTGTTCTCCACATATTGTCAAGGTAGTTACGAACCAGAACTGCATATTGTTTCAATAATCAGAGTAAAGTTTTTCTCACGAATCCTACAATTATACTGATTTGATAAAAATACATTGCAGTAAGTGACAGTTCTTACCGATCGGAGATTTGTAAACAGGACCTAACAGTTTTTAAATGAAACGGGTAAATATGTTAAATTGACATTTCGTGCAAAAAAAAATACTATTAGGTACAAACTTAAGTAGTTGAATGAAAAAATTATTTTACTTTGTTTTCTTTATCAGGAGAAATATGTTAAAGGCTCGATAATGAAATTATGAAACTAGAATATGATCAATACTAAAATGTATTATAAAATTTGTCAATGTCAATGTGAAAATTAAAGATTGAATTTCAACTTACAGATGGGCCTTTTTTGCTAAAGAATGAAATTGTTGCTGTTGTTGCTGCTGCTGCTGCTGTATTTGCTGCTGCTGCTGTATTTGCTGCTGCTGCTGTATTTGCTGCTGCTGCTGTTGGTGTATTTGTTGCTGTATTTGCTGCTGTTGTAAATGCTGTTGAAGTTGAATATTGGGTTGGACTACCAGCTGCGGGCATCTTTGGTTGGTCGCATGACTGGGTTGGCTGACCTGGTGATGACTCTGATGGCCAGCTTGCAGATTAGTATGGTGACGCTGAATTTGTTGTGGAGACGCTGAATGACTGTTGATAGGATGGTGAGCAACTACAACAGGAGCCTGGGAGGTAATTGGCAAATGAGAAGAAATCGGTGGATGCGAGGCAACACTGGGAAGAGTGGGATGAGGATGGGTAGGTATTTGATGACTGGAAACCGACTGCTGCGATACTTGGTGATTTTGGTGATTGACGTGAGTATGGTGGTGATTGTTTTGATGATTAAGGTTGGAATGAGTATGGATCAATGGCTGTGGATGGTGATGTATTGTTTGAGTGGCGATAGTTTCACTGGCAGGAACAGACACTGATATTCTTGGTACTGTGTGAGTCTGCGTTGTTATAGGCTGAAATAATAAACAAGGCTACAATTTCAAAGCTGTTATAGGCTAAAATAATAAACAAGGATACAATTTCAAAGCTGAATTATAAAAATGCATTCAATTTCATAGTTTCTTTTACATACTGACGGTTTTTAATGGTACTACCACAACTTCTAGGGACTTTTGAAAATATTACTATAACTATAATTTTCAAAATAAATTTGTACTTGATTGCCCCTTTGAATCAGGATAAGTCCAGCTATATTTGTATCAAGAGACAGAGACGTTGTTCCTTCAAGAAAGGGTTTTTGCACATAGACATATATAATTCAATGTCCGTCGACCTATTAGCCGGGGAACTAGTATTCAGGTGGACATAAGCCATGAAATATATACAAACGTATAGTCAGGAAGGATTGTTTAAAATGTTTTACAGTGTATTGCATACATCATTCCGTAGCTGACATATATTCTGTGACCAAATTGCAGTAATCATTTCGGAGACAGACGAAAACTGGTAACAGAACTATGCCGGTATACAATCGTGATGATTTAGACTAGAAACAGACATACCGAAACCGATTTGCAGTTGCTTTCCAATTTGAGGTCCTGCTATTATTTGTCTCAGACAGGTCTTGTAAAGTGGGCTCTTCAAAGTAAGGATCTTTGCATATATAACCAAAGTGGCAGAAGTGTGGAGAGGAGAATCGAATGATCTCACAGTACGATTCTACGATTAGAAGCTATCTACCTTATTGGCGCTTCCAGCTACGTAGTTTTTTTACGGACAAGTGCTTCGTTACCTCCACTATCGCTCTTGAAAAATATATTCTCATACACCCAACATGTGCGGCGCAATGATAAAATTTGACTTTCGTGATGACGCGCTGATGTTGCCTCTTAAAAGCGACTATTCTGTTAGCAGTATACAATAACAGGTCTGATCTCTGGTCAGTAGACTGTGAACTTTTGTTGCGAGTGTCGCGATGAATGCAACAAAAATGAATACATTGTTGTTGAAAAAACTTTTGCTGGAAGAAATTGACGATGAAGATAATAATAATTTATTCTCTGTCGTAGGTGGCTATCATAGGTCATTGTGTAGAACAAGACGACTCTAATGTAGGACCTATCCTAAGTAGAACCTTGCATGTATGCAAGTGGCCATTTCTAATAAAAATATGATTCAATTGATTCATTACACCTGCATTGTGCCCCTGAAGTACGATATAAGTCAATGTCCATATGGGTAAGTAGTTGTGGGAAAGTGTGAAGAGATGTTATTTTCGATTTTATCGAAATTATTCGTTTCATTACATCGTTACGTTCTAGGAAACACATGCACTCCTTTCAATAATCCTTTGCGACTGCGATTATAATTATCTGCTCTCGTACCAGACGCCCGCGATGATCGCTAGCGACTCTAGTGATGATAGCTCAAAGGAAAACGAATCAATTACAATGCAGTGCTCCGCGATGATCGCCGAGCTACTAAAACGTGCCCCAAACGGTGACACGGTCACGTAGTAAAGAGAGAAAAATATAAGGGCCAGTTGTTACAAGTGGTAACAAACTGGTGACAGCGTTTCTCAAATTAGTGACAACCAAACTGGTGACAGGTTAGTTTATAACATAACACACAAACAAAAACACATCCAGTTTCACCAAAGCGCATATATAAACAACCACTCCCCACGAGTAGCGAAGTAACCGAAGTGTAGTAAGGATGACGGCCTTCTGTATTCGTCTGGCTGAGATTTTTGCCGTCTTACGGCAAGCCGGTGCAATTTTAAAATTTGAGAGCAGCGTGTCAGCCATTTTACCAAGTACCCCCATGATTAGAACCACAATTTTAACTGAATAGTTTGGGTAAAACCTACAGAGTTGAAAAAGTAATTTAAAAAAAATATATCGTCGTTCTTTTGTGGTCGAGGAGGAATACTTATTAGCTTAGATTTGTCGGAGAGTGGGGAATGAGAAGTAATGATAGATTCGGCACTCCTCATTCTATGCAACAGATTCAATATTTCCTGAAGCATAAGACAACCCAGGCGTTTCGTCTATACTATACGAGTATCGTAAATGGTAGTATTTCATTTTTCCCCTTACCGATATCCCAATCGGGCCCAATCGGGAATATGTGGGTTGAATGGGTGAAGGGTATGGTCGGTATATCGCCGAAAATTTCAGATCGGTAAGTAGCGGTTTCTGAGTTTTCAGGAAATCAGCAGCAGCACACAAGTTTCAGGAAATAGTCCCCGAATTTTCAGGAATTTGGTATATACGGACCGCCACATTACTAACCAGAGTAACCAAGAATATATACGGACCATACCCTAAGTGAACCAAGAATGACAGACTTCTGCATTCGTCCGGCTGAGATCTCTGCTGTATTACAATGAGCCGGTTTAATTTTCAGATTTGAGAGCAGAGAGCATTTCAATAGAATGGTTTGGTTAACTCCTGCGAAGTTCAAGAATTGAATCTCGATATTTCGTCTTCTTTCCCTCCTCTTTTCGGACGATATTCGTTGAGCCGGGAGCGGGAAACTCCATAACGAAAATCGTCCTCCGTTGATGGGCATTAGATTGATTGGCTTGTGTTTGCCTGATGATGGAGAAAGAGTAGTTCCAATAGATTCGGCACTTCTCATTCCCAGCAACGGACTCAATATCCCTCGGAGCCCGGAGCAAAAGGCAACACAGGTGTTTCGTTTATGCCTTACAGTCAGAGTTGGTAGTATTGTAGTATACAAGCTGAGATTCTGAAAACAAGATGAACACACCATTCTTGTAGGCCATTATGAATACCTCGATCTCCGACTGAAGCCTACTCGTGCCGAGAACTGCAAAGGTGAAACTTTTGAATAAGCCAAAGTCTTCAACGTATTTGGATTTTCTTCAATCGAAATCGACCATTAACCTCTATTAATGTTGGAGTTGCTAGAGCAGCGGTAAAATGCAACTGCGCCCGTTTTTTTTGCGATGGAAAATTATTGTAATCAACTCGTATACTAAAATACGATTAATGATCTCGAACAATGTCGGGCTCGCTTCGCTCACGCGTTGAAATATCCAAATAATTAATCGCCTTCATTGATACACTACTCGATTATCGATTAAATAACTATTAATGATTATGAATATGACAAAAAAAACTATATTTTTCGCACTGGAAAATATTAGACACAAATTTTATTAATAATTTTTGTTCCACCAAACCCAATTTTCATATCAATAGGTAGTTGCAACCTTGAATGATAGATACAAAATTGATAGTAGAAAAACAAATATATACACTCACTGAATAGCACTGGTAATGAATAAATTCATCATAATGAAAATTCCAATTAGGATTAAACATTATGACGTCACTGTATAACAAATTCAGGTGAGTGTGAGACTAGTACTATGCTACAAGGTAGCAAATTTGTTGAGTAAATCATCACTTGAATGAAAGTTGACAATCTTTCTTATCAGCTGATAACAAAACATAATTTTAACCAAGAATGAAAACCACTAAAATATATTTAATTATGGTATTAGAATTTCACAAACCACTTTTCTGTCATTATCTGAATTAATTTATAAACTCCATGTCATAAGGATCTTATCAATGATTGAATTGTGTTTTCCATCTTAGATATTTAGAATTACATGAGTAATTATGTATGATGGTGTAATTAGTTTTAAAGATATAATGTCAAGCAATAACGATTCTATATACAAGTACTTGAATCATTCTTGAAAATTGATACCATTTCTCCTGCATTTCTTTATTTTTTCAGCGTAAGAAAGTACTTTAGTAATTCAATCGAGATTATTATACACCAATGTTTCCCAAAAAGAAATACTTTGGATGATTTCTTTTTGCAATTTTTCCTAAAGGTTAACCCCAACAAGGCCGTCAGAGAAGTTGTATCAGTAAATTATTTCCAGAAAAAAAATCAGATAGATGTAGTTCCATTTGTTTCGTTGTGCATTTGTTGTAAGCATGTGCAGTAATTTTAATCATGTTCTTTACACGTTTTCTGGTGCATTACCAGATTTAAATCACATATTTCCGGATTTGTTTCATAATGGTGTGATAATGATTATGAATAAAGTCACACACATTATCTCAACCGGCGCTTAAAATTTGACAAAAAGCTGAAAACCCATTATTGTCATCATCATGTATAAACCAATTTTGGCCATAGTATATAAATGCTTGAACGTTTTCAAAAATGTTATTGCTCGATTTATTTCTGTCTTTGAAATTCAGTTTGAGTACACTTTTTAAAATATTAATTTTTTTTGAACAATCACCATATTTTTATTTCAAAAAGTAGTATTGGTGAAACCCTCGAGACGATTTTTTAGTCATGTTTCTACGTTGAACCGTTCAAAAGTTAACAGGGGAAGGGGGCTGTTAAAAGCCGCACTGTATATAGCAGACCATAAACACGCAGTTGTTATTGCTTCCTTGGACCGTCGTCTATAATTAATTATTGAAATTGTTTGATGGCAACACCCGAATAATTCTGAATTGCGCATGACAAAAAAAACAAAACCGGCACAAAGGTAGGTTTTGTTGAAAATTTTATTTGAGGAACTAATAAATATCTGTCAAATGAACAATGATATATCAACTGAAGTAGGAATACACTAATTGTCCAATGCATAAATTTCGAAACATTCCAACACAATTTCCATTCACTGACTTAGTCAACGGTGGATTTTGTTTAAACTTTTTGAAAAGAACAAACAAAAATCAGTCAAGTGGACGATGGTATAGCAGCCGAGGCAGAAAGGCACTTACGTTATGAAATTCGAGTTATGTTCAGGCAATTTAATATAGAACTCAAAGCACACATAACTAAAATAGTAATTTATGTATCAAGTGAGTAAAAAACACTTTATTCACGAGTTTCATACAGTATTTTTTCTACAACTGTCAAAAAAAATAACCAATTCATATTTTGATAATGAATTTGGCATATTTTTATTGATTCATTATTCGAACAAAGTTCAAAGAGTATGCCAGAGAGTTGAGTTCCAAACAAATGAAACGAATAATTTCGGCAGAGTCGAAATCCCCTTCTCTTCACACTTTCCCGCAAAATGAAAAATTTGGAGCGAATATTGAAATAACATATTCCTCGAGCTCAATATTATTATTATTAATGTTGACTTGACTTTCGAATAACTAGTCCTTCGAAGTAACTTTTCATTTTCTTAGATTTGTATTCAAAATAAATAAAGAATCCTCGTGAAGCAACGAATTTCTCCGTTCAATCTTCATCACTTTTCATTTCTACTTAAATTAAATTTATAGTTATCAAAAATTCGTTATCTAGATAGATGTCCAATTTCACAAATTTCATTAATTATTGTTGTCAACTAGTTTCTGACGGCCAAACAGCCATAGCTACCTTGGATTACCTAGGCTAGATTAGGTCCAATAATTCCTTAGAGGTATGTATATGCTATTATTTTTAATATATTTGCCGCGATAGTTTGGAATTTTGATACTGCTAAGAATATTATTGGTGAAACATATGTTGATAGTGAAATATTGTAATACTTTACGCATACAAACCACACTAAAAATGTGGATTTTTTTTTGAGTCGTAAAAAAATATAATTTTAATTAACTAAAACAAAAACTATTCTAATTATATCAACCGCAAAACTAATACATAAACATACTCCGATACCAGCGTCCTTGGTGATTAGGAATTTCAGTAAAAAAAAAATTTGTCATTTAGTCCTAGCAATTTTATTTCTACAGGATGAGTCAACAAGATTCCCGTGGTCGATTGCTCCGTTGTGAATCACTATTTCGAATTCTTATATTTTTATTGCCAAATGGGCCATTTAAGACTATCTCCCAAAATTATTCTCATTCATTCATCATTGAAGCGTGGCTGACCAAAGTTGGTCTCTTTAAATAACATCCCAAGTATATTTTCATATAATCCGATACGATATTTCATTAGCTGTTCTACGATTTTTTTCAATTTTGGACTCCGTTTCGACGTTCCCAAGTTATATAAAAAAAAAAAAAACAATTTTGTAGACTTCTTTTTGAAAAATCACCTATTTCACATTTCGAGAAATTTAGTGTAGATAATTCGGGAATCTTTAGTCGATATGGTGATGTTCATTGTGAATAGGTGAGTTTTGTATAAATCATACAGGATGTTTGGTATAACAACACATAACAACTTGGCCATTTTTAAACGTCCATATGTTGATTTTTTCAAATGAAACACCCTGTATATTTTCATTCATAACAACTCCTTTTTAATGACTGTACACTTTTCACACAACCCGTTTTCATATTATTGTGATTTAAAGGAATCGTTCAATGGCAAATCAAAACAATTCTGCATATTTTTCACCTACAGATTTCTTTAAAGAAAATACTGATACTGAATGCTGTTTCAATTATTTTATCGTTCTTCAAGAGCATTCTTGGAAAATTAAAAATAACTAGCATAGCAAAAGAAATTTTTAAATGTAACAATTTTTTCTTTACTAGTTTAGCTATCCATGACTACCGCTGAAAAAAATAACTATCGGCGTTTGTCAAACTACAATCCAGTTGTTGACAAATGTAGCATTATGAAGTATTGTTTAGAGGATATGGTTCAAATGGTTCTAGATTATACCAAAAAAAGTTTCCTGAGAGGAGAGATCCAGACATGCGAGCATTTCAAGCCCCCAAAACAAGATTTGAGGAAACCAGAATAGTATTTCACAAAAAGTTTGAACGTGCTCGTCTTGTAACGAATGATGAATATTACCGAGAAGCCCCATGTGAGTACACGTATTTTGAGTAGGGAATAACATAAAGTAGTCTTTTTCGCATGGTGAGAAAATGTAATTTCCATCCATATCATATGAAAGAGAATTTCCAAAGAGAATGCGGTTTTGCAAATGAGGCGTAAATAAAATCTACCAAAAAAAAATGTTTTTGGGTATGTTCTATTTTCGGACGAAGCCACGTTTCACAACAGTGTCCATGTGAATCGACATAATATGGACTATTATGTAACTGAAAATCCTCATTTCGTTAGATTAGATATGTCAATCACCAACAACGTTGGTCATTGAATGTTTAGGGAGGCATCATTGGACGGCGAGTGCTAGGTCCATTTTTTTTTCAACGGCCATCTTAATAAAAGAAAATATCTAAGGTTTTTGCGTCAGTTATACAATTTATTAGATGATCTACCATTGCCAGACTGTTGTGTGGGAATACATCGAGAATAATTTCGTGGAAAATGAATAGGTAGAGGAGGGTCAGTACATTGGCCTCTAAGGTCATCGAACCTCACAAAATTGCATAAATTAAATGGGTTATTTATCAAACTCCGCCTACAACTCCTGGAAATATGAAAGCAGGAATTCGGACTGCTTGCAGGGAAATTTTGGGAGACATGCTGGAACGTGTGGAGAATGATTTCCAAAATAGATTGAGACTATGTATTGATGAAAATGGCAATCACATATTCGCTGCATTAATTGTTGTTGTATTTTATACCAACAGCATCAAGTTTAGTAAATAGCAGTTCATAATTTACCTGATCAAATGCTTTTGCTAAGTTTATATAAATAGCATCAACCTGTTTCTTATTCTCAAGGGTATTAATGATATAGTTTTGGTATAAACTTAAATTCGTACAAATAGATTGAGCTTGATTAAAATTTTTTTTTAAAGTTGTTATTTCCGTCAACCTCCTCGGATAATTTGGTTGAGAAGCGAATGCTCTACCATCAATGATACCGAAGTTTCTTCATTATCAAATTACCTAGTATTGTTGGAAGTTCTTTATGTTATTATATCCATTTTTTAATATAGGTTCAAGGAAACTATGCTTCCAAAAGTTTGCATAAACCCATACAATAGGTATTGTCGTCGGTACGTATCAACAACAAAAAAAAACTTCTGCAGCCTACAACAACTGAATTACATCTGTTCGATTCTTGGCAAAGTTTTCCACAAGAACTACAGGATCTATAAACCTCATGGGGCAAATTATGGTTCAATTCAAATGACTTGTTTTCTGTTGGATACATGCTGATGACAACAGTTATAGTAAAGTTCTTACGATTATTTAAGACTCATTTGGCAATGAGTTTTAAATAGCCAAATGAGTCTTAAATAATTGTAAGAACTTTAAGAGTTTTTGCAGAAGATTGGATTACTTTATTATAAGTCTATAAATTATTATTATTATCATCAACCATAAAAATTATAAAGAAAAATTAAATGATCAATAAACATGCTGAAGGACTCCGGTCAATGGCCTTTTAATGTATGTCTTACCAATAAAGTTCTTTCATTATTATTATATTATTGTTGTGATAGCAACAGAGCACAAAAGAGTCTTTACTTCTCAAATAAGAATTATTAGACTATTGTTTGATCTGGATTACAATGACTCATATTTAAAAAATACTCTATTTTACCCCGCCATTCCATTTTCATTTTTAAATGTGTAACGTTTGTAAAAAACAAAATTTCTGCCTTCAAAATGCTAGGAAGTCATCATAAATACCCATCAAGAATTTTTTTGTTAGACATACCAAAGCATAACACAGCAACCTTCAAGAAATCCACTTTTGTAATTGCATCTCTCTTTATAACAACCTTCCCGATTCCTTGAAAAGGAATCAGTAATTGCAAAAGCTTTAAAACACAACAAAAATATCTTTTGGAAAACTGCTTTTACACAATAGAAGAATTTTTAACGGTAAAACTCAAACACTGAGCGTTCACGAAGTGATATATTTTTAATGTGTCACTGTGCAATATGCACTACAAATTTTATATTGTATATAGTCTGTAAATTTGTATGAAACCATTGTGTTGTTAGGGGTATTAACTGCACTCCAATTTTAAAATGTATGTAGTTTAAAATTTAAATTTATGAATCTACTATTATAACTCTAGACTTGCCAATTGTACCCTATGCTGATTATGGTCCATAATTACTACTCGTGCTACTACTACTATCCTACTTCTACTATCCTACTTCAGGATCTCCTGGAGACTTTGATATAGAAAAAATAGATCGCAGGTAAGGTCTGCTTGTCCTAAGAGGTGACTTAAAGACCACAACCTTAAGGGGAACCCAAGCAGTGGCCTCTGGAACCCATTTGAAGTGAGTCAAGCCAACTGCCCCGAGGGCGACAATCAGAAAAGTAAGCCAGAGGAACCTCAGGTACCCCCAAAACACAAGTTAAGAGGAAAACCTCCAAGGTACCTCCGAAACCACCTCCACTGGTATAGTATGTCTGCTGCAAGAGGCAACTAAAAGGCAACACCTACAAGGGGAACAGAAGAAGGGACCTCTGGAACCAATTCCAGGAGAGCCAAGCCAACCACCCACCTAGAGGGCGCCGACCAGAGAAACCCTCTGGAAAAGGGAGGCAGAGAAACCCCCTGGAAAAGGAAGACAGAGAAACCCCCTGGAAAAGGGAGACAGAGAAACTGAAGGTTTGTCTAAACACAAGTAGGAAAACTCGCAAGGGACCCCCAAATGCACTTCCCTGGTGACCTCACAAGGTATGGTTTGCCAGTTGTAAGGGGCAACTGAACGACCACACCTAGAAGAGCTGAACCAAAGCAGGAACCCCCAAGGGTGCTTCTGAGATGGCAAAACTAGGTGTGGTGTGGGCACCGCGGAAAAGGGAGCTAGAGAAACCGAAGGTACCCCCAAACAAGAGGAACATTCAAAGGATCACCCAAACCACATCCTGAAGGACGCTGACCAGAGCCATGTAATATTAGAGCAATTTATGTCCTGGCCACATCTGTGATGTGCAAAGTATTTGACTACTTTGTCTAAACAAAAGCAAAAAAAGAAGTACTCCTCTAACTCTACTCCAGTGCCAAAATATTCGAATGAGTCTTATGTATTAAATATGTGAAGTGATTTGGTGTTGGACATTTGCCTCATATCATTCTTTCAGGATTATTGAAGCAAATGGTATTTTCAACTAGTTTGAAATACTCCAAATAAGATTGATGTAGTTATTTTGAGTATGTGGGTATGTTTTCTGCAAAGTATAACTATCAGGAAGGTAACTGCATACATTGTGTTTAATAATGGATAAATAAATATAAAATCACTTACCTGATTAGTAGTAGTAGACTGAGTTTCAATACTAGTAGTCCTCGCCACACTCTGATTACTGCTCAAAACAGCACTAGGACTCTGCAGGGACTCGTTCTTTACTTGCACCGGCGGTGATAAATTCAAAGAGGACGGATTCACAATGGTGAGTTGGTTATTGTGATAGTACACTTTATCTGGAGGCAACAGTTTTCCAGATGCTAAAATCTTTTGTTGCTCTGCAAACAACAATTTCAGTGTATTTTGGATTTCAGTATCACCAGGCGTGAGCCTCGCAGATAATGTCTGAATCTGCATCTGAATGTTCTTAAGATGTTGCTGCTTCTGAGGAGTCAATTGAATAGTAGTGATCCTCTGTTGAGGCTGTGGAGTACTTGGTGTAACTCTTCCACCAGCAGGACTTGCACTACCCGAGTCATCCAAAATGTGACCTAGAATCTTATCAACTTCTGGATTGGTATTACTTCCATTTGAGTCCTGAGATATAACAGTGGGAGAAACTTTTTGCTGCTTGGATATTTGAGGAGAAACGGGCAATGGTTTAGGACGTTCTGGCATAGTTTTAGGCTGAATCTGCACCGATGGTTGTACCATGGCTTGAGGTTGCACCATCGCTTGAGGTTGCACCATTGCTTGAGGTTGTACCATTGCTTGAGGCTGTACCATGGCTTGAGGGTGTGAAGGTTTGTTTTGTGCGATAGGCTGGGGTTGAACATGATTTTGAGGTAGTAGGTGCTTGGGAGGTGCATTTAAGGCACTAACTAAAGATTTACCTATACTTTCTTTAATCTGTTCCGTGTTATTGCTAGTTTTGACTGAATCATTCACATTATCCTGTAAAATGCTTTTTATACTTTGAATTTTGTTCACTTTTTTGACAGGCTTGGATTTTGGTGACAATTTTTTCTCAATTTGTTCTTTGTTAGGACGTTGCATGAAAATAGTTTGGCCATTCACAGTCAGCTGCCCGTTTCGTTTCAGCTGTTCCAATTGATCTGGAGTCATATTGACAACATAAGTAGTCGGAGGAGGATTATTCAAATTCTGTTGACTTTCATTAGTATTCGATGATTGTTGCTGCTGCTGTTGGTGCTGTTGCTGAGATTGCTGGTGTTGGTGACTTATATTGTGATGCTGAATTGGTTGCACTGTTTGCACCGGTGGCTGAGATTTCATAAATGGTTGTACCTTTAAAACAGGTTGAGTTTGTGTGTGAGATTGGTTTGTGTTGAAATGTACTGACTGTACAGGCGATTGAATGGGTTGGTGATGTCCACTTTGTACATTTTGTTGCACACTTTGCATGTTCTGTTGCAGGCTCTGAACATTCTGCTGCACACTTTGTACATTTTGCTGCAGACTTTGGACATTCTGCTGCACACTTTGGAGGTTTTGTTGTACGCTTTGCACATTTTGCTGCACACTTTGTACATTCTGCTGCATACCTTGGACATTCTGCTGAATACCTTGAACGTTCTGCTGAATACTTTGGACATTCTGTAGATTCTGGACGCTCTGCAGGGCTTGTGAATGCACATTCTGTGGTTGTATCTGAGAATGCTGCACAGTTTGTGTTTGAACAGCGTGATTCTGCTGTTGTAGCAAACTTTGTATTTGTCCTTGAATCTGCGATTGTAAACTGTGTACTTGTGACTGTGAAATTGTGTGCATCGGCTGTACTTGAGAATGGATGCTGTGAATTGGTTGGGGCTGTACTATTTGCATTGGCTGTTGTAGAGCATTGACTGTCTGATGTTGAATTGTTTGCTGCACGGTCTGTTGTTGAATTTGTGGTTGCAGAGACTGTATAGTATGTTGCACTGTTTGTGGCTGCACAGTCTGTTGCTGAACTGTCTGAATAGTCTGACTCTGCACCGTCTGCTGTTGAATAGTCTGCACTGATTGTTGCTGGATAGTTTGAACTGTTTGTTGCACAGTTTGCTGATCCATAGACGGCTGCAAAACTAGCCCCCCAAGCAAACTTTGTAATATTATTTGAGACTGGATATCTTGGTTCAAAGTTGGGTCATGTTGTAGTACCAAACGACCATCCTCCCCCATAGTCAATTTGAAACCACCGCTTCTCTGCAGCATGAGACCATTATTAATGGTAAAATTAGGAGTTAAAAAAGAATTGAAAGGTATACTAGTTTGTGCTGTAGCTGCCTGAGAGGTACTATTTGAGATCATGCCACTTTGAAAGTTCTGGTTGAGAACCTGCAAGTAAATGAAAAATGTACTTAGTGAAAGCTAAATTACCTGAAAGTAAAGTAATACGAAATACCGAAAAGTTTCACTGGAATTAGAATAATGGGTTCTATCAATCTTTATTTCTTATTCTCATTCATTATACTCTATCAAGAACTGTTTTAAAGAAAGTTATCTTAAGAAAAAGTCTGGTACTTTCCCATAACTGATTATTATAAGGAAATGTATTTAAATTAATGCTCTTTCAAAGAAATTCAAAGGTAACACAAGTAGAAACATTTTTCATAGTTGAAAAGCCTATCTCAAACAAAACGAAACTTAAAAAGGCAGTATGTGCATGCTTGTAGAGTTTCTTCAGATTGATAATCAACCATTTATGTTGTCTATAAAAAAGAGCTGACTGGCAAGTATAATTAAAAACTCAGAGTGCACTATAGATTCACAATCACCAGTAACTTACAACTGAAAATTTACTTACTTGGACAACTGGAGCTGCTGTATTAATTGAAGGCTGTGTCATTGCTGAAATCTGAATATTCTGGATATTCTTTTTGGCATCTGAATGCATGTAATTAGTTTGAGCCTGCATTGAACTACTATGGACCATTTGCTGTGGCTGCGGTGTTGTAGAAGAGGTTGGTTCACTTTCGCTTTGGGACGTGTCACTTTCAAATTGAATATCATCCTCATCACCAATTCCAGAAAGTTTCATAATATTCGCCAAATCTAGCTTCTTCTTTACTTTTGTTTTTGGCTTTCTTTTGATTTGCTGCTGATGATGCATCAGATGCTGATGATGATGATGTTGCTGCTGCTGCTGCTGCTGATGTGTATGGTTGAGTATGGTTTGGTGCTGTGCAAGATGTGTTGCATTTATTGGTTGTTGATGACTGCCCACCTTGATTAAAAGAATATCATATAAATCAGTTTTGATAGTTATTTCAATAAGAAAATGTTTGTTCTATAGAAGTGTTTGATTGACTAGAGTTTTTCAGGCACTGACTGCTCAATATGGAAAATATGGGATTTCTAAGAGAATATACTTCAAAATAAAAACTATTAATAATTGATGAAATGTAAAGTAATTCTAGCTAATAAAACAGTAACTCACTCTTTTGCCTCTTACTATTGACCAGTTATAATAATAAATAGTACATCATATTTGAAATTGCCAACTTTTTTTACATATACAGTGACTGGCATATTTTTTGATATAGTACAGGTATGGAAAAACATCGTATATAATTTCTCATAAAAGTGTGTTCTTCATAGCCAAAATGCACAATCCAAACTTTGATTTTCTCATTCCATGTTTGAAGGAAAGTGAAAAATATATAACGGCTTGAGAGTAAAGTACTAATATTTTTCAAAATAAACAAAAATTATATTTGAAGAAAATCTTACAATTGTCGATTGAAAGTATGAAATAAGTTCAAGTCTCATCATTGAGTAGCAAAGGAAGAAGTGAACAAATTTGAGTTCAAGTAAACAATGGAGGTGATTGAAATAAGTGCTGACATCAAATTTACTAATAAATTGTGCAAAAGAACATTTATAGTTAAATACAAAATCAATAATTTGATTTGGTTACAACAAAGTTATAATTTCTTCAATTTTTTTTAGAGATTTCAATTTTTCAATCTGAAAATGAAAAATTGTAGATAAAAACAGAGTATTGTAGATAATAACAGAGTAACCTATCAGGGCAAAATGATTCATTTGCCATCTACACATCTATAGATTTCCTTAATTTTACAGTTGTTCACTTTCAGAATGTGAAAGGTTACAATTAAAAGAAACTTCAAGAAACGAATTTTTTTCTATAAAATCAAACATTTAATGATTTTGCATTACTTTTTTTCAACTACTAAGAGAATTTGTTATTAAACTTTATTATAAATGAATCATTTCCTAAAAAAAATTACAAACGAGTTAAATGTCACTAATTCTTACGATACTCTCTATCTAATACAGAAGTCATTACCTATATATGTTATCATATTGGTGTATTGTCCCCGTTCCACAATTTGAAAGATAATATAACTTGAATAATATGAATAATGAACATTTCAAATAATATTATTTAAAAATCATCATTTTGTTAGCACTGAGCTGAAGAATTGGTTTTCCACAGTAGAGAGAAATGGAGGTTTTGTTGCACGCTTTGCACAAATTGAGATTTTATCAAAATTGAGTTGGATAGTTAGACAGAACTGAATATTGTTGGTCATTATACATTGCACTAGAACAAATTGAAAAACAAAAATTAAGTTATTAATAGACATATGTTTTTATAGTGGTACATACATGTACATATCTGGTTATTCTGTTAAAATTATATGAACGTCTAAGCAGATCATGTTAAGGACATACCTAACTAAAGTGTGGACAGTGTATTCTAGATTGGAAGAAATCTAGAGGGTTTCATGCAGTGTGTGAAAAGAAAATAGAAATATCAATTTTGTAGGTGTAGGTGGCTGTGACTTCATATTTGATACCTTCATTTAATTATAAATCACTTTCTTAAATAACATAACAACAACAAATAACACAAAAAACAAATAATTTTTTTAATTTTTCAACATCTCATATGGAATTGAACATAGGATAGCTGGATTAATTTTTCCAGTTGGAAGACATGCTGGGCATTGATTATGAACAAAATGTTCTGAGAAATTACAAATAAATGTTCTTTTTACGTTTATATTTATTTACTATAAAGGTTCACATTTTATACCATAGACTTGATTACAAAATGTTGCCCAAAGTCACTTTTTCGTGTGACTATGTTCTTAATGAAATTATTATTATTATTTATGTTATTCTGAAACGAACATTGAACAATACAACTACTAAAAAAATATAGACACTAATACATGCCAGTATTAGATTGCATTCTTCAAGATAAACTTACCTGGGTGACATAAGTTGTCGTCGAAGGAGCTAGCTGCATTCCATTAGTTAAAACACGAACCATAGGCTGAGATCTGGGTGGCTGGATTTGTAATAATTGCTGCCCACTTGGTTGTAAAATAAGTCCCTGAGGAGTAGCAGTTGCAGTCTGCATTTGGGGCTGTAGCTTTGTAGCTGTTTGAGGCCGTAATATAAACTGTACACCTGGTGCAGTAAGCATTGTAGGCATTTGATTCAACAGTAACGGCTGGGGAGAAGGTACTATAGTTGCTGATGACTGGTGATTTGACGGGATCACAATTTGAGGGCTGAAACAGTTTCAACTTTTATATTCAACTGAATATTCTTTAAAAAGATGTATATTTGCAACATTTTTTGATAGTTTTCACTTGTATTTGATGTTATTTTGAAGAAAAAGTCTAACTGAATGAAGAATAATATAATCTGAATACAGTTATCAAATATAAACTTTCTCATACATCAACTAAAAAACTCATTGAATTTAAACTATTTAAAAAAATTATGCACTTTCCTAAGAAATAAATCTTTTTTTAAATAATTAAGAAACCAACTTAAAATGAAAAAATGATTGGTATACTCACCTAACACTAGGTTTTGGTGATGGCTGAGGACTGGCTGATGGCTTCGGCAAAATGTTCAGATGTGGTTTCAGTTTGATGATATTTTGAGGTTGTGAAGTTTGGATGGGCCTTGAAAGTAAATTATTATGGATTATTTGCATTACCGGATAATTTGGTTGTGGTGTAGGAGGTTTTAGAGAAGGAGATGGAGATTTCAGGCTTGCAGGTGAGGAATATGGTGAAGGAGGATAGCCAGGGCTAGGATTTGAGTATGCAGGAGACATACTACTGATGATTTGTGGTTTTTTCACGAGATTCAGGTTATTGGATCCCACTACTGTACAGTTGGTGCTGAGATTTTCATAATCTATCTTCTCCTGTTTGATGGTCTGGTAGGACGAATTCTTCGGTGATTTACACATTTTCTGAAGTGGTTTATGGGGTGTTTGAGACATTTTTCACAACACTAGAGTTCACAAGTTAAAGCACAGTTTCATTAAGTACATCCTCTTATTATTTTCTACCTCGGAATGTTAGAATCCAAGAATCTTAGCGCTAGACCATATTTTGCAATTATTCAGTTCAATCACTATGTCCATTATTATGAGATTCACTTCATTATCATCACTTATCCGAACTCAAATAAAGCCATTTTATCGTTGTACACATCGAAAAAACATAAAATTGACAACAGCATTATTTCACAAAGGGGTTGAAAGACATTGTAATAATTTCCCACACAAATGTAAATTAAATAACTGCCACCAAACCAAAATTATATTCCAAAGTTTTTCAATAAATAGTAAGGTATCACTGTTTTCGCAAAGACTTGGTTTTCTTCAAGGGAATCTGAAACAAATGAAAGAAAACTTATTCAAACATAACCTCCACAAAAAAAGTTAAATTTTAGCTTTTTATCATCAACATAAAGACATAAATCACTCTAGTTAAACAAATGCAATTGTACCTTGTTGATAATCTGCTATTGCGGTACAAATCAAAGTCGGGTTACATTTGTTTGTAAACAATTTTGCAAATTTGCAACTACAAATAAGATATCACTCTACCGCCATCTTTTACGATGCGCCTTTTTCTTCTGCTTCTTCTCCACCGTATTCTCCCCGCCCAATCAAAAGTGGACCAGTCCATATCCTCGGTGATTTTTGATAAATAATATGATTGTAAATACAGCTAATTAGGCATAATCAACAACATAATAGAACCCCTTGATAGTTGTTTACATTAAAATACATTTGTCATCATAAGATGTCTAAATAGAATTTATGGATCAAAACTGGACTGGAGGTCCTCGTTATTATCAAAATGGACAGGTTGGGTGGGGAAAACGATAAATTTATGAAGGTGGGGGAAAATGAGAAAAAAATTGAAAAAGTAATGGAATATCAATATTGAACGCCAACTTTGTCAATAGAATTTATAATATATATATGTAAAAAAAATTGAATAATATTACTAATTGAGTGATTGACGGCTGATAAATAATGTAGTCGAAAAAATCAATACAAAAGTAAGGTTACAAAGAAACTCAAGGTAAAAATTCATGCAATTGATCATGTGAGTCCTGTAATTGAAAAAATAATTCATTCATCCAAAAATACAAACTTCATAGCTATTTTCCAGCGTTAAATGGTATGGAAGTCCAACCCACGCTGTTTTCAACATAAAATGAATAAAATTCTACGTACCTTTTAACAATTTTCACTTGATGGGTAAAAACGGGGTTCACTCTAGTAGGAGCAGGGCAACAGACGATCTGATTGGTCGCCTGAAAGCGTCATTTGATACACAAAAAAATAACATTTACTTTGAGGTTAGACAGTATCATCTGCGATTTTGGACCTTCTGTTTAATTTTAATAAGAAAACATAACAGATGCAATCGGCTCTTTGTATGGCTGGGATAAGTGTTTGTTCATAGTTATGAAGAAAGAAGATGGAAAATGTGAAAATCGTGTGAAACAGAAATCATTAATCGTTACCGATTTTAGGTAGGTATCTGAATTTTGCAATTGTGACAAATTGCATTACATCAGTCAAAATAAGTAAGAAGTTTAAATGCTTTTAATTGCCTTATCTAGTAGTTTAGGTAATACCTATGTAGGAGGATATTGTTCAAACAGTTTTACTTAAAAGTCGTACGAAAACATAAGCAACTTCTATCAAAAACTGTTTTTAGTTGATTGCAAAAATCTATTGATGTAATCAAAGTGGGCGTTGTGTTTCCTTGACTTGAAAGATAACCGCCAGAGCTATGGTGTCGATGGAGGGGAGAAATAGTAGGGGAAGTTGTCTGATCGTTGATCGAATTTACTGCGTATTTTCTATCAAAAGTTAAAACAATCAATAAGCAAATGGCAGAGAACGGCATTGAATTTTGCAGGAGGAAAATGAAGGTTACAACTAGAATTAGTCAAGTTGGAACTTTTATAATTCAGAATTTCTTCCTACAAAATGTATTACGTAGGTGAACACGTTTGTCTACCTTTCTCTTTGCAAGTTGTACAAGTTGAAGTTAGCAGATAGCACTAGAGTTAAAAGTGTTAAAACATATCCATTTACTTATATGACGATACGATCAATACGATGAATAGTATAAATACACAAATATAAAGCTTAGATTTCTAAAAACTCTGGTGATGTGGTGATAGGTATGATATGATATGATATCTTGTTATTGTTTTCTACAAAAGGCACAACCTAGTGGATTAAGCCTTAGTTTCATAAGATCTGATAGATAGAGCTCAGAACGCTATGGCAAAAATCTAGTGGTGTAGGATGTAGCACAAGGATTATAGACAAGTGAATTGTCCTTGGGTGTAGCGTGCACATCTCAACGACCAGCGTTTGTTTGCGTTCATGACTATCAAGATGTCTAAAAACGACTGATTCGATTTTGTTTTGATTATTGTGGAGACAAAACAAATGAATTAGTGGTGTGCTTTTGTAATTAGATCAAGAGATGGCGTCTTCACAGGATTCAGTCGTTGACAGTACTAAAGGTGACTTTTCATGTACCTAAATTTCAAGACTTCTATAAAAAATGCATTGTAGGTAATTCTACTTAGTTGTATTTCAACAAAAATTGAATAAACATTTTCCAAAATTGATATCAGTAACAATTAATACTACCTGGGACAGTAGTTCTGTATATTCCAGTCATTATGTTGTTTTTCATTTCATAGTCGTACGCAATACTTGAAATGTCTATTCATGGAAACTCACCTTAAGAAGAAAATCGACGGTGGCGATACACGAAAGTATTGCGGAACATAAAACCACTAATTCGTTTTCGCATTAATCAAGTTGGCGAATGTCTCGCGTTTTATTCCACAGTTTTGCAGGTATGAGTCGCTACACCAGGGTTTTTAGGCATCTTAACTTTCATCTAAAAACTCTGGTGTATCGACTGATTCGATTTTGTTCAGATTATTTTGAAGACAAAACGAATGAATTAGTGGTTTGCTTCTGTAAATGGATCCAGAGATGGCGTCTTCATATAGGATTCAGTCCAATCAAATATTCGGCTCCGCCAGAACTTTCAGCGGCGTTTCTGAGAAAACGAGCGCATTTCGTAAGAAATTACTAAGAATCATTTTTGTGGAGAATTGAATTGTCTTTCACATTGTTGAGTTGTTTTTTCCGATAAATCATATACTTTCCAAGATTACAGCAAAAATCTATTTATTTTTAAACGAAAAATTAACGAATAATTAAACGAAAAATATATATATATATATAATGTTCCACCCCTGGAATTTTGGTAAACAATTTTTTTTCGTGTTTTTCATGGTTCCAACTACTAGCATACCAAGTTTGGTGGTGCTACAGTCGATCCTCGCTTCAAAGCCCAATTGTACTGGATCATCAAGCATTAGCAAAACTTTCCCTCGCATAAGGTGCTGATCGGACATTCTATGGAGATTCTTTGGTATCAATAATGGTATATAAATCACTCTTTCCAATAGTCTTTTGTTGCCAAGGTTTTGAAATCAAGACAATTGCCTCTATGGTGTTGTTTAGAGGCAATACGAGGAATTTTCAATTCAACATCCAATGCTTTCATCATCTTGTCAGCCTCCGTTTTGTCACTAAATTGTCACTGTATCCGCCAATGGTTAAATGTTCATTACAAATTATTAACATCATAACAATACATAATACATTTATTACAATATAATACGTTGGTTACTTTGTAATACCCTAGATACCAAATGGCACGCTGAAATGACAATAACGTGACATAAACAAAGTTGTTGATTTTATTTTCACATCATCATTGTCAATGATACGATAAAGCTCTGAATGTAAATTGAATATTATGCAATTCAAATAAATCTCGGAAGTTGGCAACATCCTCCATTATTATAAATCGCTTAACAATCTCGTTACATTAATAGCTATAACACGCACGCGCCTGGTGAAAGTCCAAGGTTCGGTTCCCAGTCGGGACGAGCTTTTTTATTTTTCTGAATGATTGCCAACTGGACTGCTTTTCCCTTTCTTTACATATCCTAGGGTAATAAATCCTTTCTAGTTGCATGTCCAAAACAAGGTTACACCAACAGAAGGGATAAAATCCCTTGGGGGCATTTCATCGAATCCTTCAGTTTGTTTACAATTCAGATTTTAAATAAAATATCGCTTTTTCTAGAAACAATATATTTAGTACAAAAAAATGATAACATAAAACTTCATTTATTTTCAAAACTACTAAATTAATTTTCTGGTGAGAACTCTACGAGTTGAATATTTACAAGTTTGAAATTATCATTTTCATTTACTTATAGAAATAGTAATTGTTTATGCAAACTGTTTGTACAATAAATTTGAACAGAAAACCCCTTTTTCATAGCACAAACAGAATAAATCAATAACACAGTTCTCACTGACTTTGAGTATTCTCAGCCAAATATTATGCTGCACTTAACGTGATGACGAGAACAGTCGCTAACATTACAATTTCACCCAGACATCAAGGCAAAAAATATAAAAGTTTAGGACTTTGTCTCCCCGAGTATGTTCCTTACAAAACTCCTTTCATGACATATTCACTTTCGAGTAAATAAAAGAAAATGATAAAAAGCAAAACATTATTTACGAGCACTCCATTGTCGCCCAAGAGTTTGAATTTTCGTTGAAAGACGGCACATCAACTGGTGCATTGCCATTATTCTCTACATTCACTGATGGCCCAGGGACATTTTGTTCTGAATTTGTCACATTTTCTTGAGGGTTCGTTTCTTCCCAATTTATTTTGAATCTAGTTACTCTTGGTTCGGATGCTAGAATATTTCTTACTACCTAAAATTAAACGGTATTATGAGTTCACTTCAATCTTTATTCGTTATAAAAAAAACAGAAGCAATATCATTTCTGCAAGTAGAACTTAATGAAATACGAAGGCCATTTGAATATTATATGTACAAACATTGTTAATGTTTCTATTTTATACATTATGATTCATTTGTAACATTAACATGCTCCACATTCATTCATAGTTCTTTTTTTTTGAAGTGAAACATCTATTCGCGCCCCTTGGCAGTAAAATTGACTTTTATGCCGTGACGGCAAACGGCATGACGCTCTTTCATGCCGTCATGCCCTTCTACGCGATAGACACCGCTTTCGACTCCCTTCTGTGTGCGTGCGCGTATACCATACACTTTGTTGGTGTGACAATTCTCGAATTTTCAAATTTGAGAATTGGCACGAAATTTTACAAAACTGACCAAGTTATTTTTCATTGGCAACCATCCAACGTCAAATTTTCATATACAAAATGTTAAAATAACATCAATCATCACAATTATGTAAACATATTCCTCAACAGTTGCTTCTATGTATGAGTTGTGTACTGCGTGTACCTTTCTGTTCGACTAGAGTATACATTACACGTTCACCTCTTGTAGACACAATTTGTTTTTCTTTTTAATATTATTCAATCGAAATAAGAGTCAGTGACAATCAAGTGACCAAAAAAAAATTAATGATGATTGTGTGCACAACGTTTTCTTTACCAAAAACAGTCTACCAATTCCTAAAAGTAGTAATAATAGTGTTAAAATTATTGTTTTAACAACAAACCAAATGTTAGTAATTCATCTTTCAATATATTATTTTATTACTACTTTTAGGAATTTCATGAAAATCGCAAACCTTTGATCAGTATTTTGAGTGCCGCTACTACAAAACTTCATATTTTCAGTCTCTAATTTTCGTTATACAACCCTGAATAACCCTCCTATTGATTACATAAAGAAGAAGGCCTATGCAAACCCAATAAATGATGACCATGAATTGAGTAGTGCACATTTGTTGTGCACTACAAATGAGAAGATCTTTTTTAAAAAGATGATTTGTTTGCATTCGATTTGGTGGCAGGCAATTTACTTCGATTTACCAAGTGTATTCATTCAATACCTAATTATTGAAATAATACAATGAGCTCCTTTTGCAATTAACTAACAATATCTTTTTCCCTCAAGTAAAATATAGTGAATGTCATATCAAAAACTACATTGAATGGGCGAATTTTACAAAATAACACGAGTGGTGATATTATTTATAGCAAAAATTTTAACATGAAGTTTTGTACTTACCTGCGGCTCTCGAAATACTGATCAATGGTTTCGATTTTCATGAAATTTATAAAAGTGCCAATATCTCCAAAACTATCAATATTTTACCAGAGTCATATTTGCATTTTCTGATCAGTCATGAGCTGGACTATCAGTCTTTGAAAAGATGACGTTGAGTTTTGGGACACAGTGTATATTGCTAAAAAGGCATAGCATATTCCTATCAGAGTATATGATAGTAAATGTGAATCAAACCAATTTTAATGAGGTCAATATCTCTAAAAAATTCTTAATCCATAACTTTCTCAATCCTCCTAAAAAGGGCATTTTTTGTACAAGTGAAATCATTAAGTATTATGGGGTAGCAGATAGGAAAATGAAATGTACTTCACTGGTTTTCGAAATAGGATAGAATACAATTAAATTGTTTTTTAAATAGATTGCTTCCAATTACAGTTGAAAAGTAAAAAATAAAATCCCAATGGACACAATTCATAACATAGAATTTAAAGGACCAACTTTATAACAAATATAAATAGTACACTACAATGCAAAATGTTGTTACACTGGAACTTCACTGGCAGCCGCAATATAATTATCAGTATTATAAAAGTAGTTTTTTGTTAGAAACTCTCTGATGAAAGTCTTAACTGGACCAATCATCACACAACTCACTATAGCAGGAAGGATGTTATATAAATTACAATTGAGAGAGAATTTTTTACTTGCATAAAGTCTAAAGCTTGGAAGTCTGACCACTGATGCATTACGGGTGTTAACAGTTGATATCTGATTGTAGACAGAAGGAATCTTTTTGACTAAGGATTTGAATTAGTGTGTTAAATATGCCTAATTTTGTGAAGAGAGGATGACCATGTTCACAGGTACCAACTTTTGATATTATTCTTATAGCCTTTTTTTGAAGTCTCTTATGGAATCAGTGCTGTTTTTGAATTTTTAGGCTGAAGATGCTCACTGCAGCTATGAACAAAACGTCCAAAGGTGAACCGACCATGGCCTCAAAGCCCGGAAACCATACTCCTGCATATTTTAACCCCCTTGTAAGTTTCCAAAAGTTCTACTTGGTGCATTCACAACAACGTTAAGACTAAATCAAATGTAATTGTTTTACCTTATCAAACTGTGGTGGACTGGGGAGATTTTCTCTCAGTTCTGGGTCACTGTATTCATTATTAATAAAATACCCTACTCGTATAAATTCTTGACTTCTGTATGAGCATGTTAACAACACCACTGTTACTCCTAAGGCATCATTTTCAGGTATGCGGGACACATTCGGAGGATCAGCCTAAAAACACCATTCTTTGAACTAGACACATCAGTAACCGTACTGAAAATTTAGAAATCAAAACATGAGCAACTTCCTAACATTATTGGTCTTTCAAAGAAAACTAAATTTAATTCAAAATTAAATACGATGGTTGTGATATTCTAGGTACAAAAAAAATGTGACACTACTAATGATTCATGATTATCTGTTCTAGATGAGGGATATATACTTAATTATCTGTAAATTTATTTCATTTGGTAGATTTCTTTTGATACACATTTTCTCATTGTCACACAACACACAACTGTGCATTAAATACTGCAATTGCTCACCTGGAAAACAAACATATGTTTTCCTTCTGGAATGGGACCAACAAATACTGAATCCAATACTTGATCATACTCTTCGCTTTCAGCCGAGCCTACATATATCATTTTCCACTCCAGATCTAAGAACAAAATTATGTACTACAGGAAAAAATTACAAAAAAATTCTATACCTTCTTTTAATTCTTCTATACATTCGAAAGTGATTTCGAACTGAAAAGGGTTCAAAAACTGACTAGGATTGTCCATTACTGTGATATTACACAACTGAACCTTTGCCATTTTCAAAATAGGTTTTCAGAAATTATTTTAGGGTTATATTATATTTATAATTTTTTTTAATGCAGCAACTTCCACAGATAAACCAAAAATCTCAAAGGAATCATATAACAAAAAATTCACTGAACATGAACAATGTTATTCGATTCAGTCGTGAAACTCGTTTTTCTCCGAAATAAAAAGCAACAAATAAACAGATTTACCGCCTTTACACTACACTCATGATGTACGGTTACGGTTACTAATGTTACTACGGTTACGGTACGGGCTTATACCATAGACAAGAGTTATGGCTTATACTGTGGTGTCTGTGGTACGGGCAGTGCTGCCGCTGGGCACTAATCAAAAGGATCACAAGGCCGTATCAAAATCCGCGCATTTTACTCCCAAAACTTTGAAAATCCTCACAAAATCCTCCCAATATTTTTTCAGAAACTGACACAATGGTTATGATTGTTATGAATAAAATGATATGGATTTCTTTGAAAAAATGAACAATTTTACTAATCTTCCAAAAAAAACGTAATCGTAATGAAGTGAAGTGTCAGTTGTCATCTGTCAGTATAACTCATTCAAAATTACCGCCCAAAACTAAAAAGGGAATAAACTAGCATAAAAATCATAAAACAACAGTCAGAACAGAAGTTCAATCTTATACTTCATGTTCCGTGATCCACCCAAATTTGATCATAGAAAACTATGGCCGTTTTTAAATTATATTAACTGATTTTAAAGGACCCATCGAAATCCTCACAAATATCCAATTACTCCGCAGCGTTGAAAATACTCACAAAAGGAGTAATTACTCACAAAACGGCAGCACTGGGTACGGGTACTTACACTTTAGTTCTTAACACCGACATAACCTTTAAAGGTTATGTCGGTGGTTCTTAATCTTAACCTCTTCTTCTTTCCTTTATTCAGCTTGGTTATGAAACCGTCTACTCCTTCTTACGCCTAGTAAACATGATAGCTCTCTAAGCTCTCGCTTGGCGTATTGTTTTCTGATTGGCCGCTCTGAGAACATGTCGTTCTGTGTCATTCAGTGACCAATCGGAAAACAATACGCTGTAAGCTCAACTACAAAAAGCTGCCATATGAACTAAAACCCGGCATTAATCTTATCAACGCGTTCGACGTTCTTCTATTCCGTCGCGATATTGTCATGCGACAAAACCAACCTCCATTGTTACCAATGGTTAAAAATATAATGTATCTTTAACGAAACCGCGAAAATCAAGAATGTTTTGTTTGGTGCATAATAAATGTGCGTATTTTGTGAATTTCAGAAAAATTTTAGTGAAGAAAAATCTCGGATAAATATTGACATTGACACTATAACTTTCGACTTTAAATTTGAAATTTCGAGAAAAAAGTCAAAATTTCGACTATAATGTTGAAATTTCGACATTAATTTTATGTCGAAATATTGAGAAAAAAGTCGAAATTTCGAAATTTTGAGAAAAAAGTCGAAATTTCGAGAAAAAAGTCGAAATTTCGAGAAAAAAGTCGAAATTTCGACATTAAACTCGAATTTTAGAGAATAAAGTCGAAATCGAAATTTCGACTTTTTTCTCGAAATTTCGACAATAAAGTCGAGGTGATTAAATTTCGACATAAAAGTCGAAATTTCATTTATTTCATTTATATATATATATATATATATACCAAGATACATCAACAACTCGAGAACAGTGAAGTCTGAATGACAATGTTATGATTATTGATCTGACAGGAGTACCTGGTAACGTCAAATGAAAAATTACAAACAAATGCAAAACTTTTATTCAAACTTCAACGAAATAAGGTATACTGATGTCACATCACGAATTAAACCATTTTATAAGTTCTAATTTCCATCACATGTAATAATAAAACCAGTATTTATGATTTCAAAGTGCATCAATTGAAAAAAAATATCGTAAAGTTTTCGTGGATAACTGATCTTTCAAACACTTGCTCTATTTCGAGCCCGGCTGAGCCGTCGTGCTCGAAAATTCGCGCGTGTTTGAAAGACCTTTTTATCCACTTATACTTTAATATAATATTCAAAATGTTAAAGTATCACGTATACTATTAAATTCGCTGTATATTCAATGCACCATATATATATTTTTTTTATTCATTTACCTACCGATGTTGTTTGTCAGACGTGACAGTAGAGTAAAAAAGTAAAGGTATGTGAACACACATTTCCCACCTCTCAGATGAAAATCCAAAATATACAAATTGTAATGTTTGACCTTTACCTATGCCGTTAACAGAATTTGATATGATGATTTCCCTTAAATCTACACATTTTGAAAGATAACGCGATTGTGCAAAAACTACACATCGCACAGAAAACATCTTGCGTAGAGTTGAACCACATGCTATTATCTATCAGTTTCCGAAATGTTGTTTGTCCAGTTTCAGATTTATAAAAATTGTGAATTTCTGAAAAATGGTCTTTTTTCCCGAGTTTTCTTAGACAAAAATGCACCGATCCGATCGTACAAAAAACTATTTTGTAGGTATAATAATTCTATAGAAAAGTTCTATTGATTGTAAAACAACGATTCCTTCAATAGTTTTGGATATATCTGCAAAAAAACAAAAAAATTGTAACTTTTTTCACTATTTTTTGTTTAAAAAATTCAACAAAGCGATTTTGCTGTGGCGAAAACCAGGGTTTTCATTGACGAACTATCTTATAAAAATCAGCATAGGCCATTTGCGTCCTTTATTTTGTGGGTGAAAAAACTTCTATAGCTTGGTCTATTCGTTATATTTGTTTCCACAAGTTTATTCCTTCATTTATAGTGGAAATATATCCAAATTTATCCAAATATTCAAATTTATTTTCATCATCTCTGAGTAGAATTATATTTATATATTACCCATGAATATATAATAATTTTCTGTTTGTCTGATTATTTTCGACGTATTTCTGTTGTATACATTTATTTGTTTCTGCTAATACAAGACAATCAAAATCAGTGTTATGTAGAAATATTTTAAACTCATAAAGGTATTTATTGATGCTTGTAGTATAGTGAAACCGTTATTGTTACTATTTACTTTTAATATATTTTTACACTGGCATCGACTTCGGTCATTGGTCATTAGCCACGTGTTCTGGGTAGGCTGTGCTACTTACTTCTTGCTCTACTTTAGGAGCAGCACTGTTCATTTTTAACGCTACAGTGAATGGTGGAGGACTATTCCCAGTCGGTGACGAGATTCAATCATTCAGAAAAATGAAAAAAAGCTCAACCTGGCTGGGAACCGAACCCGGTTCTCTCGGTCACCAGGCGCGAGCGCTAACCACTGCACTAATCCCTGTCCTGGTTCATTATTAATAATAATTTTGATATTCTTTATGGTTAACAAAAGACTTACCTAATGACTGTTATTCGGGGAAAAATTATGGCTTAGGATACAGTCTGTTGGCATGTGATGATTTTACTTTCAAAATTTGTCATGGAGTTTGATCTCATCGTTGGTTTGTTTCTTTTCTGTTTTAGAAGAAAAGTTTCGTTAGTAGTTAGCGGTACGCTATACAGTCTTTGTCTTAGGAATTTTCTTCAGAATCTGTGTTTTTAAGTTGTTCCATTGTAAAACATTTATGATTAAATTACGGCTTTGTATTATAGCAGAGTAATCATTGGATTTTGATAGATGTTTTCTTTATCTTGTCGTCAGAAATCAATCTTAATTGCTGTATTTTTTTCAGCATTGATAGAATATATGATATATACTTTGCTTCCATTTCCACATAGAGTAGGTCTCTGATTTTTCTTACACCTGTGAGAAATCTGTGTTCTCTAGGGTATCCAATCCAAGAACATTATTTTTACTGAAGATTCAAGTGGGCTGTACTTTTATAATTCCATATATTACTTGTTCAAGCTAGTGATTTGTGATACACCTCCAAGGAAAGTTATCAAACAACCAATCAATCAAAATATGCTTTATTGTCGTAAGATTCACATCTCATTGACAAAATCTTCAGCAGAAGATAAGGCATTATAAAAGTTATAAAATTTATAAAATGTATAAAACATAACTCACTTAATATAAGATATACAGTAAATAATTCCTAATATAATTTAATTTTTTAGTTACTTTTACTTGAACAGAAAATAATATGTGCTCCCATCCACTTTGGAGCATATTATCAATTGAACTGACAGTTTCCCAAGAATCAGTCCACTATAGTTTTGGGGTAAAATGAAATTTATTTTTCCCATAACTGGTGAACACCCTCAAATACTTATAAAGATCTCTTAATTGAAAGTTTTCATATACTCTTTATCCATGGCTAAGTATGGGCAATGAAAGACTGAAAAATCGAACAGAGATGTAAGCTAAATTTTTGAATGCACGAGTTTGTAACTGTTCTACAAAAAATACCTCAAACTTGAATTATCCGGATAAATATTTCAATAAAAATTATTTTGTACATATTTTAATTAGCCATTGAAATTTTGTTTAGAATGTTTTCAAAAGATTATTGAATTCTTGAAAATTTGTCAGTAATTTATCAGTCAGAGGAAAACTGTTTTATCCAACTTGAGATCTCTTCTCTAATACAGTGAATATTAGGAACTAATTTTTTAAAACATTACAAAAAGTACAAAGTTGTTGCTGCTCAAACTGAGACACATTGTATCAAAATCAGATAGGTCAGGTACAACTACACTCGCCACTGCGAGGTTTCCAATGTTGGGAGGAAAGAAACCAAGAGCTCCCAAATACATGAAAAGATTATGAGGGCACACTCCAGGTTGCAGTGTAGAGGCTTGTATCAGAGAAGCACCCAATCTAAATCTACTTGAACATTTGGTATTAGTGAAACTAGATGTCTTGGACTAGATTTCTAGAAATACAACTTTTTCTAAATTGAAGGGCATTGGAATATATTTAAACCTAAGTTATAAAATGTATTCTGATAAGAATGTAATATTTCAGTAATTTCAATAATAATTTTTGTACAATAGATCTGATGGGATATTTTTTAACAAGTTTTGCTCCCATAATGATGAAGGAACAGCACCCCCCTCCAATGCATGAAAAGAAGGAAATAAGTGCATATACTTGACTTTACTTTTGTATTTTGATTCTTTTTTTATCTCCTCAATATATTGACTATAACTGCCAATTCCGTATTCTATCAAAAGAGCACCAATAGACTCGCCAATACCATTATAAATACGAATGATGTCTACGTGCAAAATTTTCAAATTATGGTCAATTTCCATTACTTTAACAATAAGGTCCTGTTCCGATACCAGTTGGCAGAAATCATGAAGATCGGGTAGGCACCAAGGTTCCAGCTGGTCTAAAATAATAGCATTAGATTACAGATATAGAGAATTATAAAAGCATTACTTGCAGGTGAAATATAAGCCAATGTTGCTCGAATTGAAAACCTAGGAACATCACAGTGTTTTTTGAAAATGTAGAATATGTCATTCATTTCTACATTGACAGTAAGTCCATAATCAATTAAGAAAACTCGCAATTTATTATGTTCTGGTAACAGGACAGGTAACAAAATGGCCCGATAATATTTTGAGTTTTTGGGTATAATACAAGCTAGTCCATGCACCAATTTTTCTCTGGGTATAGTTATTTTTCGATTTCGTTTGTTATAATGAGCTGTTAAATATTTGGTGAAGAGTTTTAGTTCATTGTAGTTGATAACTATCCAAAATTTCGAAGGATCGTAGACATTTTCCAACTTCACATTATAAAATTCTTTTTTTTTTAATAACTCGATGTTATATGGAATAGAATGAATCGAACACGAATAATCTGCATCAGGTTTTCCTGATGTTTCACTCATTCTCAATAACCTATGAGAGAAAACAATGAATATTCACACTTGATTCACAGTATTCACACACTAGGCAATAGCTACAGTCTGTTACAACAGGAGCGTATCTATAACATTTCTACATTTGCATTGTAACTGTAATCAAATGCTTTCTATTCTAACAATTTCTTGGAAAAATAACGACACAGAAAAGCTACAAATGGGATTCACCTACATCATGAATAATAGCTGCTTTCCATTTGAGAGTTCGATTAGTTCGATGCACCAGGGCTTCTTATTCTAGTTTAATCATTGGCTGAAAACGGACATCTGTCAAAATCTACCAATATTAAGTCCAGGATAAGGAGCCCAGCGGCATAAAGCCGGCCTTCCACACCAGCTTTTTGCCGCCGCTACTTTTGAAGTACTCTGATTGGCTAGAGATAAGAAGCAAGCGGCAAAAAGCTGGTGTGGAAGGCCGGCTTAACACTCCTAGATGGAAAACGCTTAAAATATGAACATTGCTTGAAACTTGAACTTGAGCACAGAAAAAACTTCTTATATTCTTATACTTCTTCCTATCCTATGTTCTTATACTTCTTCCTTTTTTTTGTGTTCGCAACTCTACGACCAAGTACATTGAACACAATAGGTTCGTTCGAACAAAAGTCAGAAACAGTACATGATCGTCAGAAGCATGCGCATTCTCACTTTGAGCGTTCGAACAAGTGTCAGATTGAATGCCTAACCATTTTATCTACTGTTCGAATAAACATTTGGACTATTTTCGGACCGTTCTCAACCCATCAAAACGATTTGTGGATTTTAATCGGATTAGAAATCAGGAGTTTGCACAGTTGATCAATTATTCGATTCTCAACCTAGGCAGAAAGGTAAGGTAGCCTTTTGGCTTATGCACCATTTTCCTCATGTCTCGTAGTGTCTTTTGTGGTCGCAGCGTGATCTAATATATTCTAATTTATGATTTTTTTTAAACAAATAGCTCAAGCTGAGGGGTTAGGTAGTATTTTGACAATTGACAATTTTTATCGCGATTCCGACAACCGTTCGAATAAAACATGAATCCTAAAACGGTACATAAATAGTACACATCAGAAGCATGCGCAATAAATAAATTAGAAATAGTCAGGAAACCGTCAGGGATTCCTTGTTCGAACAAACCTTATATGTTCATTCGAACAAAAGTCAGAAATGATCATCAAAAGCATGCGCATTCTCGCCTTGAGCGTTCGAACAAGTGTCAGATCAAATCCCTAAACATTTTATCCACTGTTAGAACAAAGATTTGAACTATTTTTGGACCGTTCTCAAACCATCAAAACGCGGATTGGAAATCAGGAGTTTGCGCAGATTATCGATAATTCGATTCTCAGCTGTGAGGAAAGGTTAGCCTTCTGGCTCATGCACCATTTTTCTCATATTGTGTCTTGTGGTCGCAGCGTGATCTAATATACAATTTATGTTTTTTTCTTGAAAATGAGGCTAAAGACTAGTTCATGCAAATGCAAAATTTGCAAAAAAATATATATTTTTGTCATTTCATTTCATGGAATTGAAATGAAAAAGAGATATTCTTTTTGCGAATTTCGCATTTGCATGAACTAAGCTTTGTTATATTTTTATCGCGATCCGAAATCCGTTTGTACAAAACGTGAATCTAAAACAGTTCATAAATAGTACACGTCAGAAGCATGCGCAATAAATAAATCAGGAATAGTCAGGAAACCGTCAGGGATTCCTTGTTATTTACACCACACTTTGAATCAGCTGAGTGCAGATCAAACAAAGGAATGTGTCAAATTAATCTGCAAACGAATACTAAAATCGACTGTAAATTACACCAGGTGTAAGAAAATACTAAAACTCGATGCAAACGAATAAACTTAATGTAGTTTCCCAATGCTAAATGAGAGAGTTCTCTCGTGGTTGCCAACTTAATTTTTGTATGAAAACTAGGAAACTGATTGGATTCTTCATACGTTTATTATAGTAAGCAATGGAATTGTATAAGCCAGATATTAAATGAAAATTTCCCTGGATATGGATTAAATGGGATACATTGATGGTAGTCATTTCAGATTGAAATAGTTCATTTATTCTTTATCCAGGGAAATTTGTATTGAATATCTGGCTCATATAATTTCATTGCTTATATACTAATAAAGGTTTTCATACAATCCATCACTTTGCGCTTTAAATACACAAATAGCTATTTTTGCTGCTATTTGCCGAAACGCGCCCTTCACGTATTTTATTATCTATTCCTTTCAACGATATGCATTCATTAAAAATTGATGAAGACACTAAGTGCCGGTTTTTCAGTTCGAGATGATCCCCAGGTTAATTAATCTTGGTTTCATTGCTAAGGAACTAGCGATTTGATTGGCTACTACCTAACAACTAGTTGATATGAGGATAATCTCGGAATGAAGAACTGGCCCTAAAAAGCCCAAGTATATTTGGATTACAATGCTACAAAGGGAAGTGTCGACACTATGGATCAAATAATATGCGCATCGTACAGTACTTCCAGAATCACAAGACGATGCGGCCTTTGGCTATATTCTATGAACATCTAGATATTGCTGGAATAAATGCATTCGTAATCTTCAAGTTCAATAATGTAGAAAACAAGAACAGGGGACGTGTTTTTTTGGAAAACCTTGCTAAGTGTCTCATGAAGGAACACTTGAAATAAAGAGCTATATTTCAGTCTCTTCCAAAGATGTTCAGTGATTCTTGGCAAAGTATCGAGACAATAACGAGCATCTTACGAAGGAAGCAAAACCTGGTATCTGTTTATATTTGTGGAAGACACAAGCAAAGAATATTTACGTTTACACGAACAAGAAGTGACCCACTTGCCGCTAATCCCACTGATATAATAAAACTGGATGAGCACTGTCCGTTTCGTCCTATGAAAATAATACCCAAAATTGAACCCTCTCAAATTGAAAATGCACATGTGCATTGCTCCAAATTGTCAATGTCATTACGTCAGGACGCCATTGTTATCAGTGTCGTGTGTTCTTGTTTGTGTTTATACAATTTCTGGCCAGTTTTAATTTATGAAAATTGCTAAGTTGGATATGGAGACGATTTATTAGTATAATTTGCGAGCATATGTTTTATTATTATTATTTTTAGAGTACTTACCTCACAAATTTTTTTATAGTTAATAATTTTCATTGAGATTAAAATTGTGTGGTTTTCCAAAATGTCATATAATCATATAAATAATAGTGTTCTCCACCACTACCAGATTTCATGACTTCTAATCAATTTTTGTTACGACTACGAATGACTACCGACGAAAGGAGGACTGTATTTGATATTTTTAAATATCTCTGAACCCCAGATTGGTTGTTGATGGGGACATTATTGGTAGACATGCGGATTCAGGCTCAAGGTGTATTTGTCGAATTTGTGTGATTCGCTTCTTGTTCGTGTACACACGTACAAAACTTATTTGTATGAAGTGTGGTAAAAATATGTGTTTTTGTTTGTTTTTTTATATTTTTATACCATTTTCTACATGTATAAAGAAGATGTTTGTATGTTGTATGTTGTATTTTGTATTCGTGTCTGTCAACAAGAATATAATTTCCATCCAAAATATGAATGACACATTCATAATCAGATGAAAGTATGAAATGCGGCAAAATGAACTGTAACTTTTGAAAGTTTTGAACAATCCAGATTTTAAAATGTGAAGCAAATTTGAATTTGGTAAAACGCGCGCCTTAGTATGACGTCAAAGTTCATGTAAACAAAATGTATTTTTCATGGTATTGACTTGTTGATCAGTCTATCTAGAGTTTTTCAAGTGGTTGATTATTATCTTTTTATTATTGAGTTACTGCAAACCTACCGAAACTGTTTTCTTTGGATAATCTTTGTTGACAAGTATTTTGACATCACACCCTACCGCCAAAAGACAATCGTTTGAATTTCCACTATTTTTCAATCATTTTTATTCTTGTTAATTATTGATATTTTTGAAGGCATCTTATTTTTCCAATATTTGAATGGATGGTATAATTTATTGGAACAAATAGGAAAAAACATGCATGAGACCTATTGGAACTATAAAATCTACCCTAATTGCACTCGATTTGAAATGTACGATATATTACATTACAATACACCGCACTACACTGCATTACACCGCGTAACAGACGAAAGAACCCAACAAAATCAAAGAAGAAGATGTGTTTCAAAATCAAGGCCTTTAACATACGATTATAATATTTATAATTTATAAATATTACGATACCAAGACCAAGGCAAAATCAATCTTTTTTTACGGAAAAAACGTTTTTCTGATGGTTTATAGTAAAATCATGGTAATATAAGTATTATCTAGGTGTGTTCCAAATCGTAGGTAAACATTGGTAAAATTAAAACTCAACTGCTCCAAGAAAGTTTTGGGATATGAAGTGAAAATAAAATTGAAGGTAACAAAACGTTTATAGGACTTCTATCATATATGAAGATCAAACTGAATAGTAATGATCATGCAAATTTGTCAGTATGTCAACACAATAAAAAATTCCATTACAAAATTAAATGAATTTGGGATAATACTCCCAGTAGACACCATGAGTATCGATAATGGTTCGACAGTGGCATGGCATAGTTCCTGAAGGAGAAGCGCCCAGCTTGGGGTATGTGGTTTCTGAGCTGCCTCTTGAGCATATCCTATGGGTGCTCCAGCGAGTTAAGGTCGAGAGATCTGTGTGATGGCTGTAAAGATTGTACACCATGATTTTCTAGAATTAATCTTTATACAATGGCTTTAGTAACAATTGCAGCACATTGTGCTTGTTATCATCTTAAATAAGAAAATTTTCACTAACTGCAGCATGAATGTTCACTACAATGTTGTTAAATGGCGAAAGTGACTTATTGATGGGATGTTATGGTTCCAGTGCAGATGTGAAGGTCAAACCAGACAGTGAAAATAATTTCCGCCCAAACAATAATGGAACCCGTCCATAACTTTGGTGACAGGGGTACTCTGTAAATAACGTCTGAGGACTACTATGTACCTACCTTTTTCTGATAATTTCAAAAGAAACTTGAACTCCAGGAACTTCATGAATGTCAACTGCTTTATGTGTGGCAGTTGAACAGGGTTGCCTGCAGTGTAGTCCCTGTGAAGAAATAAAGTAGTCAGCATCACCCAAAGTTTAATTCTCTATACTTTATGATGATATGTTAGGATGAGTAAATATGTTAATACAGTGTACCTTTTCACTTCTGGGCCTTTCTGTCACAGATTCAGTTTCCATATTCCGATTACAAAGCTGAGAAATGATACATGCGCTTCATCAAATTTGGCTGCTACTTTAATTTGATTTCGATCAGCATGAATTATTCCAATCGCCTGATTTTTTTTGCATATTTGTTAATTTTCTTCTAGGCATCACACTACTCATTTGTTCAGCACAATGAAGGATGTCTTAACAAGATAAAGTCAGAATACAAGCGACTAACTAACAGAAGTATACCCATGTCTTTGTTGAAATGGATTAAAGGACACCAAAGAACCTCATGATTTACAAGTTTTTGCTGAAAGTTTTTGATATACATGTAATCAAAACTGGTATAATTTTTGAAACTGAAACAACCTCCTCTATGTTCTTTTTCTCAATATCCTCAACTTTCTTGGAGCTGTTGACTAATTAATAATATTTCATTCATAGACGTCATAGGAAGTTCTTTTATAAAAGAAAAATGTACGAGAGTCCAAGTACACTGGAAGATATGTGCTTAGAAACAGTGTGTGAAAATATTTTGACCTATATTGAACCTTTAGAAACCAGGGATGGGTGGTGGGAAAGTAGTCAGAGTACGGAGAGTGACAGTTTTGACGAGGAAATAAAGAAATTCAGATTCAGAGATCCAGAAATTTTTCTCATTGAAGAAATATCTGAAAAACTACTCAAAAAGTTTGTGGAAAAGAGACTTTTGTGTGATGCCATTCTTAACATATTCACGGAACAGAATACGAAATTAAAAAATTTTAGAATAAAGAATTGTAGAATATCTAAAAATGGGTTACACATTTTGAATCAGCACAAAATTCTCAACTTGGAATGTTTAGATATAAAAAAAATTAGCATTGGCGATATATTAGGTAAACAATTATATTTTCTCATACAAATATTTGTTATTATTTTTTGAATATTTCAGATTGTTTGAATTCGTGGTCCTTGGAAAACATAACTAATGTGAACTTCTCAAAATGTTCCTTTATTGATGAGTTAAGGTACACCTATATGATCAAAATAACAAATTTGAGAAACTTAAGGATCCTAAATCTTGCCCATACTGAACTCAACCAAACTATTTTTAAGATTGTCTGTGATGATTTGGTTCATTTAGAGAGACTTAATATATCTGGCACTCAGGTAACAGATTTGAGGCCTTTGTTATCGTTGGCTCCAAAACTTAGAAGTCTATCAATATGTGTAAGTTCTATCAAATTTGAATCTGAATATTTTCAATAACTTTCAATCAACTTTTAGGATTTATTTTCAGCTGAATATATGGCAAGTACCATAGAAGAACTCAGATTATTACGTTACCTTGATGTTAGTTTTTTTAATGATAAAATAGATAGCCATATATATGCTCATGCTGGTAGTCCCATTGTTACACTACTAGAAGATCCAGAAAAGTTGCCGGAACTTGAGTCATTAGATGTCTCTGGATGGAAAGAGTTCATATCTAGGAAACAATTGGTTAAATTCACGGAAGCTCATCCTAGAATTAAGTTTTTAGGAACTGTCCTATGCTCAGCCAACTATGATTCAGTTTTTTCCAGTTGTAGTGAGATTGATTTTCCATCAAATTTGGTGATTGCTGGCTTGGGAAATGAACAACAAATAAAAGTAACTTTGAAAAAATATCAGGATAGGTAAGATGACCGCTCTTTTAGAATGTATTGCCTTTTAATTGAAATTTCAGATCAAATTATGTGCAGAAAGCATTGTACCACCTTTTTCAATTAACTAGCACATTTCAGGAAGCTAGACCTGATGTGTTCGACTTAGTTCTACCTGTTATGGAAGCTCACAGTACAGTCTTTGGTGTTCAAATGGCAGCTACAGCTTGTTTGTATAACTTGACTCGTGGTGAATTATCAAAAAATATACACCCAAGAGCACTGGGTAAAGGCGTACATTTGACACTTTATGCAATGGAGTATTTCCCAGAGGAATTTCAATTACAGAAAAATTCTTTATTGACTTTGTGCAGTGATAGAATTTTGCAGGATGTCAATTTCGATAAATTCAGGTGTGCAAAGTTAGTGCTGGACGCTCTTTGTCATTTTGAAGATATCAATATGGATCGTATGGCAGTGGCGATATGCAGTATTTTAGCAGCTAAGGTAAATAAAAAGTATCCCCTATTTCTATTATTTGGATGAACACAATGAAATGACTGCAACATGTTACATGCTATGCAGAGAACCCTGATATTTGATGCAAATAGTAGGGAACACCACCAGCTATTGCTAGGAAAATATGTAATAATATAATAAGTAGGAGAGATTTCTGCAGAGATCTTCAAAAAATTATAATATTCTACTGTAATGAGCACCTATATCTTTAAGGCCTTGTTTTATTTTCAATAATATTGCTACTTATAATGTTATCAGAGCCAGAGCACACCAAGAATACGATACCAGTTTAAAAAATATACAGTATGGTGGTTTTATGAGAGCGTAGAGAAAAGCTTGCTATATGTTGAGAGAACATTACAATTTCTCGTCTACTCGCTCGAGGAAGGGATATCGACGTGAGTTGTTAATTCGTCGGGCGACGTAACAGGAGAGGCGCGCAGTAGTGCGTCTCTCTTATTTATGTGGAATTATCATATCGTTGTGTAGATTTCTGTCTATACCCCAGATGAAAAGTTTCCGATATTGTATATTTTATACCCCATTGACATAGCACTGTTCTGTATAATTTTTTTTGGAGTATATTGGGTGCAAATGCTATAATTCTCTAGCAGGGCACATAAAGAATGCAGTACATTTACTTGTCAAAACCTACTACACCATGGAAGAATTTTTCAATCGGAGAATTAATATATTATGTAGATAACATTGTTTTAGTTTTAATAACTTATGCGCTCTTATATTCCTATAAACAGTTTCGCTCTTTGACATTTTTCACATGTTTGTAATTTTGTACAATTATTATTATTTTATGAAAGTGTTGGCTAGGGCTTCCCAAAGCTATATCTTGTGAACCCCCTATAAGAAGTAATTATAAGAGGATATTGCTCACAGTAAATAAGAAAACGTTAATGTTAAATGTTAATTAATGAAGTTTTATAGTGTCCTAGTAGTAGTTCTGGTTAGGCTGTTATAAGTAGCAGTCAAGCAAGTAGGCCACTGCTCCACATATCTACCTTATTTCTAATCCCTTTCAATCCTTTGTGCCCTAATATAGGTCAGTAGTATTGCCTGTCTTCTTCAAATCGATGAGTTTTTTTTGCTATAGTTTTTCAACTACAAAGATATCCTATATACACCTCACACTCATCGAGAAAATGAAAAGAAAAGAAGTGGGTCTGTCTTCTATGCCTATTATCGATAGATTTCTGCCCAATGTGTTGTTCCCTGTTAGTATTCCTATAAGAAGGTGTAGCAGAGGGGGGGTCCAGTACCGAATTCACATGAAAGTTATACAGAAGGAATTAATTGTACAAAATATTGAAAACTCATTTTTCCATTTTTCCATTTTTCAACATGAAATATAAAACATTTCATTTAAAAATATAAATATTGGTTGCATTTAACAACATTATGTAGAAAGTAAACATTGGAAAAAATAAATAAAATAAAAACAATACAAAATTAAAAAAAAAATCAATGAATATCCTAATCAATGTGGTACCTAATCGAAACGAAATATCAGTCTAATTTGAACTACATCAGATGATGAAATCAAGCTTTTTATTCTTGGCAAATCGATTGATAATTTTTTCTAAATTCAAATCGATTTGCCTGTATACAGTCTGTCCATAAAGTGACCCTTCCCCCTGTTAACTTTTGAACAGATTGGAATTTTTCTTTGATTTTTTTTTTGTGAAATCGTTGTTAGTAAGCTACTAGTTTGACAACAAAAAAATTATCTATCTTTCAAAATGGCCTCTTGCCGCTATTTTGAAAATTCTTTTATATAGCATGGTGGGTCTTTCAATTCTCTATAGAAATAGACTGCAAAATTTCAAACAAAAATATTCATCCGAAACCAAATGGCGGTACATAATAGAACTTTTATTGAGTAATTCAACCCCTGTTAACGGATCGTTCACAAACTACTTTCCGGCAATAAAAAACATGTATTTTTTTCAAAATTGTGTCGAGTCGCCATATTTTTAAGGAGTTCCAGTAAAATCATCAAATCTTTTATGTTAACCTTGTACAAAAGTTCTCTATGTATGAAATTTACTTATTATTATCAGCAGACAGATAACAAAGCAAACTGAATAATAAAACTATAACGTTATGTGCAGCCATTTTGTTCTGGATAGAATTTTTTTGTTTTGTTATATAGAAAATTGAAAGACAATTCAAATGAGTCGCCTTGACGGTTTGAAATTTGAGGATTTAATTTTTTGTCCGTGTGAGTATCTATCACTGGAACAATTTGCTATTATGTTATTAAAATAAAGTCTCTTAGTTTTTAGAAAAAAAATCAAAAGCAGGTACGCCTATTGCAAAAGAAGAAAAAGGCGCGGTAATCAAACTTTTATTCGAAGAAGTGATTATTAAAAAAAGTTAATAATGCACCAAAATATATTTAGATTCATTCGTGTGGAAGAGATCTGTAGAACAAAACATGCTCTTGAGATCCTATCACACGGGTTTCTCCACTGTCTAATAAAATTCGGTCACTATATTTAGGCAGTGTTATCTTAGGTTGCTCATTGTTAGGTCTTCCAAGAGAAAATTCGTCTATAATTGTTCTCTTTAGAGTAAGCCTTTTATAAATGTTGAAGAAAATGTTATTGGAATTCTCCTTTTCAACAATCTCCAACATTTTTGTCCAGCTGATCTGGTTCTTGGTAGCATATTGGATGCTTGAATATCGCATACAAAAATTGAAAGGGCGTATCTTACCAAATGGTACTGCAGTATTGCAAACAAAAAGGCGTATACCTCATACCTTTTTCTTGGCTGTTTCAAACAACCTTGATGACATATACCCAAATCGATTCGATGAATAACTCAGGAGTGAAAGTAGATTCATTTACGCCTTTTTGAGAGCAGCCAGACAATACCACATTTGTCAGCTTTCGGACGTAATCCAAAAAAATACGAAATTTTGAGATACGTCCCTTTGTATGCAAGGCGACGATATAAGGGAGGGGAGTGGTGGAGACCGGTACGGTAGATCGAACGATAGTAAAGTTGAACGATCGGAAATATTTCTGCATATTTTTTTTTACCAGGATGTATATAATTTCATAATCAGTGTTTCCATGGAAATGTTTGCAGTAGATTAATTATTTAATTCCAGAAAATAGTTGTGTTCGAATTGGGTAGAATAACATTATTTCTAGGTGTTATTGATATGAGGGAAACAAGTTTATTTTTGAAGTCTAATGATTCCATATTTAATTCAAGGTATCAACGGAAGAAACCTCTGAACTGGGAGCGAGGCCGGAGTATATGCGAAAACTTCTTACAATGGTACAAACCAGAGTGGACACTAGATCACCTGACATAACATTGAAATTCACCTTAAGTGCTCTGTGGAATTTAACAGATGAAAGTGCTGCAACTTGTAGAGTATTTCTAGAGCAGAAAGGGGCCCACTTGTTCCTGAATGTACTGCAAGTTTTCAAAGAAAATTCTGCCATAGAAACCAAAGTTTTAGGTAAATTATTTCAACATTTGTACATAAATCTTCAAGTTATCTTAATATTAGCTGTACTAATCAGCTTTTCCATATGCCATTGGTCTATTTGTTTGGTATGAAGTCGGGTGAGGTATATTTATAAAGTGGACTCAAAAAAATAAAACAAACATTTTGGAAGCCCTTTTTTGTTAGCAAAAAGATTTTAATATCGGAATCATCATACATAAAGAAAAACAAACAACTTACATTAGCTAGAAACTCATTTATAACTGAGGGGGGAATGTTTGACCACCTACAACTGACAATAAAATATAAAAGTGGCATTCTTCCTATTCAGGAAAGCTGTCAATGAATTTATACTTTGTAGACCATATTATGAAATTCGTGAATATATTGAGGAAATAATATGAGATGTTTTGTTTTCTGATTTCATAAATTGTACGTTTTAATTTATTTTGTCTCTTTATTGTTTGACTTGTATTTATAATAGAGAGATATTGTGCCGTGCTAAGCCCATTGGCAGTAACTGACATTCGACTTTTTTGTGCCATAAAGAGTTTTGATCTTTTATTTTGATATTTTAGTACTTGTTGAATTTGTACTAAAATATCAAAATACAAGTTCAAAACTCATTTTCCCACAAATGAGGAGGATGTCAGTTACCGCCAATGGGCTTAGCACGACAGTATTGCAGTACCCAATACGTCAGACACTGATAAAGTCGTCGTTATTTTGACATGGACGCACGCGCAGTGAGGATCTGGAATAAAGACAACTTTATTAAAAATATTCAAATACCACCTGCCTTTAAGTGGATATTTAAAGGCGAGAGTAACGTTCTTTCATTTCCATTTCGGCCAAGATCGTAATTTATCGTGAATATGACGAGACTCATGATTGATAAATATATATTTTTCTTAACGGGAGTTGATGAAGAAATCCCTTTGGACAACTCTTTCCTTAGAATAATTCTAACTAGTTCTGAAATAAATTATATTGTGTAGAAAGAAAAATCAAATATTCTAAGATTTAATTTAGGTTATGAATAATGCACGCGACGATGAGTAATTAAGGGACGAATATACGAAACTTTGCACAACTGTCATTAAAAATTACGTTTTTAATTCATTGACACATGAACAAAAAACTGACGTTTTCACAAAATCACTTTTAACACTAGTGTTAAAAATGACAGATGAGATGGTGGATACTCAGTGATATAGATCTCTCTAATAGAAACACTTCAATCAGATATTATAAACAGAACACCTACTGAAAAGGAATCATTTATAAAAGTTCACATATGTATTTGGCCGTTTGCGTAATTGGTAATACTAATTTCTTTTGAAGTTACAAACGAAGTAGTATTCAGTCCAACTGTAGAAGGTCCTTCATCGCTGACAAATAATGACATTCATAAATAAAGTGCGTTGGGGTTTATTATATTTGAAGTATCTGTCAGTCAGCCTTGTAACCCAAAGATCGTGGGATCACTAACGCTCGTTTCGCAATATTCCCCACTCACAAAATAAAATGCCACTTTTAACACTTGTATCATAAATAACTATTTCATTCACAGAATAGTGGTAGTCACTTTTTAAATAAAGTTGCCTTAAATACTGCTTAACGTTATTGCAATATGCAATATCTCTCTATTCTGTTGTAAGGTTTCAATCTATTATTTGCTCTATATTATTTGACTTTTTCATACTTGTTTTAAGCTCTCAATCTGTAATAGTTACTTTGTCTGACAAGATTTGTAATCTTTGACAATAAAGTATATTTGGTTGACTGTTCAAAATGATTTATTTACGTTTGTTGTTTCTAATTTTATCATATCTTATATTTGTGTGTACTGGGCTTATTCCATGAAATAAGTAAATAAAAAAAATATATACAGGGTGACCCATGGTTAAACCGCCAAACGTTCAGTATCGGTTTTTTGGGTGAAAATAAGATGTTTTCTTCCTACAAGCATGTGTTCCAACTTGCTTCGTTTTGGAGATATAGGGTGTCAAAATTAAAAAACAAAATCAGTTTTTTCTTCATAACTCAAAAATCTTTCGGCTGATTTTGATAAAACTTCGTATGCTTATTTGCGGCGATAAAAGGCTTATTTTATTGTTCTTAGAATTTACAAGAAACATTTTTTTTAAACTTTGACACCCTGTATATTGAAAACGAAGAAAATTGGGAAACATGCTTATACTGAACGTTTGGCGGTTTAACCCTGTATATATATTTCCGTCTTAGGTCTTCTAAATAATATAGCGGAGGTAACGGCTCTTCGCGAAAGTTTGATGATGGATTCTCTGATGGATGAACTCTCCATTCTGTTGAAATCTGAGAACATCGATGTGAGTTACTTTGCAGCAGGAATCGTAGCTCATTTGGCTTCTGACGGAGACGAGCACTGGACTCTAACAAGTCATACAAGAAAAGAGATGTTGGAAGGACTGGAGGAAGCAGTATCTCAGTGGAAGGTTCCTGATAGTGAAATGGTTGCCTATAGAAGTTTTAAACCATTTTTTTCACTGTTGAGGATCGATACTGACTACCAGGTGCAACTGTGGGCCGTTTGGGCTATTCATCATGTTTGTAAGAAAAACCGTAAGTTGGGTTTGTTGGAAAAATTATTAATTGATAAATATTTTTGATGCATTGGTTCCACTAAATACAATTTTGGTCAAATTCCAAAGCCATCAAAGCCATGGTTGATAAAGATGGAAAAAAAAGGATTTGAAACATTTGAAAGAACTAAGAATGATGGCAATTGAAATTATTATAAATAAATTAGAAACAAAAAGAATATTCCTTTTAATAATGACAAAAAGATACATTGTACGAAATTTAGAAGTTTTTCTTACATTTCTCTGCAAATAAGATACTCATAGATGGAAGTTTATTATTTAAAAATGATTGAATTTATGTTACGCAAGAGAATCTACAGGGGGACTAACTTTTTTATTTCAAAAGATAAAGCAATAGTTCAAAAACGAAAATGATCCTTATTAAAAATTAGGAAAAAACAGAAAAAAATAAAAAATAAATATAATTTATGTCTATAGGTCTGTAGCTCTGTCGTGTACAATTCAAACCTTTATATTTTCCGAACCCCTCGAGATATCGCTTTGAAATTTGAACTACATCAATAACTCTGAAAATTTTTACGGGGATTTTTCTGTTTTACGTTGGGTCGTGGATAGCGGTTCGCGAATTGATTTCTTTCCTTCCATATTTTTCAGTAATATGTGCCTACATGTCCTTTCCAGATGATTAGTTTTTGGGATCGGAAAATGTTTACGGTTTTTCCGATCAATTTTCCGAAACGAGAAAATCACAAAAAACCGTTCCAATCATCGAACCTAAATTTCGAACAATGCAAAGGATAGAGCTTGGAAATTCAAAAAAATCGTACCTCTTGAAAACTTTCAAGGAAATTATCAGAAAACTGGAAAAACTTGAAAAATATGAATGGAAAAATTTGAACTTTTGAAAATACGAAATATCTTGGAAACAGCTATTATCAATAGTATGGGAAATATATCTCCCGAACCAACCATACAAATTTTTTTTCTAGAAGAAAATGCCTCTCAACCAACTCTATCGACTCTCTGAATTTGATTTCTCCGAATTTATTAACAGAGCGGGAAAAAAATCCAAGAAAAGGGCTGGATTTTTTTTTATAAAAGCACCAAAATCTCAAGAACTAAACGAGATATCGAAAAGTGTGTACGAACAATTTCATTATACTCGATTAGTACTACAAAAAGTTTCGTATTTGTAATTTCTTCCTAAAATCGCCAAAAACTCGAAAACCAAACACGATATCGAACATTTTTAGATGAACTATTTTGTTGACCATAAATGAGTACAAAAAGTTCCCATGAAGTTTCTTCATTAGGTACTTTGAAAACAGACGAGAAAACAGTTGATAAACTTAAAGAAATTGTAAATTTAAGATGAAAAATTAAAATAATCGCCAAAAACTCTAAAACCCAACAAGATATCAAAAACTCACGTGTGAACAGTTTTATTGTAACCACACAGGTCTACAAAAAGTTCCAATGAAGTTTCTCCATTACTTCAATACCGTACGAGAAAACGGTTTCATTGTTCTCAAACATGTCTACATAAAGTTCTGTGGAAATTTCACCATTACTTATAAAATTAATGTTTTAAAAAAGAAATGAAACAAACTTTGCACCCGGTTTTTTCATAATTAGTTTTGAAAAAACAACTAAAATAAACAGAACACCCCCATATGCCCCTTCCCCTCTTCCTCAATCTTTTTATGTCAGTATCTCACATAATTCCCCTCTCCTCCTTCTCAACCCAAATACTTTATGTCAATACCCCTCATTATTAACCCCCCCAAAATTTTCCGGGCTCTTCGCGCCCAATTTTGTCATAAATATAAAAAAAACTGTATCAAACAGAATTATGTCAGTATCCCACATTACCTCCTCTTCTTCCCTCTCCCATCGAATATTTCAGTCCATTACCCCCCTTTATCCCCCTCCCCCTAAATTCGCTTCGCGACCGGTTCTTTTATTGATAATTTTCACAAAACAAATAAAACAAGAATTATTTCGGTTACCTACATATTTCCCTTCACTTCTTCCTTTTTTTTTGACGCCCAACCCACAGTTTTGTATTTTTCCTTGGAAGGCATGTTCATTTTGAATATTTTCCACCATTGGACTTTTTTTCAGTTTCATTCATGAGTTATCTGTTTCGTAGAAACCCATTGATCATTCACATTATTGGTGTACAGTTATAGTTTAAAACTTTTTTCAATTTCCCTCCATGGGTGACATATTATGTTTTTTTTTTTAAACAAGTGTCGGAAAAATATTTGAGGTATTTGTGTTCCAAACACGCATTGATCATAGTATTCACATCATTGGTGTCCAATTATAGTTTCAAACGGATTCAATGATGATGACAGGCACGCATTGATCGTAGTATTCAAATTATTGGTGACCAATTATAGTTTTCAATAATTTTGACAATGAAATAGTGGTATTTAAAATAAGAACTACACATTGAGAGCGTAGTATTCAAATTATGGGCGATCAATTATAGTTTCAATCATTTTCAACAACTTCTAGGCCCCCTTTAACTTTTAGAAAGGGATATAGGTGTACACAGAAATGATATACGTGTACAGGGAAAGGATATACGTGTACACAGAGGACAAGGATCGTAGCGCGCAGCGCGTTAGTTAACCACCGGCAGGCCACCAAGTGCGGGCGCAAGGCGGATCTTAGCAGACCCCGAGCCTCGCACTTGTTACACTACTGTTGTCAAAATCACAAAGCATGGTTCTCTGAATTATTTCATTTTACTACAGTTGTTATTGAAGAAATAAAAAAACATATATTAAAAATTAAACCTTTTGCAGTTGGACAGACTTGCTCAACCAAGAAGTGATTCCAATAGTTGTGCCTTATTTAACAAATATTCTGAATCCCTGTCTATTAGCTGGTGTTATTCAGGATATTTGGATAGTGGCACGAGTGACTACCTTATTGAAGAAAAATGAAATCACCAGTTTCACTCACGAAAAAACAAATACACCTTCATTTGCAAAAATATTCCATACTGCCAAATAAAATCAAGTTTCTGGATTACTCGTAAGATTTTGATTCTATTAGTCAAGAACTGCTATGCAGTATCTCACACTTTGCAGGGTTTTCTAATGAGGCGATTGCTCTTATTGCTACTTACTTGAATGAAATATACCTTTAAGACATCTATAGGTCAATCTTCTTAGGAAAATATATGTTGTGTCCCACAGGGATCTATTTTGGGACCACTATTGTTCGGTATCTATACATGTCTCGCATTTTATTGTAACAATGCCGATAAAATTATTAATGATGATCTCAAATTGAAGCTAACAGAGACTCTGGTTCTTAGTTATTGTGTCTAGATAACATTGAGATATAATAATAATAATTCAAAAGTCTTGTTTATGTTTCATATACGGTTTGAACCTGTTTCACTCAAGTTGAAAGATTCCAGTTGGCTCAATATGCAGGAAAGGAGCAAGTTTCACTTTTTAGTCTTGTATCAAAATATCATTGCAAATGAATGTCCTGCATATTTAACTAAAGAATAGATGTTATTCGTTTAATATATACTCTCTATATAACCAACTGTCGGTGTCATTTAAATCCGTCAAGCTTATTTCTTTGAATGAAAAATGAGGAAAGAACTGCTAAACGTGTCTTAAGACCTTCACATATACTATTGTAAATATATAAATATTTAAATACTTATATCTCTAACCTGTTACTTCTTAACGGTAACATGAATTATGATTAGAATGGTTGAAGATAATTTTCAATTGTTTTCGATTTTCGCTTATTTTTCTCATTAGCAAACATATACAGTGTGAACCATTTAAGATGGAAGCTTCTTTATAAAACTAACATTTTTCAACCAATTGTTTTTTTTTGTTAGGTAAACATTCAAAAAGTCTACTAGTCTACACCAAATTTCATCAATAAATCTCCAATTCCAGGGCCAACTAATCTTATTTTTCAAGGTCAAAAATTATCTGACTACACTACTGGATTCGCGACATTTTCAAATGGTTCATTTGTAAATTACGTTAAAATGCGTCAATCAATAAAAAAGTTATAAGGAAATGAAATTAAAAAAATATGCGTATTAATCAACCCACCAATTCAATTTCAGAACTTTTATCAAAATTCGGATACATCCCTGTATTGAGGAGGTTTCGATGTATCAAATTATAGTCAGTGATATTTCGAGACGGCGTCAATCCACTGGTGCAGTCAAAGTTTTGATTAAAGTTCTGAAATTGAATTGGTGGGTTAATCAAACGGAATATTTTTCAAATTTCATTCCCTTATAACTTTATTCATTGACGCATCTCAACGTAATTCACATATGAGCCATTTGAAAATGTCGCGAATCCAGTGGTGTAGCCAGATTTTTTCTAAAAAAAACACTAGTAATTTTTTTAGATTTTTGTTAATGAAAAATAAAATTAGTTGGCCCTGAAAATGGAGTTTTATTCGTTAAATTTGGTATCCAAGTAGACTTTTTGAATGTCTACCTAACGAAAAAAATATAATCATTCCAATCGGTTGAAAAGTTTTATAAGGGTGCTTCCATCCTACATGGGACACACTGTATAATTTCTTCTTAATTGAATTTGAAGGGGATGAACTACAGCTTTTAAAATTGTTTTCAGCTCCTTTTTTTTCATTTTCATTTATTACATTTCATGAAAATGGACCATGTTTGCAAAATAGTTTTTTAAGCTGTTTTTTTTTACAGCCAAACGATACTGCATAATGCTGGATGATGAAGGCGGGTATGATATTTTAAAAGACCTTAATATTTACCAATGTTCTCACCCGAAAATTAAGCAAATGTGTTCTCTTATACTGGAATGCTTAAACTGGAATATTTAGGAATTCATGTCGGTATGTTTGAATGAAACATTTTGCCAATATTATGACCCAATGTGATCTGTATTTCATAAGTTAGATTTTTAACCATGTGCATATTTACTTTTAGAATGTTTTATTTTTAATGTAGCTTTAAATACTGTTTAACAAGTCTGAATATATGGATTATATTATATTGTGAAATAGAACTTTTGTTATGTTTTAGAATATTTATTCTGGTCGACCTTGTAAATTAAATGTATGTATAGAATATGTAAAATTGTTTAATTTGTATTGTAAACCGAATCAAATAATTTACCTACTAGTCTTAAACGCATTGGAGGCCCTGGGCACTTTAGAATAGAATAATGGGGCCTCTATGACCATAATAAGACAGAAAGTTATTTTATTGAATGCCTTCACCCACAGAGCGGGACTATGATTATGATAAGTTACAGAGAATGCATGTGTAGAACAAAATTCTGAAGTTCCTGCAATTTGTTCTCCCCGTGATTCATTATGTGGAAGGTTTATTATTTGATTGCTACTTAGAGAAGCTCCTGGTGAAGATTCGATGTTAATTTTGGCAACTCTTAGTATTTATTTTCTCACACTGAGAACAGTTACAAACGTAAAACAAAAAGGTACCCGACGATTCAATCTCCAGTTCTCCAGTCCCGAACGTTAAGAAATTGGTATCAGTAACAATTAAAACTACCTGGGACAGTAGTTCCCTATATTCCACTTATTTCATAGTCGAACTCAATACTTGAAATTTCTATTCATGGAAAACTACCCTAAGACGCTGGCGATACACGAAAGTATTTTGGAACATTTGCAAAGCATACCACTAGTTCATTTGTTTTCGCATTAATCAAGTTGGCGAATGTCTCGCGTTTTATTCCACAGTTTTGCGGGTATGAGTCGTCACACCAGGGTTTTTAGGCATCTTACCATTCACCTCCTTAAAAAGTACTGGATTTACAGTAAAAAGTATTGACTTTCCCCACTGAACTATAACCTGGTTATATTTCAGTGACTCCCATCATTTTGGTGTAACTTCAAAACCGAAGTATATATATATATATATAAAACTGTTATTTATTATCTGATTCAGAAGTTTTTTTTTTCAATAGATAGAGCATTAATAGTTCTAATTGAGTGCCATAAATTCGAAATAAAAATAAAAATTTTAAGGCCTACTTCGAATTTTTTTCAAGGTCAAAAATTCAAAAAACATACTAGCGATTTTTTTAAATAGAATTTGGCGACTCCACTGGGTTCACAACATTTTCAAGTGGTCAATGTGAAAATTACGTAGGAATGCGTCCATCAATAAAAAAGTTATATGGGTATAAAATTTGAAAATTTTGTCAATAAATCAATCCACCACTTCAATTTCAGAACTTTTATCAAAATTCTAACAACACCACTGGATTCAAAATATTTCGAAATATATTTATAATATATATTTGGTCAGAATTTCATCGAAATCTGTTAACAAATAAAAAAATTATAAAATGAAATAAAATGATCCAGTGGTGTAGTCAGAATTTTGATGAAAGTTCTGAATTTGAAGTGGTGGTTTGATTTATTGACCTAATTTTCAAATTTCACTCCCATATAACTTTTTTATTTATGGACACATTCCTACGTAATTTCCACATAAATCACTTGAGAATGTCGTGAATCCAGTGGCGCAGCCTGGATTTTTGACCTTGAAAAAAATTCGAAGTAGGCCTTGAAATTTTTATTTTCATTTCGTTTCGAATTTATGTGACTCAACTAGAACTATTGATGCTCTATCTATTGAAAAAAAACTTCTGAATCAGATAATAAATAACAGTTTTAGAGAGGTGGCCCGTTTTCAAATGGGCCACTCTGTATATATAATCTTCTAAAATACCAAGTATCTCGGTATTGCGTATATATCACTATCATCCTCAGAACCTTTTGGGCTGTTTTGTTAGAAGGAATCTGGAGAAGAGTTAAAAATTCAACCAAAAACTCTGAAATCAATATACATTAGTATAGATTTCCTCTCCATTTCTTGAGTTTTACGATATCAATAATAATAGAATTTGAACAATCCACAAAAGTAAAAAGTCATAATTCAGAGTATGTAAATCACAACGCTCAAGTATTCACAGGAAACAAGCTTCGAAGAATTATAATGAATTTCATATAATGAAAAATAATCGTTGAACGTAAAAGCCAAAGGTAACCATTACATTCATAATTTTTTCAGGATAACTTCGCCACTGATCCTTTTTGTTCTTGCTGGAACATTCTATGCAGGTTACCGGTTGGGGACTTCAACAATAGATGCCAGCGACAAAGTGGCAGAAATTGAACTACTCTCGAGTACATTATGTCAAGAGAAGAACAGAATATTCACCATTTATATGTACCAGAAATTCATCACTTATCAATAGAGATTACAGGTTCCACAAAATGCACATAAACAATAGCTAAAATCTTGGGAATTTTGATGAAAACAATAATTTCAATGAACTTATCTATAGTGTCAAAACCTGACACCAGAGAGAGTATCCCTTATGTTGAAGTTTGTATCGAGGTGTAGCGCACTTTCCTACACCTGGTGTAGTTTACACTCGATTTTAGCTCGTTTGCAAATGAATTTGATACATTCCTTTGTTTGAACTGCACTCAGTTACACTCGATTCAAAATATGGTGTAAATTACACTACATTTCACTTTGATGCAAACGAATGAACCTATTATAGGTTGAAAACATGCACAGACCACAAATCCCATACAGAAGTTTGTGAGGTTTGTGTGAAAAGAGTTTCCTTTTCTCCAAAAAGTACTAAATTTTACTAAATTTCACCATTACTGTACGAAGGTACTCGATCGCTTCAAAAAGTACGAGATCTGGTACGAAAGTTGACAGAAACAACGGTGAACTGAATTGGACGTTAGTTAAACACGATAAAATTAAACGAAACTGATTTTATGCCTGATGTATGTGAACCTCATCAGAGTAATAGACCATAGGGATGCCCAAAAAGAGTAAACAGTTTACTCTTCTTTTGAGGGATGCCTTCTCCATCTTCGTCTTGAAGTCAACATAACTTTGTTTACAATCGAGGGCCTTTATACATGTTAAGTCCGTATTCAATCGGGTAGTTTCGTGTATGCCCGCTCTTTTCATTTGGATCAAGTTGTCATTCTTCGTTTGTATTAATGGTACTTCATACTCCAAATGTAAATAAACTGTTCATAACATTTCACCACTTGCACCCCCTTCGCCAACAAATTGTATAGAAATGGATAGTTCATGTTCACTTCAAAACACCTATTTGTGTAGGTATAGGCAGGGCATCCCTATCTTTTATTACTCTAAGATGTGAACAAACAAGTCTGCTATGGTCGCCATTTTCCTAGCGACTCGGGTTCTTGCTTCAGAATTTTTTTTGATTAGATCGTCTGTCGAAGTTGTACTATTTATGGTACTGAATTGAATAAAATCGTCCGATGTGGTCCAATACTCTTGGTAGCGCCTGCGCATTAACAAATATAATTTCCAAAAGTGGACTTGGAATTGATAATTACGCATCTTTTTTGAAATTAATAGGTTTTAAGAGAACTTATGCTTCTTCGCGGTTTCAGTTGGAGGCACTGCTATGTTGCAGAAACCAGCCTAAGGGCCGGTTTTTCAATATCCTGTAAGCGTACTTTGACTGACGGCTAAATTTGACTAGTTGTTAGAATGAACGTTACATCTGTTCACATAAAGGAATAAACTCACATTCTAACCATTAGTCACGTAGCATAGACTTTGACTGAACATGAAAAACTGGCCCTAAAACTAGGATTCATGTGATTTTATTTTTGTACTAGATTCATATGAATTGTACTGACGTACTGAATGTGGATGAAATGTACTAGAAAACATGACATGACACGATTGAGGATTGGCGCAATTGGCACATTGGCAGCTGTCAATGATGAAAAATTTCATTTCTGTTTGTAAACATTAACACGTCATAAGTTTCGATCATTTTAATTCATTTTCTGATTTCCTCTTCAAAAACGAGCAATGGCAGATGTCTCTGTTGATGTTTTTGGACAAATGGACCCTCCTCTGAATGTTGGCCATAAAAATAAATTACCTAGGTAACCTCGAAAAAATGTTCAGCATAAGAAGTTACTTTTCATGATTTCTGATTTCCTTTCAGTTTTTTTCAAATACCCACTAAAATACCCGATCCCAAAGAATGGATCAGCCAACAAAGACAGAATGTGAGACCATGGTTGGTTTTTATTCAAACTTCAAATTTTAAAGCTCCCCCTTCTATACCTCGACTAGGAAAGCGAGTAATGAGGAATATCGAATATTTCCAAGCAAATTATTTATTTGTATTTTTGATACTCGTCATATATTGTCTGTAAGTTATAATTAGTGGTGCAGTCTCGACAAATCCAATATTCTAAGTTCAGAATTACATTCATAATTTTTTCAGGATAACTTCGCCACTGATCCTTTTTGTTCTTGCTGGAACATTCTATGCGGGTTACCGATTGAATAAAAGGCATACAGAGAAAAAATTGGTGCTCTTTGGAAGGGAACTCACTATAGCTCAACAATATGGACTTTTATCCTTGTGCTCAATGCCAATTTATTACTTAGTTGGAGCTCATGGTGCACTGTTTTGGGTTATTGGCGCTTCTATGGTTGTCATAACTGTACATGCTGCTTTCTTTAATATTGAAGCCCTTATTGCACAAGAAGATGATTCATATCCACTATTGGAGGAAGTTTAGGACAAGCAGTGAATTTTAAATATATGTGTTTTGTACATAAGAGAATCTAGTTAATATTTTTTTCAATAAATTGATTTTACAGTTAACTTATTTGACCAAACATGTTGAGTTCCAAATATTTTATTATAAAAACGGAAACAAAATAACTTCTATTATCAATCCAAGATGTTATGCCATTAGTTACCATTTATAGGAAATTAGTTTATTAATAATTGCCTTTTTTGAGTCTACAGAATAAATCTTTCAAGTTTGTTGAAAAATTGATCATTAATATTCTGTCAAAATAGTGAATAGTCGAATATGCATCTGGCTCATTATCCAAAAAAGATCTTTCACAAGCAAATTGAACATAAAACAAAAGTTGTCAACAGTAATTACACAAGTGTCAAGAGGTGGTAATTTTTGGATAATTTCAACTAGATGCACAAATCTTTGCTGTAATAGAAATCTCACGAAAGGACGAAGTTCACGAGAGGGATTTCTAAATAGCAACAAAGTCGAGTGCTAATCTAGTTAAAATTATTACCACAAATGTAATTCGGCTTGATTATTTTTTTAACGAACATTTGTCAGTGTCATCTTCGTGTGAAAGACAAACTTTAGTCTCTATTTTCCTTCGTTCAAGATAACCTCTTGGGAGGTATTCATATTGAGAAGGGAAATAGTCTCCATGAAAAATTGAAAAATGGGACTTTTCTTTGTAATATCTAAAACAACTACTTTCCCGGCTGAATCCACGCTGGACTTGAACTACATCTGGTAGATATTGCGATAAGGCCCTAACTGAAAAAACCTGAAAGTGAAAATTTGAATTTTCATTCAGATAGATGATTTTCTGATTCATATAAATGAATGATAGGGAAAATGTTATTCAAAATTTTCACACAATAGTATAAAATATTCATGCAGAAAACGCAACTCATGTGCTAACCTCCAATAAATTTTTGTCGAATCTATTTCACTCTTCCAAGAGTTCCAAGATAATCAGGTAGGTCAAAAGAAGCAATTTCACTCATCAAGGATGCAAATATTCCTTCTACTCGGACACCCTTTTCAATTTTTAATGGCGAAAAAAAATTTATAAAATTATAAAAATCTCTGCTTCATCCCAAATCTAAATTGCAAACACCGGAAATGAATTTTTTACGACGGAGGGAGATTAAAAAACATGCTAGCCACCTAAAATTTTTCAACTTTTGTCCTCATCGCCATGTACGACATTAGGAATACTTTGCTAAACGGATTTTCACACTACAAATAACATTTATTGATACAAATATGTCCCATTGTTCTATTAATTTTCATTCTGGCATCATATCTTGGAGATAATACAGTTTCATTTACTATTTGTAGCAAGATTTTGCAAAATTCCGTCACATTTTTCATGGGTTTTCTGAAAGAAGCGAGGACACCCAGAGAGTGATGTCATATCTAAGAATATACCATCCGTCTAGCATGGTATTCCTTGTCGTACCTACAGGGCGATGAGGTGAAAATGGAAAAAACGTTCAAAAATTAAAATGGTCATAGGTGGCTATGATTTGAATTTCTTGATCAACATTCGATTCTGAACAATATTTCCTCTTGACTTTTAGTTCTATCGTGAAAAATTAAGTGATGAGATCATATTTTTTCAAAAACAAAGCATGATTTTTAGTCTCCCTCTTATAGGGTCGTAAAAAATTCAATTTATGCCGGACACTAGATGAACAAGGAGGGGTGCCATTTTGAAATCTCGCTCCAACTAAACACTGTGTATTGGTCAATAGTAACTTACAGAACTAAATGGATATACATTCTTCTAGACTGCAAAAAAATGTTCATAGAAGAAAGCCTTTTAATCTAACATTAACTATGTTTCACAGTTCTTTAAAGTGTTGGGCAGTAAGTTGAAAATTCTGAGAGCCATGTGGGTAGGAGAATTGTACCTAAGCCAGTACCCTTACAAAATTGGACATATATGACATTTTTGTGTCTGGTATTAACATTGTATCGATTTGATAAAAAAAATTGTGAATATTTTTAATTAAAAGAAATACATAGTTACTCCTAGCGACAAGCTTTTATAACATTTGAAATTTTATAATGTGACAGAATGATATATGGCTTTGATTTACTTCAAAGTTTATTTTAATCTTCTTAGTGCATTTAAATAAAAGCTTTTCTCCAAAACATTTTTTATGTTTAGTTTTTTCATAAACATACAAATATAAAAAGATATGGCAGCATTGAAATATTAAACTTAAAATTCGTCTCGGGAAGATTCACTTATTGGAATACACATTGCTCATAATGACTTTTTTTGCTCAAAACTAATGTTTTAGTGATAGAAGTCAAACATATCAGCGCAAAGGAAGTAAAATAATACAAAAATATATAGAAAATATTTTTATTTTCTCTGAGAAGGCATTATCCGTCAAAACTTACCATGTAGTAATGAAATGACATCTTTCGAACTAGAGAAAATCAACGATAATTTTGTACATAACTATTAATGGGAAAAATCTATATTTACAGGAAAAAAAAGGAAAAACAAAAGCCACTTTTAAAATCAAAAACAATTTGTGGAATAAATGTTATCAACAAAAATTACAGAAAACTTTTTTCTGAATATAATGTATAATGTTGCAATTAATATAACCCATAATACAAAGGATATAATGAGAGGGATTTTTACGTTTTCTCTTAGATAAATTGAGAAATTGTGAATAGTTTAACAAGAAAAATTAATAAATTAACAGAGTTATAACAAACTGACATATTTTTTCAATATAACTATTTTGAAAAAACATTTTTCTAGCTATAAAATATATACAATATCATAAAAGCTGTGTTACAGAAATTATAAAATTACTATACACAAAATATATACCCTGAATTTATGGATGTTATTTCAATATTCAATGCAAATTCATGACAACAATAGTTTGTTGAACTGAGGAACAAAAAGGGAAGCAGTAAGATGGACAAGAAACATATGAAAATGCCTTATTGATCAAGTTTGATAAATGTAAAGAAACAATTTGGCTCCATCCTTATAAAAAACTAGGACTTTTTATTTATTATTTCAAAGGCACTTTCAATGACAACTGTTTTTCATAAAAAAGAAACAAAATAACTTTCAATCAAAATGTTACTTACATTAACTTTAGAGAGACTAGTCATTGCCAATATAAGATATATGTAATTATTCAGATTTATTTCAATAATTATTATGGCTGAATCAGATTAAATTTGGTTGAAACTACTAAATTATATAAATTGCCATTTTTATTTAACGAGATTCACAAACAATTTTCAATTGAAAAGGTAGCTTTCCAGACAATACACTTTTCAACTTCTCGAATTGAAGCTTCATAGACTGTATTAGTATGGAAAAACGTACCCAAAGTATACAGAACTCATTTCTTAGGAATTTTGAAGAACAGCCACACTAAGTTGAATTGAAATGTATCTGAGAAGTGAAGTATGGTATATTTATGATAACTTTCATTGTTGTTAGGATTTATTTTGAACTCAAATATGTTCATGTCTCCTCTATTTCAAGTTATGAAGCTAGTAATAATGATAAAGTTCCTTCCTAATTATTCATTCACCCAGGTAGAACAGCTTTGTTATTTGCATTAGCAATTCTGACAATATCTTCATTAAATTAATCTTATCCTCTGACCAAATGAGTGGCGGGTTGTTACTCTTAGCTGGAGATTCATTTTGGTTAGAACCAATTTTTCACCGCACTATAAAGCTATAAGATCTGGAGAGCCCCATTTTGCACAACGATAATGATATCAGATACCATCCTCCTTATTGAACCAGTTGATTAGATTTAATTATTTTCTCAAGCAATCGTCCAGCAATTGCTTGGTATTATAAAAACATACTTTACAATACCAAAAGAAGGTGAAACATCGAACATATTTTGAGTTGGAGACAATAATCCTAAATCATTCATTCAAAACTATACCAGCAGTTTCCCAAATATATTTTTATGCCCGTAATTAGGCAAATGCTACCTGAACCACACTCCCATATTTTCAAAAAAAAAAACATCCTTAATGCTGCAATATTGCCCAAATGTTTTTTTATTTTCTATACACTGAATGTGAAAGAAAATCAATTGTTCTCTGAGGAATTTAGTAAATATCATGAAAGGATTATTATTTCATAAGATAACGTACAGCATTGTTGATTTGTATGGAAACGGTTGATTATTTCTCAAAGTAAGATGGCTAGCAAAAAAATGTTATGTACAAAAATTTCAGCGTTTTCCAAAATGTACATAAAATTAGAATTGAGCATACTGGATCAGTCAAAAAATCACTAGAAAACAGTTATATTTTTAATGGTACACCCTGTATATTCCATTAATTAGAGATTTTCATTACCAATCCAGCAATAACAGGTCTGTTTCTCAAACAGACAAGGAAATTTCATAGTTCAATGCATGGGACTGAAACTTTTCAATACAAATCTTGCCCACATGCCAATCTCAATGTCTAGTACTTGCTTGAAGTGCGCACCCGAGGTGGTGCTGTAGGTTTTTCTACAGCTGAAAAGTGAAAATGCCTACAAAAATCACACCAAATAATAATAGTTAGAGTGCCCATCGGCAAAAATTTCACTCATAAATACTCTCTCCAAACTTTCTCTATGACGTCATTGGACCTAGTCTGCCACCGTTTTCCTCTGTGAGTTTTTTTGGTTTGGGGGCTTTTTCAAAAAAAAAAAATCCTAAATACGTCATTTTGACGACTACAAAAAATTTATAGATACTGTTTTATTTTCAAATGGAATAGCTTAAAAGCTTGAACTGAAACCCGAAAATAAAATTCTCTGACAAAAAACATGGGGTATTGGGGGTGTCCGCCGCCCTCGAATATGTCGAAAAAATGACCATGGGAAAATTTATTGATAACCAAAAAAAAGAAAAAAAGTTCCTATGAACATATGTCCGGACTTGCTTAATTTCTGAGATACAGGCAGTTGAAGTTTTTTTCAAAAAACGGTATTTATAAAATATTATGAATAACGTCAAACCGATTTGGTTGAAATTTGGTATAGTTATTTAAACTAATAAGGCTCCTATTTAGCCCTAACTAGATTGCAATTATTAGGGCCAGTGGCGTCTCAGTGGGCGCAACAGCCAACAAGTACGCCACTGACTTTTTGTGGGTTTTAATTTTTTTAGATCAGGCTACTAACAATACATCTTTTTAGTCCCCTGTGTTTTCTTCATATCTAGCTTGATTTTCGATAAAGAAAAGAAAGCTCTATTAGAGTTCAAATAATTGTACCTACCTCAATCCGATTTGGTTGAAGTTTGGTACAGTTATTTGAACTTATGTGTAGGAAAAAACCCTACTATCACTGTCAGCTGGCCTCCAAAGCAGGTGTTCACGATATGCAATGGAATGGCTTCAATTTTTTTTTCCAAAACCAAGCTTGATATGAAGAAAACACAAAGATTCATTTTCAAATATAAAAAAAATAAAAACCCACAAAAAATAGTCAGTGGCGTACTTTTTCTCACAATATTGTTGGCTGTTGTGCCCACTGAGATGAGACTGGCCCTAATAATTTCAATCTAGTTAGGGCTAAATAAGCGCCTTATTAGTTCAAATAACTGTACCAAACTTCAATCAAACCGGTTCGAGGATATTCATTCAAAAAAAACTTCAACTCCCTGTATCTCCGGACATATGTTCATAAAAACTTTTTTTCTTAAAACGACCTAACAAATCACACTCTGCAGTTTCGTATTTATTAATAATTATTACAAACTGGAAAATGTATTTTAATGTGATAACTGAAAGATTATATTTTTTCGCCAGACTCTAGTTATGCCCCAATATACGTGTCAGACACTTATGCCACGTTTGACGTTTATCTATAAATTTTTTGTGTTCAATCGACCACTTTGACGCGTCAGCTGGAAGAATGCCCCGTGCTCTGTGTCAGACAATATGAAAATATTGTTTTATCGCTCTCAATGAATGGATCCTGAGAAAATCAGCTAGTTATTAATAAATTTTCATATCGTCGTTTTTTCGACATGTTCGAGGGGGCGGACACCCCCAATGCCCCATGTTTTTTGTCAGAGAATTTTATTTTCGGGTTTCAGTTCAAGTTTTTAAGCTATTTCCTTTGAAAATAAAACAGTATCTATACATTTTTTTGTAGTCGTCAAAACGACGTTTTTAGGATTTTTTTTTTGAAAAAGCGCCCCCGAAACAAAAAAGTCACAGAGGAAAACGGTGGCAGACTAGGTCCAATGAAGCCATACAGAAAGTTTGCCGTTGGGCACTCTATAATAGCTATCATCTGCCCGCATAGACTATGCTTTTATTTACACTCTGAGTGTTTATGAGAGAGTATTATATCACTTTCATATATTCTTTTCTTTTTGTGGTATATTTTTGAAACCCCTAAAACTTAGGTTCTTATTAGCAATCTGACTTTAAGAAATAAAGATCATTCCCATTAATATCAACAACACTGTATACAATACTGCTGAGTACGGAAGTCTTTCTTGTATTGAATTATACTATTTTCTGTAAAATCGAAAAGTTATTAGTTAGTAGAAACGATATATTTTCAAAATGGGTTATGTTTCAGACACAATACTCTAAAGAAATGTAACAAAACCAAAATATGTATGCATTGCGTAAAATCTGAAAAATCATAAATAGAATTTCAAGAATTTCAGCTGGTCAAGGTTGTAGTAAAATAATAATAACATAATAATGAGGTTGGTTCTCACAATGTTCTCTAAACATTATAGGATGTTCTTTTTCGAGGGGATCTAAAGATAGCAAAAAAAATGCCTTAATTAATAATAGAAAGCCTCAGCAAATATGATTTCAAATATAGCAATTCAACCAGCTTAATTCTTCAACATCATTCAATACTGCAATATTAAAATTATCTGGTAAAAAATGTATCAACAAAAATAAAATGAAAACTAAATTTGGAACTCTGGACAAGGGACCAAAAGTGTTTCTTGTCCCATTTGAATCACATTGTTTTGGTAAATAAATAAATTATTTGTAAAATTGAGTTATAGAGCTGATTCATGTTCATTATTAATGTTAGTCAGAATATTAATATGACACTGATATACAGTCGTCTGCCCGACGCCCGACGCCATTTTGAAAGACATTCTTTTGTTGTTAAAGTTTAGGTTATAAACTACCATTTAGAAACAAAAATCCCAACCTATTCAAAAATTAACAGGAGGAGGGGTTACTTTATGGACAGACTGTATACTTTTTGAGAAGTTGCCAAAAATGAAAGTAATAAAAATATGAAAAACAGTAGAGTGTCAAGCTGTTACAATCAGATTACGAGTTCGTATGAAATTAATACTGGACTAAGTAAAATGTCAGTTAAACTGATATTTTATATGTGAAACATTTTGGATACCAACAATTTTTCAATGTTTAATGACACTAAATAAATAACTCCTACCACTTCCGCATATCTTTTATAGTATCACCTGACATGAAAAAATAAACAAAATTGTATACATTTTAAAAATACTTCAAACATACTGTCCCTTTCTTTTTCAAATATTTTATGTAGGATACTCTCAGATCAGTGGCTAACAGGGCACATAAGAAAGTCAACTACCATTGAAAAGTTGAAGGGGTATTGTTGAATAAACTGATTGTGATAGGACATTAGAAAGAGCAAAACATATAGGTCTATAGACACTTTCTTTCACTCATTCCTGTTGATTGTTGAAATCTTTCATTGGTTTTCTTAATGGTTGAAACAAAATAATTCCCTGATTTTTGAGAAGACTCTAGTTTTCTTTAAAAAAAACATTCCTTTAGATACAAAACTTTGAATTTGGGATATAACCTTCATCTACCATATCAATTCAACATTACGAGTTTTTCAGTAGTAAAGGAATGAGTTTTTCAAATTTCAGTTTATTCATGTACAAAAAAATTTAAATACTCAACATTTCAATATAAAATTATAAAATGCAAAAAACTGACTTCATATAATAAATTGAAATTTGATTAAAAAAAATCATCTTTGCCCAAAAATATCCAAAAGAATTGAACTAACCTGGGAACTACCAGAATCATAATACAGTGACTTTCATAAAAATTAGTGCATTGCAAATAACTTAACCTAATTTTCAAATAGTTTACAGGGTAGAACAAAAAATTGGAATTTTGATCAAGAGTAATCTACCCTTATTTTTGAACTTATCAATAAAGTTCATTTGGAAAAGTTTTTTATAATTGAAAACAATAATTAGATTCAGAATCACAGCCTCCTACGCAAAATATTTTTTTCCAATTTTTTTATGATTCTAGCTTCATAAAAAGGACTAGTATCTCATTTATTTATTTAGGAGGCTCCCTCATATTCCTATAATGATGAGTCAATACGAAATTTGGACCAATTTATTATTTTTACCATAATATTGACGTTTGTCGAAAATGGTTTGAATTTTTACTAGTTTTTTGGTGCTAAATAAATAAAATATACAAATCTGCGAATTTACGATCACTTTTATCACTAAAAACAGGAAAAAATTATTTTGTTGCATAGGTGGCTGTGATTTTAAATTTCAATATTGTTTTCAATTCTAAACAGCTTTTCTCAATAGACTTTTTCGATAATATCAAAAATGAGGGTAGTTTACGCCTGATCAAAATTCCTTTTTTTTGTGCTCCCCTGTACACTGTTTGGAAATTTAAAATTAAAATTTTGATAACTCAAATACAAGTTTTTCGCAATGCACCAATTTTAATGAAGAATAAAGTTTTCTGACAAATGGGTAATAAAAAATTTTCCCATGTGGTGCAAACTTTTTTGAACTCACTGTATTATTCAAGTAAATATTATATGCACAATACATTTTTTTTTATTGTTTATGGATATTGAAAAATCTGAAAATCGATTTTGACATATGACCTAACCACAAATATGCCAACAATTTATTTCGATTATACGAAAAGTGAGGTTATTTTTGAAGTTAGCAAAAAAAGTTATTTGAAATATCTACCATAAATAATTGAAAATTGTAATTTGTTTGTTGATACATTTGTTAGGTTTTTAAATACCTACTAAAAACTAGTTTTAAATTTTACACTAGTATCTGGGAACTAAAAAAATATATTTTATTGACTGTATATGTTTTTACTGATTTCTGATAGCTATTTGAGACCAAAAATACGTTTTTAATCAACAAAAAAAACTAGAAATTTACTATTATTTTAGATAGATATTTAAAAAAAATTATGTGATCATATTGATTGATATTGTATTAAAATGTCCTCAACCCTTAACCATTTCTTATAATTGTGCTATCACTTTTCTATATGGTTTTTACAAATAAGTACACATCATATCTGAAAGTTTTCGCAAACAAAACAAAGATCTGCTTTTCAAAATAAAATGTCAAAACCAAAGATGTGGCAAGCATGAAATAAATAAAGCCTGATCTCAGGTTCCTATTTTGATTTTATTTTAAATGTTACTTGATTCCACTTTCATTCCAAAATAGACTTTGACTAGTTTCAACTTGAAAAAATAAATAAAAATGTATGTTTGAATTTTTGAAATATCAAAATCAGAAGAAAGAAATTTTCGTTAATGGTTTATTTCAGAAAGTTTTGAGGTTGATGCAGGTAATTCAGGATGGATATAAAATTTGTGAGACAATTTAATATACAAGAAGAGAATAAAATAAAAAGGAGGAATGCCGAAATGATGACTAATATTCATTTGCAACAAAAATTCCAAAGTGCTGGAACCAACTCCAATAACTTGGGAGTAAACGTAAGTTTTTCAGGCTCTATCTTGAATTTTAAAAAAGTGGTCTTAATTAGGTAAAAAAAAAAATTGTGGATCTCTCAAGTACTTTTCGAGTTATAACCTTCTAAATCTTGAAAATCGCTCAAATTGCCTTCTTATTTTTGTCTTACTTTTTTTTAGATGCTTATCAACTGGTATTTAACGAATACAAGAACCAAAAGCAACAGTTTTACACAAAAATTCTCCCTCCTTTTAAACATGAACTACATGTTAGTAATTTTTGTTTTTGGTGGGTAGGTCACATGAAAATAATTTTCACTTCATTTATTTCAGTTCAGTTATTTGCTCATATTCAAATCTGAAAAGTGGCAGCGCATATTGCAGGAAACCAACTAAGGGTGGATCTAGACAACTTTTCTGGGGGGGGGGGGGGGGGGAGTAGAACATATATTGAATCGAAAAAAAAAATACAAAAAAAAATTGAATTATTACAGTATTTTTTGTTATGAATCGAGTACGTCTGGGGTGGGGGTAATTACCCCAATTACCCCTCTATAGATCCGCCTTTGGAACCAACTTATCAAAATAACAAAATTACTAATATTGTAGGTTATGTAAGAAAGTCGAATTTTTGTGTTGAGTTGTTTTTGGTGCTTGTATTTGTGAAATATCAGCTGATCAGCTTCTGAAAACAAGGTAGACAAAAATAAAAACACATTTTGTGTGATCTTTAACTGAAAAAAATCGATTTTGAAAAAGGTTGGTTTTCAAGATTCAGAAGAGCATAGCTCTAAAATTACTTGAGAGCGTTATGGAATTTTTTCAGATTTGTGTTCAGGAGATAAAACTACGTAACACCACTTTTTTCTATATTTCAAGGTGAAGTCCGATAAACTTACCTTAAACAACTTTACTACATCCCTTCATATTGAACATTAGAAATTTACTATATATACAAAATGTCTTAAATATGGTATATAAAATTTGTAGTGTAATTTTTACTTTCAACAAACAACCCTTCAACTTTTCTAGTTGCTATAACAATAGAGACTAGCACTTTAATCAATAATAACATATGGCAAAATTTTTAAAATTTCACCATCATATGAGGGAACCTCAATTACCTCATGCCACTCTTTGAAAGATTTCTCACTATCAGGTACCTCATTCCCTGTCCGTTCTTCAATTTCACTCTTCACACCAACAATCTCTGAAAAACTATATCTGCTATAACTTTCACCGGAAAAGTTTTTCACGTCTTTTGGTATACTTTCTATATTTAAATTAGGCACTACATTCACATACAAACCGTTTTCTTGAATCTCTGGTCCAGGTTTTGGAGATCCTATACTAAAATTACCATTAACATTTGGTATATAAGTGGTGTGTAACCTTCTCCCTCTGTCATCAGTTACACTATCTAAATGATATTTTTTCCTTAAACTTAACTTAGCTTGACAATTGTGGTCTTCAATAAATTCAAATTTATTATCTATATCAGCTTCAGCATCTTCCTCTACAGAAAAGTCTGATTTATTCTCTTTGAAGGTGCAAGTACATCTTGTATCTTCATCTTCTAATAAAACAGACTTATCTATAGGTGGGAGCCGTGCCAAGGCATCTTCTACGCTCAATGCAGTAATAAAATTTGGGTTTTCAGTCTCATGACTCTCTTCTTTCACTTCATTTTTAATTTCGTCATTTTCCTCTGCATCAACAACATTAATTTCTTCTTCGTTTTTGGAAGAAACATCTTGATTACTAAGCAGACTTTTGTCGTTGATCACAGAACCTGACTCTAAAACTCTTTCATTTTTCTCTAGCTTATACTTGCTACGTTGCGAATTTTTATTCCTATTTGCATTTGTATTAAGCTGTTGATCAATTATTGAAACTCTTTCTGTGAGCTTGGCTGCTTTTTCTATCAGATCTTCTTTAGGTTTCACAGTCAAACTATTCAAGACTGAATTAGAGTTTTTATTCTGTAAACTAGCAATCAACTCTTGTGTGGTTTTAACTTTGGAATTCCCCCTTGAAACTGCTAGTTTACTAGTAAAGGAACTCTCTGCTTCATCTAAGAGTTTTTTATGGTTTTTCGAACCTTTTTTTCTACCTCTTTTCTTAGGCATTTGCTGATCTACTTGCGGGTCTTGTTTTTCTGGAATACTTGAATTTGAATCAGAATTAATAATGATCACACCTCTTTTTGGTTCCGTTTTCACTACGCCTATCACATCTTTGAAACTTGAGTTGGAATTATCTGAATAATCCAATTCAGATATACCTCCATTCAATTTTACCCGTTTGGTTGTTATATTGTCTAAGGGATCTTTAGCTGGGCGTTTTCTAGCTTTCACCTGGTTTAAATTCACATCTTGCTGTGAAGGCAGACTTGATGGTACTGCTATAGACTGTTGTAAAGGAGGGCTCTGCTTCAACTGACCATTCGAATCAGGTAACACTGCATTTCTCCATTTCTTTACTAATTCTTTTGCTTTCTTAGATAAAGATTCATTTGTAGTTTTACGCCTCAGTTCATTTATATATTTCCCCAATCTGGTGGTCTAAAAAAATTGAAGTTCAATAAGACAAACTATGAAGTTCTGATCAATTGTGTGTAGGTAGGTCAATGACAATTGAGATGCTAGTCCACTAGAGAGTGAGTAAGATTGACATGTGAAGATAGTTCAGAAACATAGAAAACTACAGAAAATACTTAAGCTATGCCAATTGCACTGGATGAAAATTTTGCCAAGAAAGTTATGTTATAACTGCTGAGATGCCAACTTTGTTAGGGAAAACATGTGTCGTGATACTGACATAGAACAGTGATACAGAAACAAACACGTATTACTGACTTGTTTCCATTTCGTTGTTTGTCTGTAATTTAAAATAAAGTTTTTCATTATTGAACAAGATCACGGCTGAATTTTTAGTGAAATTGCCAACGCATAAAGATTTATCTATTAGAATTACACTGCCACCCAAAACATAGAATCAACTGTTCAGATTGATTTCACTTGTTTACCCTATCCACAAAAGTTTGTTTAAGTAAAGCTTACCTCCAATAATTCTTTGGTAATAGCCACTTTGTCCAATAATGATATAATTTCAACAACTGCTGGCATATCGATGACCTAAAAAATTCAATAAATATTGATACGAATGTTTCAATATTTGGCAAGAATGCTTCAATATTTGGCAAAGAACACACACTGTATGTTGGACTGAACAGACAGAAAAATCTTCAAAAATCGTCCTCTACCAAGAGATCATTAATTGGGAGAGTAAAAAATGAATATTCAAAATGACTATTCATTTAAAACTTCCATCAAGAATATTCCATATACATTATTAATGAAATATTCAACACTATTTAATGTCTTCTTATGTAAAACAAGCACTTTGACGTTGCGAAATATATAACCAGTTTCGTGAAAATTTTCGCAAGAAAATCCGGTTTGAAGGTAAAAATCGTTCAGAAATAAGAAATTTGCCGATACTTATGAAATATCAACGTTTATTTTGGTCCTATGGGCATATCGAATACAGTACAACAGTCCACCTGGTTTATGAAGACTAATGGTGTTCACAAATTTATCGAAATATCCTAAAACTCTTCATATTTCTTACATTATAATTACTGTCCAGTGAACGTAGCAACCTTTGTGTTAATTCTGTTACGTTATTCTGCATTTAAAGTCGGTTTGTAACGTGAAAACCGAATATACGTTGATAGAACCTTTCGTAGTTCTTGTCCACAGCAATGGCGCACATACATTGCGCTTTGTGCAGTTCTCTGGTCCGCACTGTGAAACGAGAAACATGGAGCACACGAAACGACTGAGTGGGGATCGGCCGAACGAATCCCGACGAGATCTGCGCGTGCTCCCACGTAATTTACGTCTTTCAACATGATAAAATAAAAATTCCCTAGATGACTCATCAATTTGATACTCCGCCCAATTTCAGTAGATATTTTACTTCTATTTTTCATATATTTTTTGATTAAACGTGAGATATACTATACTCCGAGTGGCAACAATGAATGCAAGCTTGACTCGCACTTTGAAGTTATACTCAAAATGGATAATATTCTTATGTATTTTAGAATCCTTAAAACTTAAAAATATTTTTTTTATTAACCTGCTAGTGAAAGGATGGTTTTTCTAGCTATTTTTTGCCATTGTAGTGCATGACTGTCAATAAATATAGCGGAAAATTCAAAAATTAATGTTTTTATTTTCTTTAAAAACATCGATCGATCTGCAAACGTGTAGGTAGGTTAAACCTAATCATTTGAAAAATTGTATATTTGTTATGGTGTTCAGAATATAAATGTTGAAAAGGGGGAACATTCTCCATAGCGACTAAAGTTTGTCTTTCAGTCGTAGATGATTCCACGAAAGATTTTATGAATTTCCTATTCATATTTTCGAACTGAAATCATAAATGTTGTTTTGAACATTTTAATTTCATCACTGATCAATAAAAATATGTATAAACCAACATTAATAATTGCTCTTCGAGATATGAGGCACAATGGAGATGAAAAACTAACCCGCGAAAAAATTATCCATTTTATTCTTTTGAATTATTGATCATTCGAAAAATAGTGTTCGCAAGTTCAATAATCTGATCATATATATGGAGAAATGATTATTGACTATCATGGAATAAGAGTTTGTCTACCTATTAAATATATATGAGTAATGTTTGATGAATTGCATATCAAAGAGTATAAAATGACAAACAGTTGGGGAGGGTTATAACCCTAACCACAGTATGAAACAGATAGAGGTATGTCTTATACTATTTCACGTTCCTGATCTGATATCAGCGATTGTCAGGATATTGATAAATGAGACACAATTATGGGATATCTTGTGATGAGACAATTCTACAATTGGGACATCTCACATCGACCCTGTCGTCTATTTTTATATTCATCATTCCAGTATTTCCAGTCCACAGAATTCATAATTATAAAATATAGAGGTATAATTATGAGTTCTGTGTTCCAGTCATTAGTCATTAGTCATTCAGTCATTCCACCTTCTAGTTGCCAGTGTTGCACAAACTGATAAAATATAGTAGAAAGTGAAAATCGCCAGCGCCAAAGTTGCGAAAATCGAACCACTTTCTAGCATATATCTATTAACTACGTTAATAATAGTAAATAGATATATGCTTTCTAGGTACAACATATATAAACAGAAGAATAGAATATTCACCATATATAAGTAACAGAATTTCATTCATTATCATTAGTATAGATTCAACAGAATGCGTATCAACATCAAAAATATTTAGGATGCGACGTCTATGATTATTTGGTTGAACTGATACAATGTAGATCAGGTCTTTCTTGCCATAAGCGGTAATGTATCTATTTCAACTATTTTCTCATTATTAATCGATTTTTGGACAACACATTGAGTTTAGTGAAATTTTTCAGTGTTCATAGTTTTGAAATAAGTCAACTTGAAATGGCGGCAGTCAAAAGTTTCATTACTAAAGCGTATTTGCTCAGTGCTGCATTGCTAAATGTACTATCAGTAGTACCAAAAACAAAGTTTCTTTACATTATTTTCCATTGAAAAACAAAGAGTTATGTAAGACATGCCTACAAAGGAGTAGAAGCGCCAGATATAGTGATTTTTTCTAGTTCCTAGATAAATCTGTCTATTAGACATTTTTATAATTGACAGATATAAATGTCTTATAGACAGATTTATCTGGGGATTTTACTAATTCCCAGATATAAGTGTCAATAGACAGATATTCGGGTCAATTCTGTGTCTCAATAGCAAGATTGTTATCATAGCAAGACAATTTTCACAGCAAAATATATCTCAATTTTGGAGAAGGCTTGATATCAATATTGCTTTATTGGCAACGCCAGACTTTGAATATCGAAAATGAGATTTGAAATCCATGTCACTGTATCTCAGAAGTATTGCTTTGAAGTAATTGGTTATTTATACATGTTTTTCTGAGCTATCATAAAATGGCAAAATTACTTCATCGTCGGATAAACTTGATTCACAGGAGGAAGATGATTTAGAACATTGTTTCACCACTAATATATAAGAATACATATTTTTATTTTTATTCAAGTTTTGAACGTCAGTTTCGGTTGTGAAGTGTATGATTTCACCACAATAATAAGTCGTTTTGATAATACTGGTTGATATGAGGTGGATTTCATGAAAAATTACGTTTTTTGGACTGGGACTGTAACTTATATCGAATAGCGATAGCGAAGCGAAACAATCGCTATCTCTTTCCGTTACACCAGAAAGTGATAGCGCGTGTTTAGCTTAACTTCGTTTCGCTTCGCTTCGCTATACAAAACAAGCGTGTACTATAGAATTCTATTGTCGACAGTTTTGTTCCCTTTCTCTCTCATGAATTCAACTATAATGTAATCTCACTTTTTCTATTGACAATAGAATTCTATGGTACACCACAGATCTATATATATCTGAGAGTAATGAAAGACATAGAGATGCCCTGCCTATACCTACACAAATACCTATTTTCAAGTGAACTTGAACTATCCTTTTCTATACAATTTGAGGGCGAGGGGGGTGACGGTTGGTGAAATGTTATGTATAGGTTGTTTACATTTAGAGTAAGAAGGACCATAATACAAACGAAGAATGACAACTTGATCCGAATGAAATGAGCGGGCATACACGAAACTACCCGAATGAATCGAATGAATACGACATGTATAAGGCTTTCGCTTGTAAACAAAGTTATGTTGATTTCAAGGATGGAGAAGGTATCTCTATGGTCTTTTATTACTCTGAGATATATATTATAGATCAGTGAATGTCCACCATTCATATATTAAATTTTAGGATGACATTTTTTGTCACGTGATCTGAATTGCCTGATTTTCTTTGATCTGTGGTTCTATGCCACTGTCAATGCCAGATCGAGATCAGCCATTTTTAAATTTCTTCTGATTGGTTAAATTGAATGCAGATGCATAAACTGAGAAATTAACCGTTTTTAGTAGTGAACAAGTGGCGTGTTTGTTGTTGATGACAAATATATTTTTTGCGAATAATTACCAAAAACAAACCAATTGAAATAGTACTCCATTTGTACCAATATGTCTTTTGCTCGAAATTTACAGGATGAGTTGAACGAACCTGAAGATTTCGACTCTTCGTCAGGCTGTGAAATGTCTTTTGAACTGTCCAGTGACAATCTTGGTGAAAATATGCCATTTTCTAGCCCCAAAACTATCCTCGGACCAAGAAAATTGGAATTTTCTAGATGTGAAAACAATAATAGAACACCTGGCCCAAAGAACATGTCATTCAGCCCTCCTTACAAAAGGGTCAGAGCACTAAGGCTATTCGATAGTCCTCTCACACCAAAAACCATTATTCAGAAGTCATCTTCAGCCACTCCAGTGCCAAGAAGTCGACTTTTTGGTGACAAACCTAGGGCAGTAGCTAGTGCTTATGCAAAAAGAGAAGAACGACCTACAGCTAATGTGAATCCATTCACACCAAATGGTAATCATAATTTCCTCATTCAATTCAAATATTATCTGTCTGTTGATTTTTGTTAGAAAATATGAATAGAATATTCATAAATTCTGGAATCATCTGCTGGGAAGTAGTTGTTTTCTGTTAGATATTACAAAAAATCACATTTTTCAATTTTCATGGAGAATGTTCCCCTTTTCATTATCTGTTTAGTTATAGTTGTAAATACATTTACAACAAATAATTTTTAGGAATGTTGATGTCGAAAAAACGCACAAGGTCGATTAGATCTCTATTAGGATCTCCAGAATTAAAACCACCCCGATTTGACCTCAATGAAAGTGATGCATCAGATGTAGAAATTGAACAACCTACAAAACGAGTAGCTCTGCAGGTATATTTGAGTTACTTTTAAATTTGTCAAAATTACTCCTTGCATTGTAATTTTTTTTACTCATGAATAATTATTGTTTCAGGAGAACAATATATCTAGGTACCATCAGGAATTTCTAGAAATAGAACTTATAGGAAGAGGTCAATTTGGATCGGTTTACAAATGTGTTAATAGGTTAGATGGATGTGTTTATGCTGTTAAAAAATCTACCAAACCAGTAGCAGGCAGTGTGTTCGAAAAGACAGCCCTGAATGAAGTTTATGCTCATGCTGTTTTAGGTAATATGATTTTCTGATATGTTACTGAAGAAATATTAAGTTTATTGCTAATTTGCCATGGTAAAAAATTATATATCTCTTATTTTCATAAATTTCAAGTGTTTTGGTCAAGTGATATATTGATTTTAATAATTTATGTTATCCTTTGACAACTTAAAAATATAGTTTTGGCAGTTTTATCCTACTTATAGTAGGTCATTTCATGGTTGAACACTTGGGTTTACTGAACACCTTATTTTATTCCGACATTTAACAATTATATTATTATCATTTATGCTTTCAAATATTATAAACCAACTGAATGCAAGTCTTTGAAGAAAAAAGAAGAGGGCTATATGAACCAAGGAAGGTATAGTAATAACCGATACTTATGGATTCAATAATCACTATTCTTTGAATTGATAAAAAATATCCAACGTCGAAATAATCGGAATTAGTATTTCAGTCATATAACATTCATTCGAATAACGAACAATATTAACTAATTTGATGTATACAGTTTCATCAGTTGAACAAATAACAATTTATTGCTTGGGTAAACAGTCTTCATTCGTTTGATGAATGGAATTCATTACACTAAAGAACCTTTCATTATAGTAACCGATACTCATGAATTCAATAATCACCATTCATTGGATTAATGAAAAATATCCATCGTCGAAATAATCTTAATCATTATATCAATCATACAGCATTCATTAAAAATTGGTTACAAGATTTGACCATGACATTTTTTTTTAGTTTTTTTTTTCGACAGTGAGTTAATATAAGCGTAGTAAAATGACCACTGGTTAAAAAAATATATGTTCCGGTCAACGTAAAAGGTTGTACAGATTTGCACTCTACAGCTGTTTAGAATATTTTCTCGATGTATCTGCCAAGTTTGCAGAACTTTTGGAATTTTTTCTTGTGGAATATCAAAGAAAAACATTAGTTTTTGATAAAAAAAATGTTTTGTACACTTATATTAGTTGCAAACTTGATTTGTGATATGAAATAATATATTTAATGCTACTTCAAGTGTGCAGAACTTTTGGAATTTTTTCAACGAGCATACAGAAAAATTCAAGTTAATTGCAATTTGTCTATCTCTTCTGACCTATAGGTGAAAAGCACGTTCGAAGATTTTGTTAAATACATAGATAGAGTTATACAGGTGAAGCTAACAAAAGGGTGTTGAAAATATTTAATTTTCCTCCCTCATGTTTCCACCATTCAAGCCCAGGTTTTACATCATAAAAATTTGGATAATATTTTTTTTTATGGATCTATTCACACATTGGTTCTAGTGATGAGTAGGCGAGATTTTCAATAAAAAATCTCCAATTTCTCATTAGTTTCACAATCAATCATAATTTTATACTTTCAGAAAAGTACATACATTTCAATCCTTTCAAAATAGAGTACTTCTCAATAATTATTATGAATATCAGGTTAAAGTATTTTTTTTACAGGCAAACATCAGCATGTTGTTAGGTATTACTCAGCTTGGGCAGAAGATAACCATATGATTATACAAAATGAATATTGTAATGGTGGTTCTCTAGCAGACAAGATTGCTCAGGAAGCTCTCAGTGCTCAAGAACTTCGTACCCTATTACTTCATGTTGCTGAAGGCTTGCGATACATCCACTCCGAAGGTTTAGTGCACATGGACATTAAACCAGGAAACATATTTATATCTAAAGAGAAAAAAATTCATATAACAAACTATGATTCTACAGACGATGGGTTTGAGGACCTAGATGATACTTCACTTATGGAAGAGGAGATTACTTACAAGATAGGTGATTTAGGACATGTCACTAGCATACAGAACCCTCAGGTAAGACCTCAAATTTTTAAAGGCATATAAACATGGACTGAAAATCTTGTTTGTGAGTGTACAATTGGTACTGAGGGTCTTGGATGATATCCAGATCGTCTTTCAGGTAGTTGGGCTCACTTAGAAGATGATTAAAGGTCATTTTACATTGTAGTTGTTGGCGTTATTTTGAAATAAGGATATTTATAATTATTATGTTTATAGAGTGAAGGCTTTCACGGGCGGAAGTGAAATCGTGAAGAATGGTTTCCGGGCTTTGAGGCCGTGGTCGGTTCACCTCCCTGGAGGCGGTTTCTTTGGACGTTTCGCTCACAACTGCGGTGAGCATCTTCAGCATAGGTTTAGTCTTCTCGAAGAACAACGTAAAACAGATACAACGGTTGGAAATTGTTCGTATTTTATAATTGCAGCCTGGTTAATTAGTTTTGCTTGGGGTGACTGGGGTACCTGACCGGGTGGAATGTAGCCATTGTCTACCTGCCTAATTAGTGAGTCGTGATTGGTTAATTAGTTTTGCTTGGGGTGACTGGGGTACCTGACCGGGTGGAATGTAGCCATTGTCTACCTGCCTAATTAGTGAGTCGTGATTGCCCCTTCCTACCTGCTTGTTTGTGTTGTTTAATTGTTTTGTTTTTGTGTTTTTCAAGGCTGGGTACCAGGCTTTGTCCCTAAAGCTCAACAAAGCCTGGTACCTGACCGGGTGGAATGTAGCCATTGTCTACCTGCCTAATTAGTGAGTGGTGATTGCCCCTTCCTACCTGCTTGATTGTGTTGTTTAATTGTTGTTTAATTGTTTTGTTTTGTTTTTGTGTTTTTCAAAGCTTTGTCCCTAAAGCTCAACAAAGCCTGGTACCCAGCCTTGAAAAACACAAAAACAAAACAGTTAAACAACACAAACAAGCAGGTAGGAAGGGGCAATCACCACTCACTAATTAGGCAGGTAGACAATGGCTACATTCCACCCGGTCAGGTACCCCAGTCACCCCAAGCAAAACTAATTAACCAGGCTGCAATTATAAAATACGAACAATTTCCAACCGTTGTATCAGTTTTACGTCATTCTTCGAGAAGACTAAACCTATGCTGAAGATGCTCACCACAGTTGTGAGCGAAACGTCCAAAGAAACCGCCTCCAGGGAGGTGAACCGACCACGGCCTCAAAGCCCGGAAACCATTCTTCACGATTATTATGTTTATGATACTAAGTGTCGCTCTAAGAATTCTTTCATAAGCTGGGAACATTTTTGTTTGAGGCAATCCAACAATCTGTTTATATACAGGCACATAAATGGGTACTTGATAAGTTTGGTGAAAGTATTTTTCCAATTATCAAAAAACTAGATTTGTTATTACAGTTCTAAGCTAAAGGCATGAATTATTTGAACAAATGGTGTGTTATTGCTTTTTTTGAGGAAAATATCTTCAAAAATAGTTTCTGTCTCACTATTTTGTGCTGGTCGATTTTATAACATCTTAGGATTTGTATCTCTCTGTATACAAGCCGCAAATTTTTTAGCAACTCTGCTGGTCAGATCCTGAAATTCATCTTTTCTTTGCGAAATATTACAGTGTTGCACTTTCTCAACAGTTTCACAAGCTAAATCAAATCAAAATGTGCTTTAATATTGAAAGAATAACAATTCTTATTGACAAAGTGCTGAAAAATTTAAAAATATATCTAAGTATTATGTATAAAAAAAATAAAAAAATTCATATTCACTTTTAAATCAATGGAATTGGTAGTCATTATTTACAAAATAAAATCTTATATATGAATATTTAACATAGACAGGTGTTTAAGTCACACAATTTAAAACTAATATCAGATATATGTAAGTATATAAACAGTCACAGACATTTAAAACAAATTAAAATAACAATTCGGTATGAAACGAAAATAAAAACTTAAATACTTGAAATACATAGTCATAAATATAGTGTAATATGATATATCTATTCAGAACTAATCAAATATTTGTGTAATAGTCGATTTGCTGGAGATTAATTATGAAACAGCATTTAGTCTTGTCACTAGGTGTAGTCATGCCCTCTATATTGATGCACATGAGCTTATTCAATATTCTCAACCCATAAATGAAATTTGAACAAACGAATATATGTAATTGAAACTTAATAATACATTATTTGTCCTTATTGAATTTTATATTGGTTATCCTTTGCCAGTTTTGTTTTCCGATATTAAATTTAGTATCGATATAGTATATTACATAACAAGTGTTGTAAAAGGCATATTACTTGCTTGACAACACGCATTACAGTGTGCCGTTTCCGATATCCAAAAATTCATATTATTATTATTAGTAAAATGACCATTTTTCAGAAAAGACGCCTATATAGATGAACTTAAGTAGCAATACCTCATCTGAATAATAAATTTGATCCAAAAAGTTGAAGCCTTTTTTGTGATCCAAAAATTTACATTATTATTATTATTTGCAAAATCGCCTTTTTCTAAAAAAGACGCCTATATAGATGAACTTAAAACGCAAAATTTTATCTAAATACATAATTTGATCCAAATCATTAGAGCCGTTTCAGAGATCTAAAAATTTAATTCATATTATTATTATTAATATTATGAGTGAAATCACATTTTTTCATGAAAAGCGCCTATATAGATGAACTTGAGTAGCAATACCTTATATAAATACAAAATTTTATCCAAATCGTTGAAGCCGTTTTCGAGATCCAAAAATTATCATTATTATTTTCCGTAAAATCATGTTTTTCCAAGAAAGACGCCTATATAGATAAACTTAAAAAGCTAAACCTTATCTACATACCAAATTTCTCCCAAATCGATTGAGCAGTTTCCGAGATATATCAAACTGTTTGTTTACGAAAACTGTTCGATTTGATTAATGAGGTTGCGAGTCGTGTGTTTTTACTTATTTTCTGCTTTGTCCGTAAGTAAAATAATGTATTATTAAGTTTCAATTACAAATAGTAGTTCCTCGAACTTTATAGTATATTCCAGACATTTCTACCTCACTTAAAATATAACTGCAATAAAAAAATGAGGTCATTGAAAAAAAAGTGGGGCTTCAACATTTTCCCAAGCGATTTTTCCAATTTTTCTATTCATAAAAACCTTCCTCAAACTTCAATAAATATAAAGAAAAAAAATTAGATATTGGGCTAGCCGTTGTCGAGTCTTGCACTTAGCAACACATTAGAGAATTATTTTTATTATGAAGAAGATTTTCATTTACTCCAAGTTAATTCAATATTCATTTTATAAATTTCAGGTGGAAGAAGGAGATTGTCGTTATTTACCTAATGAAATCTTGAGGGAAGATTATTCACATCTCACAAAAGCTGATGTGTTTGCGCTTGGTTTGACTGCCCTTGAATGTGCTGGAGCTGGTCCTCTTCCCAAAAACGGAGAAGAGTGGCACGAGCTTCGTAGGGGAGAATTACCACCTTTAAATCAGAAACTGAATCGTGACCTGATAGAACTTATCAAGTTGATGATTCACCAGGATCCAGCCCTGAGACCAACCCCCACTCAAATTTTGCAAAACAGGGCTCTGTCACCAGATAGTACCAAATCCAAAGCTGAACTAACCAGAGAATTGAATGCCGAGAAGTTAAGGAATGAAATGTTGGTGAAGCAACTCAAAGAAGCAGCTATTTGTATCAAAACGATTGCAAGTGAAAGTGTTAAGATGCCCTCCATAACAAAAATGAATACGAGGTTGATTGGAAAGAAGGTTAACAGAAGTGTTAGCACTACAACTTTCTGAAAAAGGTGATGGTTTATTATATGTTTCTTGTTTTATCGAAGTATAGAGTTATTCTGAATCCATATTTTTACCAATATTTTATATTTCTAAAGAAAGAAGTTGAATGATGAGTTTCATGATTGATGATTCTTATCAGTATTTTTTTTATATACAATAATATGCAAAGTCTGTAGAAATTGGATATGTTTGGCCTCTTCTAGAGTTGAAAAAACCATAGAACTCATCAGTTTTTTTGTATTGACCAACTTGTCCAAATTTGAAAAAGTATTTTGTAAATATTTTAAAGTATCAACATGTTTATTTTCAAATAGTTTTCATATTTCCCATTTTTCCGTTTTTTAGTAGTTGATTTTGATTCGGCCATTTTTTATTTTTCAAAATAATTTCTTGGACCATTTTCAATTAAATGAATCCCTGATTGAGAAAAACGGTATTATTAATTGTAAGCTTTAAATTGAATTTCGCAATAATTTTGTATACTACCTTACTGTCGTCCAGATATCACAGACAAACAAAGAAATGTCCTCAAAATAATCCTAACATAATTGAAGGCAATTTTTTGTTTTCCTGTGATAAAAAAATAATGATAATGAAAGATATATTTAAGGAAAACTCAGGAGTATTAGTAGTCTTATATTGAGATTTTGAGAAATATTTATTAATTATATATGAATAGTTTTCAAAACAGCTTCTGAGACATGCATAGAATACTCTGTACTTCTCCTATTAAAAAAATTAAAAGAGAAAAATGAGAATATAATTTATTAGTTTTAGGCAAATGTGGCTAGTTAGAATTCCAAATTCGGAAGGTAGACTGTTTCTTGATAAAGTGTATACCGATGGCTGTTCCTTTCTTAAAAGTGATGATTTGTACATTTTTGTTGATGTCAATGTTGCTCATTAGTTTCGTATTACCTGCTGCCTGCTGATTTGTTTGTTTTATTTATGTATACTTTGATACTTTTAGTAGTTATTTAAATACATTTTTCCATTTTTTAGATTTAAATTAGATATCTTAATTTTGTTATTTGTATGTGATAACTAAGATTTTTTCTACTCTTTCATTTTACTTTTAATCAAGGATGTTGAACAGCAGAAAGATGTCTAATAGCCCATATATGTTTATACCAATCTTGGAAAGTTGAACTTTTTTCACCTCTTATTCTAATTTTTAAATTAAAATCATCTTTAACTTATATCAAGTGGATGTATTCAACAGTCAACAACACTACTTTCATTAAGTTAAATAAGTAAAAAACATTATGTTAAATAAATCGATATTTGATGCTGTTATTCTTCAACTGAAAACTGTCTGTTTGCTCCAAAACAAAAATGACACATGGACATGAAAAATGCAATCAAGTCAAAGTTTTTTTGATCTCAAGGTGTTTTATCACGAGGTTATCGCCTAAAAATATTGAATAAATCCACTTAGCCTTGGCATGTTGAGTTCAATAAACTTTATTTTTCTTAAAACACTAATATATAAATATATAGATATTTGACATCTGCTTTTGCTAGTTAACACCAATTACAGTTTATTTTTTTTCATATATTATTTTTTTCACCATATGACTATGCCGAATTTTTTGTGAGCATATTTACATTCCTTTTAACTAGTGCCTTAATCACATCTTTGTAACTGTATAGTTTTTAATGTTACTATATTTTGTAAAAAGTACCAAATATATATTAAAATTACCTGTTTTTTTAATTTTCTTATCAACATACAGGGTGACCCAGGGTTAAACCGCCAAACGTTCAGTATCGGTTCTGTAGGTGAAAATAAGATTTTTTCTTCATACAATGTTCCAAAACTTTTTCATTCGTTCTCAGTTGAAAGTTGAAAAAAATATTTTTTTTTAAATTCCAGGTGCATTAAAATGAGCCTCCTATTACCGCAAATAATAAACATGCTGTGTTTTATTAAAATCAACCAAAAGGTTTTTGAGTAATAAATAAAAAACTGATATTTTATGAAAATTTTGACTGTATCTCGAAAACAAAGCAAGTTGGGACATATGCTTATATGAAGACATCTTATTTTCACCTAAGAAATCGATATTGAACGTTTGGCGGTTTAACCCTGGGTCACCCTGTATTTTATTTGCTAAAAAATTGACTAACTTTGATATTCATTAAAGTTTCCAAATGTCTCTTTTGTGCTTGAAAGTAAAAATGACCCATTAAAAAATAACAATTACAACAGTTATTATAAATTTTAAAGGAACAATTATATAAACTTTTCAAATATTTCTAAATACTTTTGATTTCTTTGACATATCTGGAAGCTTTCCTATTTGAAAAATGTAATTAGGTTTGTAAATTTGATGTTATCTATATTTTTGTTGAGGTAAATCGTAAATCATGGTGTGGAGCATCGAATATTCAGTCCACAAAGTTGACTGCCTTTAGATACTAGATAGCTTCAGGAAATTTAACCAATTTGGTTGAACTTTTTCTTTTACAGAATAACTATACTTTATTTCGTAAATTGTAGATAGTGACCCATCCTACATTTTCAGGTAAAAAAGTGTCCAAGTAAAATTTGATTTGAAGCCTAAGTATCTAGCTGATTTCTGTTCTATTTCTTGACAGCCTTTATATCAATTATGAACCGTACAACCTATGAGTCACTTTCTACAATTTACGAACTCGATTATATACAGGGTGAGTCAGAATAAGACAGACAAACTTCGAATACAGATTCCTCACGTCATTTCGGGTTGAAATTGCTGATGCGAAGAGGAGGGCATTAATATGCGCGGGAGGAAAAGCATTTTGCTCTTGAGGTATGTATATAGTTTATCTACTATCTTTGAGGTTGTCATTTTTATAACGCCCTAAAAATTATAATGCGAGCATACTTGAAAGAACAACTGCAGAAAGTTGTGGAACTATAATATGCGGATATATGACAAAATATCAAATGTTGCGTCGTCATCATCTTGTTGACAACGATTTGTTACTATTAAATTTTTGGTAATACAAACTACAAACATAAGTTGTCATAAGCTGTCACGTTGTTTACCCTTTTAAGTTGCTTCTAAGTTTCGAAAATGAGTTCCAGTGAAGATGACCTGCCAAATAAAATTTCGATGAAGAGGCAAAATATGGACAAAGTATCCAAAATTTTTGTTCTCAGTGAGGAAAAGTACCATTTTCATCCCTTCTTTTTGGGGGTAGAAAATAACGTTTTTAGTAAGGTAGTAGTGAGATACAGGGTGACAAAAGTACAAAAAAAATTAGATCTAATTTTAATTTTTTTTCTGCAAAACTACTGAAGGAAAAAATTTGAAACCTGGTACACTAATCAAGGCTTATCAACATGATAATTTAAAGTATTTTTTTTTGTTAGGATGGTATGTGGTCATATTTTCGTTCATATTTTCTTTGGTGAATGGACAAATGAGCATTTGATATCAGTTAGGTTCATCGATACTCAACCTAAAAGTCATAATATTTCATGTGCCTAGAAGTCGAGTTTCCGAGATAATTGAGAAAAACTGAGATATGTACTGAGAAGCAACGTAATTTCCTATGTGTGCAATAATCGCATGATGCTAATTTACTACGATAAATCGAAATATTTGTCAATCTCTTGAACATTTTTTAATGTTGAAGGAATTGGAAACATAGTACGGGTGAGTCAGAATGAGACCAAAACAACTTAATTTTTTCATTCATCATTTGATATTTGATCGAATCGATGTCGTGGATTGACTTATATGTTACCATACTTTCTTTCATATGATTTTTTTGACAAATCTTATGAAAAACAAACTCAACTTCAAATTCATATCATACTGCACTCGGATAAGGAGTTGAGGTCTGAAATAGTTTTTGCGAAGAACTGGAGATAAGTACTTTCAATTTGATGTATTTTATGTTTTTAGGGCCTTTTCTAATTGATTTATCAGCATGTTTTTGATGAAGAACAACAATGAAAAATGTTGGGTATTATTTATGCTGATAGGTTAATATTTTCGTAAATAAATCAATCAGAAGAAGGCTCTAAAAATGATACTCCAACATTAAATTCAACAAATCCAGAGTAGTTCTCTTCAGTTTTTCGCAAAAATTATTTCAGAACTCGACTATTATTTGAGTGGAGTATTATGAATTTGAGAGTGGGGGTTTCTTTGTCTGTAGATCTGTCACCGAAATTGTTGGTTTAATTTATTTGAAATGCTCCGGATCACTTTTCGAGCTTTGTTCGAATCATGTTATCATATGTTGTTAAACCAACCTTAAGAGACGAATAAAGTATATCTATCGATCATTCTGTAAGCCGTATGTTAATTTTTAATGGATTTTAATTTTCACACATATTTAATATCTGGTTAGTCTGTAAAAACTATATAAATGTAGTGGTATCTCTGCAAGCTGTGTATTAATATATCTATTTATTCTGTAAGAATTATATAAATGTGTAACAAAATATGTTAAATGTGTAAATCAACATAAAGTTTACAGAATTACCACTTTTGTCTATGTTAAAAAATTACAATCAGTCAAAATGTAAAATGAATCACATGAATTTGATTACAGACTAACAAAAATGTGATTCTCACTGCTATATGAATCAATCAAAAAGCAAACAACTTTTCTTGAATACCTACAAACAAAAAAAATCCTGTTATTGTTGTTGAGACTGAAGCGTTCAAAACCATTGACTGCTGGTCGGCTAGGTTCGAATCCTCAGCGACTTCAGATTTTTATCTGATGGCCCGAGAAAGTGCTAGAGGAATCGCACGTTAAAAGGTAAGACCTCGTTAATCCTTGGCTCGCACAAGTTTCGACTTTTGAGTGCTGCCGTTCGTAAGGGGACGACAACTGGTTAACGGAAAAAACAATTTTAAACAATTTTTTTTTTGTTCTAACACTATTTTTCGAATGAAGATGACTTTCCCTTCAATAAGCCAGTCAGTGAGAGTTCCTCGTATAATATTAAAAGATTGTGTTACAAACAATTATAATTGTTTTTTTAATCTTTTTTAGTGCTGAATTTACGAAAAAAAGTTAATCTTCATAAAGAGTTCTGCATGGTCTGAAACCTAAAATACGACCATCAGATAACAATTTTTCTGGTCCGTATACGAGGGTTGTCAAAAAATATGAAATTTGATCAAGAGTAAAGTACCTTTAATTTTGATAAAATATTATTTATTAGGGAGCATTGAAATTATCATAAGAAGGGGGCGGAAATATTACGAATAATGCAAGATTTGTATAAATACAAATTTAAGTAAGGAAAATTGTGGTAACTTTGCGTTTCGTCAACCAAAATAGTAAAAGTACCGTTTTGTGACACAAACCTCGTCATCCTAATCTCGTTAATAACGTAGGACGTTATCGCAATTTGTTTTGCCCATAGAAATTATAATATATATACTTACTCTATATTATAATTATTTCTATGGTTTTGCCATAGAAATTATAATATATATATATATTATAATATATATAATAATATAATATAATATATATTATAATTTCTATGGGTTTTGCCCATATATGTATTAATAGTTAATAAATATATGGTTTTGCCTCCCCTCATTTCCCTTACTGCGCAGTCGCACAAATAACGATAACGACAAAACTCGTTATTTCAAGTGGCCTAAAAAGTCCCTATTATTTATGAGAACCTTTGCTCATGCGCAGATCATCAGTTTTTGCCAATACAAAATATTATTTTCATGATGTTTGTTTCATGTTTCTAACTCCTAGTGTACTTAAAGCATAAAACTGCAACTGACAACTGACAGTAGTGAAGATTTTTTTGAATTTGAAGGGGATTTGAAGTGAAGTTTCAGTTAGAGTCCCTAACCTAACCCCTGAATTTGAAAGTATTTGGAATTTGTTAAAGATATTTTTATTGATCGAGAATGACAAATTATGATAGTGCATATTACAAGACTTTTATTATTGTTTTACATTCCGCTTTTATTCATATTTGATAATTTTTACTTAATATTTCCTTGTCATTTTGACGTAGAGAACGGTTAAATTCAAATATGCCAAGGAGGAATAAAAAAAATCGCAGGGGACACGCAAAAAATATTGAAAATGATGGAAAGAAGAAAATATCAGAAATATCCTCAGAAAATGGGCCAGAAGATATTGACGAGTCTTCTCAAAATAGAGTGAAAAGCATAACAAAATTGGACCCTTTGAGGACACCAAGCCCCCACAATCGTGATTCAGATGATATCAAATCTATAAAAACTACCCCAGTAAACAAACAACGCTCAAATAGAGATAGAAAATCTTTGTATGAATCTTTCAATGTAACAAATCTCAATATTTTGTTTGATTCCAATTTCATTTTCAATAGTACCAAGTCTGGAAGTGATGTTTGTGTGAATAAAAGGTATACATCACTAATGAAAAGATCTCATTCTAGTATTCCAAAACTACACTCACCTAGTAAAGAAAAACCATTTCGAATTCACCAAAGTACACAAACCTGTACACATCTTGAACCCTTTATCAAAACATGCAATGACATAATTGAAACTCCTAAAATGAGCAGAGTCTATCTCTTGCATGAAACTCCAGTGGAAAAGTCTTTTCCTAATTTCAAGAACAATAATAGTAAGAAAAATCATGTTTATGGAAATGAAGTGAATATCAATCCATATCTGAAAAAAGATATCAACGTAAATAGAAGAGAAGGTAGTTATGGTGAATTGTCGTTTTTCTCACCCTTATCTGAATTCAGATCATCATCAACTCCCATAGAGAAATTACAGAAGGCTACTGGGGCTGTTGAAAATGTAATTGATTGTAGTTTTAACCAAGTTAAACTTAACAATTTGACAAGCCCAGTAACTCCAAAGTGTGAGCCCAATCTCAACCTGAACAATGTTCCTGTGTCTGACAAAGTGAGTACCCTATTTGGAAATAAATTCATACTTATATTCACACTTGAGAGTATGTCATTTGTGCTTGACAGAAACTATCTATTAACATATTATTTTAAAAAACAACAAAATTTTTAAAATTATTTCCAAGGTACTAGGATATGTCATACTGAATTTCATAAATGTGTTGTTAACAACTAGTGAAATACCACTTCATTTAAAAAAGATTACTATTGTGCCAGTACCAAAAAACAATATTAATCATGATCCTAGTAACTATCTTCCCATCAATACATTACCTCTCTTAGAAAAACCATTAGGATTGACCTTTTACTAACAGATTAGTATCAGATACAATGGACCAACAGGCCTAAGTGTTACCGGAGACAGTCAGACGGCCCAAATGGGGGGTGAAGTTTTTAGTGAGTATGCCTGATATGGAGACAGGGGACCCTCACAGTATTAATAATAATAATAATAATAATAAACGTTTTATTTCTTTTTTTTCTTTGGTGTATTGGCATTGACTGCTATGTACATTAGCCATATATTCTGGATAGGCCTTGTACTTACTCCATAAGCCACCTTAGGAGCAGCACTGTTAATTATTAACGCAACAGTGAATATTTTCAATATTGTTACAAACATGAAATATTAAATTTGAGGAGATACCCAATATACAAGTCTGCGAATAAATTGAAGATTAAGAATTATTGAACCATATCTATCATTAGCACTGCTCACAGAGTATTCAATAATATCATGATAAAATATCTCACTTTGGCCTATAAACAATTTGGCTTTTGTTCTGGCAAATCAACAAAGTTGGGTTTGATTAAATTTCAATTTTTTCTTGAGAGGGGCCAGAAAATCGACTCTGTTCACAGTTAAGGTTTTTGACTTTGACTTCACAAACTTCACCTTTATGGTTTGGATATCTCAACACTTCAGTGGTTACCCAACTATTTATTTAACAGGTCACAGACAGTTACAGAAAACTTCTCGAATGCATTCTAAATAACATCAGAAGTACCTCAAGGATCACATATGGGCCCTCTTTTTTATCATTATATTTATTGATGACATGCCTTATTATTTGCAGAGGATCTGAAATATTTTAGAATTATTAAGCCTAGTAAGGCTTTTCTCCTTCAATTTGATCTTGTTAATCTATCAAATTGGTTTCTTCTTTCTACCCAGTTTTATTTGATTATGAAATCAGTAGGCAACCATTGGTGTTATCTTTGGCTCTCCTCTCAACTTCATCCACACATTACCAGTGTTCTGCAGAAACTCATATAAATACTAGGTGTAATCAAGAGAAAAACTAGTAGAGAACATACAAAGTCAGTTGAGATGCGCTGGCATTAAAATGATCTTAAAATTCTTCATTATTTTACTTCACAGTGGAATAGGAATAAATGAGATAATTGAATGGGTACAGAAACATACACATATTTAACGCCATGCATGTTTAATGAAGGATTTGGCAATTGTCAAAGTCAAGCTAAAGTTTTTATAAGTCTCTCAACGGACTTCATATAGACTATAATTTCAGGGATGAAATTGCAAGAAAAGTCACCAAAGAGTTGGTCTCTTTTTCTGAAGCTGCTAAATTCCATAAGAGACCATAGTGTTTAATTTCAGTCTCATTCAAATTTTAATGAAGTACTCGAGATGTCAAAAGTTGAAATGAGTTTATCAAACATTTTTATCTACGAGGACATTGCCATGTTTGGTACAATTCTTTGTTTTTTGATGAAAAATACTGTAAAGAAACTTTGTCTTTGGTACTATTGATAGTACATTCATCATTATAGCACTGAGCAAATACATTTAGTAATGGAACTTTTGACTTCTACTACACTAAACTATAAACACTAAAGAATATCACTAAACTCAATTTATTTTCCAAAAATCAACGAGAGCTTCAGTTTCAGAAGAGTACTTCGACCACGCCACTGAAGATGACTGCCGCAGCTGCAGTTGAAACGTTTGGAGATTTTAACCAAAGAAGAGCACGGCAAAACCCGTAAACCAACCAAAACAAAAAAGACCTGATCTACTTTTTATTAGGTCAGCCAAATAACTATAGATGTGCGTAGACTGTAAATTTTTATCTACAGCTTGTCCTAATATTGGCATGGGTTAGAAAAACATCTATTGATCAACTTTTGTTGTACCAGTTTGAAAAATCCCACTAATATTGTAAATGTGAGAGTTTGTATGTTTGTTACTCAATCATGCAAAAACGGCTGAACAGATTTGGATGCAATTTGGCAAACAGATAGTTTATAACCTGAATTAACACATAAGATACATTTGTCCCGGTAAATGACATAGCTTAACGACTGTTATCAAATAATAATAATAATAAAAGTACTTTATTGGTTACCCAATAGGCTACCATTTATATTAAAACTATCTTCAACCCGCGACTTCGTCGAAAAATGAGTCCGTCAGTAACATTATCAAAAATATATTAAAAGGGTTAGTCGACGAATCAAAATTAAACATCAATATAGTATAGTATAGTATCAGTATCGACACGATCATGAGCAGGGACGACAGTAAACTTGCCCTGTAGAATTTCTTAACACCGTGGAATTAACAAGTGTGTCTTCCCATAAACTGGAGCTAAAGGTTGGCGTCCCAGTGCTTCTGATGCATAATCTTGAAGCAAAAAGATTGTGCAACGAATGGCACTAGGCTATGTATTACAGAGCTGGGGAGGAATATTATGAAGGCCATTATTCTTACCGGAGCAACTGAAGTTGAGAGAGTGTTGATTTGTCGAATCCCAATTATTTCAAATAATTTGCTATATAAATTTTAGAGACTGTAATATCCCTATAGTTGGCACGTACAATGAACATTATAAGTCCCACGGCCAAACTCTGAATGTGGCAGGAATTCATTTGGTCAGGTTTATGTCAGTTGGTCAAGAGTATCGAGTGCCCAAAACTTACACGTACTGTCGGAAAATAATAAATAATACAGTGTTGTCTATAGAACATAAGTATATTAACTTAAAATATGTGTGTCCAGCAAAAAAAACTCAGTTTTGCCATTCTACCATATCAAATACATGCATAGAAAATTGGGGGCAGAAGCTATTCGAATATAATTGTGAGTTTGTAAGTTTCATACCTATTATTCATAATGAGTACTGAACATGAACACTAGTCACATTTTTACTTTTAGGTGATAAACAAAGATGATAGCATAAGAAGCCTGCGAATGCACACATACAATGTTTCCAGAAGAAATAGTTACAAATCCTGTCAAAAATCGCCAACATCACGAATTAATACAAGTTACAAAATGTGCAATAGAAATCGACAATTTTCATATTCTATACTTGATATCAGTCGGAGATCCTTACTCGATGTTACTTCCAATCCAGTGATTCATGTAGGACCCTGCCAAAGGTTTTTTACGAGATTAAAAAAATACTGCCGGGCTTCTCAGAATTGGCCAGTTAGAGTTTTGGAAACGTGTTTGCACCTGGGAATCCAACTGAAAAATGTAATTTATTTTTTCATATGTTATTTGTCCATGATTGTAATATTTCTTAAATTATAGTTTCTGAAGGTAACCTTGATATCGTTAGCTGCTACTACTTTATGCTCTAATGTATCTGACATACTTTGTTGTACTCGTATTGATAAAATTGATTTATTATTATGATATCAAGACCCTGAATTGAATACATGCAAAATATGCAAAAAAGAAGAGTTTAAAAGCGCAAATACCAGAAAACCAATTTAAACCAAATGAGTTCACATGTCAAGTAGCTAAAATATAACAATATAAAATAAGTTTTAATTAACATATAGGTTTATCAGTTTTTTTAAATTTTTTATTTCAAGAATGTAAAACAAATATACAATGAAGTGGTAACCTTGTCCGACAGAAAATTTCGGGAATTTCTAGTTGTCGGACGCCTAAATTCAAATCTGAGGTCCCAAAAGACAACGCCCCCTACCGAGAATTTTTGTCAAGGACAGATACAGGGTAGGGTGTTCCAGAATAATAAAAGTTCCAATAAACATATACCCTAAAATGAGTATTTACCGAGTTACAGGGTGTTGAAAGTGACAAAAAAACGGCTCAACTTTTCTAAATGAAATTTGGTATGTCACTTGACAGCATTCAGTTTCATATTTCAATGCAAATCGTGTGTTTGTAACTCTGAACAGGGGCGTACGGCAGGTGGGTACCACTATTCTCCCCTCCCCAACTTTCACGCCACTGGATTAATATCGATTTCGTCATCTTTTTCTTCATCCCCAATATTTCCTGTACAAAAAAGGAAATGATTTCGTTTCACAAATATCAACGGTTTCCGAGGTATTTGAAGTTGAATAAGTGCGTGTGTATGTGATATGGATACTCATTATTGATTAATTTGTTAGTTGATATGTAAGTTTTGAATATTGGGAAATTTTTGTAAACAAGATCCCTCGTAAATGCCAACAATTCTCAAAATATTTAAATTTATACTCATTGCAAGGTATATGTTGGTTATAATGCTATGAATAGTTATGTGCAGGTAACTATTTTGATACGCACGCACTTATTCAACTTCAAATATCTCGAAAACCGTTGATATTTGTGAAACAAAACCTATTCTTTTTTTGTAAAGGAAATATTGGGGATTAAGAAAAAGAAGATGAAATCCTTATTAATCCAGTGTCGTGAAAGTTGGGGAGGGGCGAATAGGAGTTCAACACCCTCTAACTCGGTTAATACTCATTTGAGGGTATACAGTGTGACCCATTTAAGATGGAAGCACCCTTATAAAATTTACATTGTTTAACCAATTTGAATAATTTTTTTTTCGTTAGGTAGACATTCAAAAAGTCCACTAGGACACCAAATTTCATAATTAAATCTTCATTTCCTGGGCCAACTATTCTGATTTTTCAAGGTCAAAAATCTAAAAAAATTACTAGCGATTTTTTTAGAAAAAATCTGACTACACCACTGGATTCGCGATATTTTCAAATGGGTCATATGTGAATTAAGTTGAAGTGCGTCAATCAATGAAAAAGTTATAAGGGAATGAAATTTGAAAAATATGGCGTTTAATCAACCCACCAATTCAATTTTAAAACTTTTATTGACTACACCACTGGTTTGAGGGAGTCGTTAAAATCTGTTGATAAATAAAAATTATGAGATAAAATTACATTTTTCTGAAATCACATTTACATATTTTTAAAATTTTGTTATCTTATGATTTTTTTATTTATGAACAGATTTCGATGAAATCTTGACCAGTGATATATCGATACCTCATGAATACAGTGGTATATTCAGAATTTTGATAAAAGTGCTGAAATTGACTTGGTGGGTTGATCAAACGGCCTATTTTTCAAATTTCATTCCCTTATAACTTTTTTATTAATTGACGCATTTCAACGTAATTCACATATGAACCACTTGAAAATGTCGCCGATTTTTTACCATGAAAAATAAGATTAGTTGGCCCTGGAAATCAAGATTCATTCATGAAATTTGGTATCATGGAAAATCATTCTAATCAGTTGAAAAATGTAAGTTTTATAATGGTGCTTCCATCTTAAATGGGTCACACTGTATGTTTATTGGAACTTTTATCTTTAAAATGAAGTGAGGATTCTACCATCGGAGTTTGTCCCCTTTATTCTGGGTCACCCTGTATACGTAGTCTTGACGTTTAGGCAATCATACATTTTTTGAGGTCTGTGCACAAGGACCACATCATAAATATGATTAATCACAAAAGAATCGAGATATTTAGTTGTATCACTTGGTAATTTCATGTGGAATGTATAAAATGACAGTTTTTTAATGCCAATGATACACTAAAGAAGCATAAACAAGTGGCAGCCTGGTTAACGAATTGAGGATATCTCGATTAATCCCATATTAGTTTTGACTGTGTTACTAACTCCTGACGCCACTTTAGAAGCAGCAGATTTTTAATGGAACAGTGAATCGTGGAGGATTATTCACCGCCGGCTACGAAATTCAATCATCTTAAAAGAAAAAACTTCGCACCGGCTGGGAATCGAACCCTGCGATCACCAGGCGAACGCTCTTCCACCGCACTAATCCCAAATGAGTTATTAATTTGATTTGTCTCATTATACAGGGTGTTTCCGAAACTGAATCGATTCAGAAAATGGGTTATTAATGGAACATAATGTAATAATAAATAGCTAGAATTTTCGTTTTTAAGCATTCAAAATTTTTGAAATTTTTCTGAAATTTTATGAAATTTCTTTCAGTTACCTTTGTTTGGGAGGCACTGATTTAACTCTCCAGGCAACAGCGTATCTACCCACCGGCAGTGTTTCAACGCGATTTGCGCAGGCTGTAGACCTCTGATCAGTGATTACCAATAAAGTATTGAAAACTTTAAATTTCAATATCTCACAAAATAATTTTTTTTCGATCAGAATGTATTCCTACATTTCGTTTTGTTTTTTCATGTTCTACTTCATTTATCGCTACAATTTCCTAAACACCCTGTATATTACCAGAAACATGCGACATCAAAACTTGTCAAAAGTGTAATAACCAATTGAACTTTCAAGAATATTAGATATTTAAACAAATAGTAATTTACGTAACAAGTCTGGAAAACACTGGTTTTTTGGACGAGTGGACGAGATTCTATTGGAAGTCTGCGATTCCAAAAAAACTATTTTCGGACGTGTTGCGTATACAATTTTTTCGGCAACCGTGGAGAATAACAAATCGACACATTTATTTGTTATATTTCTTTGTAAAAGAAAATTTCGAACATTCTAATTCTTATTTGTATTAAATATCGAAATTCGAACAGAAGATAGGTACTAATTCTAATTCTTATTTATATTGAAATTCGATCATTTCCCGGACTAGTCCGGGAAGTGATACTTTCTCAAAGAAAAATCGCCTGGGAAGTAGGTACTTTCCGGACGGTTGCCGAAAAAAGGAAGTTCACCTTCTTGAATTTTTTTAATCGAAAGCTAGTCTTTCTTAAGATGAAATACTTTTCAGAGTTTGAGTTCATTGTGTACCAATGATAATAACGATTCAGTAATAGGAAGTCACCAGGAAACTTCTTGTAGAAGTGAAGAGTGCAAACAGAAAATTAATGAGCTATCAGAAGAAGTAAGAATTATAAAATCACAAATTGAACAACACGTATGCTGCAAAAGCAGTGACATTCAAAACCTCAGTGAAGAACTGAATAAGGTAAGAGTTTTATATTATTTTGTAATAGTAGTAATTTATTGAAATAGATAATAATCTAATTTAAAAACATTCACTTAATCATTAGGTACATATAATATTTTATGTAAATGAAATGAAATAATTAACAAAAAAAAAATGATACTAATTGTCAGAAATTGTCAGAAATTGTCAGAAATTGCCAGAACGCCTGTAATATTATTTGACTCTTTCAAGTGAGTAGGGATTTTATTGAATGCGTTCAAACCTACAAAAAATATGTTATTCATGCATCTCGCATCAGCTATGTAGTTTTGTTACAGACATGTGCTTCGTTATCTCCAATATCCGCATACACCTAAGATGTGCCGCGCAATGATGAAATTTGACTTTCGTGAAGACGCGCTGGTGATGCCTTTTAAAATTTTCGATTCCAGGTCAATTTTGGAAGCGCTAAATAATAGCTCGGTCAACAAGTTTTCTAATAAATCGATGGATGTAGCTGTTACAACGGGATAGGAGATGATCATGGAAAATGAGAAATGAAAATTCCTATGTTTTTATACCACTTTATATAAATATGGATGCCTACACAGTAAGCAGTGTGGTATCCGCTAGAGAACTACATAGATTGACCAACGACAAGACAAGACCATGAAAATACATTTTGTTAACATGGAATTTGACGTCGTACTAATGCTCGCGTTTTACCTAACTTAAATTTACTTGGCATCTTAAAATATGGAATAATCCAACTTTTTAAAAGTTACAGTTCAATGAAACGACGTGTAACGATTTAGTAACAACGTAGATAGTGCAAATAGAAATTCACGTGATTTTGTGATAGATGCAACTGACCTATTCATCTTGCAAAAACTCACAGGGGCGCAGCCAGGATTTCAGTTGGCTGAACATACAATTTATCAGTTACCAGAGCTTTTTTTTTCGGTTCGTCAGCCGGATGTTATGAACAACGTAGTAATTTGGTCCCCCCCCCCCCGGCTGCGTCAATGATCTTAAACTTTGTTTCCAAACATAATACAAAATATTTCATTTTATATTTTTAGGTCAAAGAGGAATTGAAACAATTTGGAGAACTGCGAAATGAATTAGAGTCAGTTAAGGATATAATTTCGTGCATGCAGACCGTAGCTCCTACTCCTGTTACTCCCATTATCTTGACACCGCTCTCTCAGCCTCCACTTGCTCCACGGCAACCTCCACCGGCACCACCTCCTCCACCTCCACCCCCACCTCTCCCACCTCCACCACCACCATTGGCGCCACTACATTCTAGTAGTAACATGAAAGTCACAAAAAAAAAGACTATAGCAACAAATGGTAAAGAAAATTCCAGGCCGATAATTTCTTTGGACGATATCTTGAAAGTTAAGCTGAAAAAACCAAGTGTGAGTAAGACATTTATTTATTCCACCTTTCAATTATTATTGCAGAACTAACAGATGGGTTGTTATTTCTGTGTGATCAGAACTTTTATTCACTTATTAGCATTTCAGAAACTGCAAATGATACAAAGTTAGTTAAATTAGACAAAAGTTACATATTTCAGTATACAATGGAACAATGTACCAAATAAAAAATATCACTAATCTTTTTCAAAATGTACGGGAAAATCCAAAATGGTTTTCTTCACTTTGCGCTAGCGCCTTTATTTCTAGGATTCTTGAACGTATTCGAATAATTTTCTCCTCTATTTCAAATTTGCTTTCATTTCGTGTGTTTAGATTTCCAGTACAAGGTTTTGTTCTTCAAGGGCCCCCCTCAACTCCATTTTTCTAAAATAAGCGAAATTAAGAGTTTTCCTTAAAAAAGTAAAAAAGAATAATGATATTGAAGTTGAGATAAAACTTGAGCCAACATATCGCTATGATGACATTTCAAAACCGTTTTCCTCAATAACTGAAAGGGGCCATTGTTTCAACAGAGATTTGAGAGTTTTGTGTAACCAACCTCTATGCAAAACCACCAAAGGGGAAAAAAGGAAATGGGAAATTGTTTTGTGCAAGATTTGGTGAAGATTGGATATTATTTACTCCATTATCTACACTGAATTTCTACGAGAATACAGTCAATACAGTCCAAGAAGCGGAGGAATCTGTCGAAGAAGGAAGACGTTCATTGCGATGGCCTTGATGAAGAAATTGAAATAAGTCATATTCAAATAAATCGATATACTTTTTTACATAAATGTTGACGTACCTTTTTCACACGTGTAGTTTTTTTTTATAAACCGTAATTTCAAAAATCAATTATTCTTCCTTATCCTGTTGCGTATTGCTTTTACATTTCTGCCCCTAACTTCCATCATCAAGGTTCTAAGAATGAAAATATTCCCTGTTAACAATACAGGCCTGATTTTATTTAAGTTCGTTTTTGAAAATTAATTCAAAGTTGTGAAAAACAAAATTAAGAATACATCTTCTTGGAATTAATACTCAAACTTGAAATCAAATCCAATGTAATGAAAGTGAGAAAGCAGAACAAGGAATAAGAATTGATCAAACACACGTAGTATGAATTTTTTATATCAAAGATCCGACAAGGATTCTTTTTTTTTGTGTTCATTCTTAGGCTATTCATTTGTTTGTTTTTGAATGACTAACAAACTTATTCCTGAGACTAATGTTTCTGATATACGTCAATGACGTTCCACGAGTGACTACTTGGTGCAGATCTAGTCTGTTAATTCGCAGAGGATACATTGGTAACAATGCCTGGGTATGATTCAAGGGTTCTCTCCTTAGCTGGTGTTCCTCGGGTCCCGATACGTTTTGGCCGGTTCACTTGTGTTTCCAATTACCCGGTAAATGTATCGGTGGTCTGAGTTTGAGGGTTCCTCTGGGATAGCTGTGTTTTCTTTAACTGGAAGTTTGCAAGCGGAAAAGTAACTTTTCCGCACGATTTTTCGTTTTGAAAGTTGTACTTTTCCGTACGATTTAAAATCGTGCGGAAAAGTTACTTTTCCGAACGATTTTTACTTTTTTGTACGATTTTTACTTTTCCGCACGATTTTTATATTGTTGAAAGTCATTTTGTAGCATTATTATAAAAACTTGTTTATTAAAAACCTTTTTTTTCATAAATAAGATGTACAAAAACACTCGTAGGAAAAATATTGTACCTAACTCTTACGGAAAATGTCTTTTCTGCCCTTAACGGCTTGCCGGTCGCGTGCGGAAAAGTACTACTTTCCGCACTTGTTAGGTAAATAACTATTTCGAAACCAAAATGTTCAACTGTATAGTTTTGATCTCTTCATGCTGATATGTGAAATAATTCTACTTTTACATACACCATAACGTATGACTTTTGAGGAAACATGAATTGGTGATTATTTTCATATGTAGATGAATAATACTCTTTTGGAACAGAAATTGTGACATTCATTGTTTTTTTTTTTAGGACCGTAATTACGAAACTCCCACAAGTCGCCGTAGTACACAGCCTGTGGTATCAATGGATATGCTACGACAAGTGAAGCTCAGGCCAGCCTCAAGGGCTTCGATGCACTCAGACACCCAAGACACTTCCCCAGATTTGACATTGAGCCCACATTCGAGCTTATGCAGGTTATTGAAAAATGAATGTCCCGCTTCAAGGTTGAAACGCTTACGTAGGGTGGGTGGTTTAAGCTATGATTCTGTTTACAGGCGTAATATGCTGGCAAAGAGAGATAGAGCGGATAGCTGAAAGACATTAGACTTTCAATGATTACTGGTGTCCAGCAATATTTTGGAATATCTGCACAGAGGTAGAAAGAATTTGTAACGTCTTATATTTGTACAGTGATATTGTCCTGCATCTGCAGCAAATTTATTATTTATATTCAATTGTAATGTCAGTGACCATGAAAGATTTATAAACAATTATTTTATTGAGAGTAATATATTTTTGTATACATATTTGCATTTAAAATTAAATTGACTAAAAGTGTTGTTTTGATGTTTTAAATTGTTTGCTCTGACATAATAATATTTGTATCATCAGCATAATTAACCAATTTTATATCTTTTATGTAGTTGGGAACGTTATAAAAATTGAATAAGAGGATCAAGACTACTGCCTGGGGGAAAACATCCTATTCATGTAATTTTAGATGGAGATACGTCTTACACAGTGCTCTTTGCCGGGAGTCTGGCGAAGGTTGTAGACGGTAGTAGTAATAGTATTAGTTTCGGGGAGGCTACTACTGCCCTCTTTGCCATTCTCTGCTCTCCTCATCCATGAGTCTGATATGCGTTAAAACGATATATACACCGGGACTAAGTACCTAGTTTTGGATACCTAAAAACTTTATCTGCTCTCCTCAAGTCATTTGGGTGTGTAGTGTCAAATTTTATTCTTCTTTTCTTGAATTTTGCCCTGGCAAGTCGGACGTGTCTGCAACTGATTGACTCGATTAAATCGTAAAAATAAATGGGTGGAATGAACAAATAGTTGTTAACACTATGCAGACCAAGCAGACCCAGCTGGGTTAAAAACATCATGGTACAAGCGTACAACTATAAGCACTCTTGGGTGGAATAGAGACGAATAATGAATAATTGAAAGAGCTTCTTCTGATCATTGCGATTTTCCGTCTACCTACACAGAAATAAATGATTCTAGGAAAGAGAGATGGTCTGAAACCTGAACAAAATAGTATTTTGTCGAAAATGGAATTACCCCAAGCCTGCGACATAATGGAAAAGTATGCAGTAGCAATGTTATTGATGGAATATCGGACAGTGCGATCCAGAAGGTACCAAAGCTCTGGAAAGTAAAATTGTTGAGTTCGTAGAAAAAGTAAGGTATATTATGCATTTTAAAACTGATTTAGATACCCGTTGAACAGTCGCTCCGCTTCGCTCCGCTTCGCTTGCGGTCGTGCTCAAAATACTCGTTGATAGAATGACGTTTATAATACTTGTTACATAATATACTTTTATCCAATCCACTTCAAACCTAAGTGTGTTTATATGGTATATTATTCTTTAGCAAAGGATATAGCACTCCATATATTCTTTGGTTTCGAGCTATTATTCTGAAATCTAATCTTTATATACAGTGACCCCCAAAAAGTATGTATATATATTTTGTTTAATGTTTTCTCAGCTTTATAAAAATATAAAATTATTTTCACATGAATAGCTTGACCATACTGAAATATTTTTATTTCAATGATAATAACAAAACTTTCTCATTTTCTCCACACCAGAGAGCACCAAATTAAAAAAAAATTAATTTTGTCAGAACCCTTGCTGTTACATTGGTTCGTGTCTAACAGTTATATCAGAATTCCACGATTATTGCGATGATAGGGAAATCCAAAAATATCGTGTTTTTCCGATTATAATCAATTTTTGATGATAATCGATCGTACACGAACGGTTCGCTTCGCACATAATCTTAAAAATAGTGCGTCAAATTAAAGAGGCTAGAGTTTTCAACATTGCATACGAACTGAAACGCTCTAACACTATTATCATCAGAACTTGATTATAATCTAGGAAATCCCATGTTTCTGGAGTGTCATGTCATCACAATGGGCGTGGAATTCTGATATAACTGTTAGATACGAACCAATGTAACAGCCAGGGTTCTGACAAAATCCAATTTTTTAAATGTAGAGCTCTCTGGTGTGTATAAAATGAGAAAGTTTTGTTATTATCATCAAAATACAAATTTTTCAGTATGGTCAAGCTATTCATAAGGTAATGATTTGATATTTTTATACAGCTAGGAAAATATTTAAAAAAAATTGCTATTTTCAATTTTCTCACATTATTTTTTAAAACTCCGTATATGTGTATAAATTTAAATTCCAAGCAACTTGTTTTCGATATCTTGCCATTTTATCCGACTTTTTGCCTATTCATAGTATTTTTTTTCAATTTGCCGCCATACCACGTGATCACGTGACATTTTTGTGTTATCGGACATGCACAAACTTGTCCCAAGAATCTTTTTCCATTACTCTAATAATAATTTTTTTTTTTTCATATGGTACATACTTTTTGGTGGTCAGTGTATAAAAATCTTCTGGGCATCCATACGACAATCACCTCCTCATAAACAGCTGGACCGATTTTGATGAAATTTTTTGTGTGTTCAAGTGGATTCAGGAATGGTTTGAAGTCACAATTCGGTCCACTACAAAATGTTTTTTTGGTTAATTTCTTATTTATAAGTTGAAGACTTCTGCTAGCGCCATCGACTTCGCCATAAAATGGGTTAGTCGGCTAGCAAGGACCGCTAGTTAATTATAGAATTGCAGGTAGTGAAGCTAGTGAAGTAGGTTTCAAGAAAATTTATTAATGAAATTTTTCTGGTGATACTCAAATTTAGTTGTACCTTGTCATAATCAATTAAATTGACGAGTAACTGCATTCTAAGAACGAAGAAAGAAATAATAATAAAGAAACACTTGCTGAATATATCCACATTTTCAATATTATTATATTGGAGCTGGAACTGATTAAAATTGAATGCAATCAATATTCTTTGACTTTCTATATTTCTGATTGCTAGGAAACCTAATGATCATATGCCGTGCAACTGAAAAATCAATTCATTTATAACTTGTTAATTATTCAAAAGTCGCTATACGTTCTGTTACATGGCGTTGTCATCTTTTCTCTTTTTTATTTCAAGGGACACATTATTTATGAAATGGCAAAAAACAAAGGGGATTCAAAAGTAAAAAGTTTACTGGTTGGTTGGGAAGATCATAATTATTTCATGATAAATTATACAAATGGAAGGGAGCATGTGGGGACGGCAAATTAGAAGTAGACTAACTGTTGCGAACAAATATCAAACTGCATAGGAAAGCAATCAAAATACAATATACGCAGATTATTAGATACAAATGGGAATATTTTGTATTTGTTATTTCTCATTGGGTTGAATATTCTCCAAACTTTTTCAAGTTCGTAAATATAAAAAAAAAAATGTTTTTTTTCACCCTATACTGTTCTCATGTAGCAATGAATTCAACCTGGAAATGATTCTGAGTCTACTGTTGCATTAGAATGCTATTGTCTGAGAACTGATGACAAATTGTGGTAATTCGAAATTATTGCAAACTTTACCATATCAATGTTAGTGAATCAGAAGTTGTCCATCCTAGCTTCGACTTTGGGATTATGAGTTGATTCAATCTTGGTTGGATGATTTTGTCTAGGGATTATTAGTCCACAATAGAGAACTGTCAGTGACGTAATTTGACAGTTGTCAAATATTCGATGGGGGGACAAACAAAGCCATTTTCCATAAGACTATATACGCGTGTCCATTTTGTGGATTTTCTGCGGAAAAATTCTAAAACACGTTCTTGGCATTTCGGTAAGTATTAATAATTCATTGTGTATATAGTCTGAATTGAGTGCATAAGTCTCTAGAGGTGTTATAAACATGGATTTTTCTATTCAAAAATACGTTGTTATGATGATAGGTATCATACAAACAGTTTTCTCTTTGAGATTTGAGAACATAAATCGTGAAGACTTGTGCTGTTATGAGTTGTTATAACCGATCCGATCCAGACCAGAACGTGAAATTTCCAAATTTACTTTTATACAAACAATGCAGAGACAGATAGACACTGCTGAAGTATAGAGACATTATTCAGATCGTTCCGAACATCTGGACCATGTACCTACCCAAAATACGTAGAACAAAAAAAAACGCTGGGAATTTACAGTTAACATTGAAGTCAAAATTGGAGGATGTTATGAAAGACGGAAAGTTTTGTTTTACTAGTAGATATTTATTGTCAAAGATCGCAAAACTAACAGCGGAGTTATTAGTAAAACTATACGATTTCTCATCTGAAACGAGATTATTTCAAAATATTATCAAATAATAGGATAACCAAATTTAGTAAAGTTCAAAAAAAATCGCAATTAACCACTAACCACCGCAAAAAAACAATTTTCTCTTCAAACTCGAATCCTTTGTTTGTCCCCCCTTCAATTGATCACCTCCATGTTGTGACGTCAGTTGGCAGGATTCTATTGCTCTGGCTTGGTCCTGGGGTGGGATTCTGTGTACCATAGAATTCTATTGTCGATAGAAAAAGTGAGATGACATTATGGTTGAATGCATGGGTGAGAAAGAGACAAAACTGTCGACAATAGAATTCTATGGTACACAGAATCCCACCCGCCTATTAACTCAAAGTAATGAAAGACAGAGATGCCTGCATACCTACACAAATACCTGTTTTGAAGTGAACATGAACTATCCTTTTCTATACAATTTTGGGCGAGCGGGGTAACGGGTGGTGAAACGTTATGGACAGTTTGTTTACATTTAGAGTAAGAAGGACCATAATACAAACGAAGAATAGCAACTTGATCCGAATGAAATGAGCGGGCATACACGAAACTACCCGAATGAATACAGACTTAACATGTAAAAGGCCCTTGCATGTAAACAAATAAAGTTATGTTGACTTCAAGACAAGGATGGAAAAGGCATCTCTGTGGTCTTTTATTACTCTGAGCCTATTAAGAGTTTTGGTTTGACAAATCTCACGGCTTTCAGAATCTGCCAACCAGGTAGGTACGCCGTACGGAAACTTGTTCATAACATTCACCTCAATCGTTTGCAGCGGAATATCTAAGTTATTGTTTACTGTGCGATCTTCTTTCATCATGTAGAATAACACATGATTTGATGTAACAGTCGCGATTTCAATAATATAATAACTGCCTTTGATTCATTTTCATATGGTTTATCCAATTTGTCCATTGAAAACACAAAAAAAAGATAGATCCATTAATTTGAAGTTCAGTAGCTGGTTCAATTTCAATCAACGTACAAGTAGATCCTTTATCTTTTCACTGGTGCAATCCTCATTACATATTACGCTAAAATGTATCGTCTCTAGTTCATGTGCATGGTAGCTCTTGATATAGTGAAAGTCGTTTAGTTATCGATCTTTTAAGACGCAAGACCTTGTTATGTATTCATTTACAACCATTCTGATAGAAACATCTTGTGGCTCACTTCAATTGTCTTTTTTTGGCAGAGTTTAGCTTTCGCTACTCTTCCACTCAACCAAAATACATTCGTACATACATAATCAGCACATAAAGGTTCATACATTTTCCTTAAAACTAACTTAAATCTATGAAAGATATAGGTTTATCATGAGATAGCTTGACATATTTAATATTATAGACCAATCAATATATAGAGGATTTTTTCGTAACAGAAATACGATTAGGAAACCAACTGTGCCATCAAATAAGGGACAGCCCGTAGTTATATTCTGCTATGTTTTGAACACGCAACTGTCATTTATTAATTTGTTATAAACAATAAAAAAATTTTTTTTTGTGTTTTGGTTATAAAATGGAAACTAATACTTCAATCTGGTTGCTCCAATGAGATAAACTGTAGAGAATTAAAATACAAACAAAATAAAGTTTAGTACGACCCGATCAGATCATTAGTAACGGAGAAAAACTGAAAAGACCGGAAAATTTAGCGATTTTTGAAAAATTCACAACTCCGCCATTTTTCAATTTGTAGGGGTGGCACTTTTCATTAAATCAGTGAATTAGAAGTACTTAATTTATGAGTAAAACAGGTACGGTTGGACCATTAATTTTGGCACGATTGCGATTTGAATTATTTTTTGCACTATCTTGCAGCGTGCCTGGATGCTCTAGTGATGCCCGGTTTCAATTTCTCAAATAGATTTTGAAAGCAGAAGTATAGTGATACAAAACGTATATTCTCATTTCTCGGTACAATGCCGCGAAATGGGTGGAAAATTCTTGCAAACATGACTGAAAACGACCAAGCCCACCTTATCGTTCGCGTAGAAGGAGAAACCGTGTGGTGATGGGAGGTGCATTCAGGCCCGGCCTGGCTCCATTGGTGGCCCTCGGCTAGACGGTGATTTGAGCCCCCCCCCCCACGCCGGAAATATAACGAGGATACTATGTCCTCTCACGGCAAAATAGTTAGCCTATGTTTAATAGATAGATAGATTAGATATCTAAGCTGTGGCTGAGCTGTCTGCTTGAGTCCTGACAGGGCGCAGACGCGCCGCGCTGCTGTCTCGTCACTACCGCTCGCCGAGCCGAGCCGAACGGTGCGGCGATCGTTTTCAAAAAATGGTTTTTGCAAGATTATGTCGCAAACTTGTGGCCCCCTTGAGCCGGAGGCCCTCGGCGATCGCCGACCAGCCGCCCTGGCCAGACCGGGCCTGTGCGTGATAATCCCTTTACAATACGCCTCCTCTCACCTCATAGGGGGATCCGAGCCGCCCGACCGATATTTTTTATTTTCGTAATTTTTTACGTCTCTATCTAGCCTTTGATGGGGAACAGGGTGGCAAAAGTTTTTGAAGCTGTATAATTCGATAATAAGATATTTTCAATATTTTTATGCGAGATTTCTAGGAAGTAGGGGGAGTTGAGCACCCAACTGACATTTTTTTGACATAATTTTCGACGTTCGAAACCGTAAGAAAATTTTCTGAGGGGCCCCATAAATTACGATCCTAGTTGTCAATTTTAATCGCACAACTAAAATTGTGCAGTCAAGACTGAATAAGTGCATGGACTAAAACTGACAATTTTACCAGGCGATTGCCCGGTAAAATTGTCAATTTCAGACCATATTTACTTCAATATTGACTGTGCAATTTTAGTTGTGCGATTAAAATTGACAACTAAGATTGTAAATGTATGGGGCCCCTTAGGGAGACATGGAATCTGAACCAAGTTGCAAAATTTCAACTCCGTATGATAAGAGAAGATAAGATAACATTGCAAGTAATTTAATAAAAGCTTGTGAAAAGTGGGGTTCTCGTTTTTCCAGTTCAGAGGTCTGTGTATAAAGCACAAAGATGTAGTTGTTTGCGCTCAAATTTCAGGAAGCAAATCGTGCAGTGTTCATTCGAAAACTGAATTTCAGCCTCGCACATTTTACACAAAACAACCACTCATTTGCTTCGCGTTATATCTTATTCATGAGCAAATACGAATATACACAAGAAATTGTTGATAATGTCGAAAACAAAGTAATCTTGATATTTGCTTTATTTTGTTTGACGAAAGAAAATGAGAATTGAGGTTTGCTTCCTCTTCGTGTGCTCTGAAACTATATTTACATTTATTAATAATGGAATTTTCATTATTCCGACATGTACATATTCTGGAAAATCAGCCCTCGAATTATTTATTCGTTGGTCTTGTGTGAAGTCTTATATATAAACTGAAATCACTATAATATGTATCAGTAGATGGAAGTTGGAAGCCATTTTATGACGTTTTCTTAAGAATTTTCCGTAACTGCCAAAAAAGTGATCAAATCGCTTATCATAATAGATAAACAAAGAGGTTTTATCTTTATAGATTATCTATCTTGCAGCGAATTAATATAAAAATGAAGACCTAAGTGGATAAAGGTTATAAGGTTTTGTTCCCTTTTTAAGGGGTTTTTCACCTAAACCTCATATAAACAATGCGGAGGGCTAACTCTTATTGCGGAGGCAAAGGTCGTGGTACGTTTGTTGGTGAATTAACCCAAAGATATTCTTAGAAATCCAATTTATGGCAGTGAGAATAAAATAGCTAATTGAAAGTAGTTATTTGGACGCCATTTACAGGAATTCTGATATAGTATTTCATTCTCAAAGCCAGTCTCTGTAGAAAGTCTTTATCACACTGAAAGAGAAAACACTCCAGACATACAAGTAAAACAATTATTAAAAAATAGTATTTAATCAAATAAATGTTAAGCCAAATTCAGGGCTTGACGATCTTGAGACAATCAATAAACGATGATGAGAGTAATCAGGTTGCATAAAAATAGTATTTAATGAATTGAAAGTTTGTTAAACCGAGTTCAGGGCTTGATGAGATCTAGAAAAGTCTAGAAGTAATGATCGAATCAGGCTGAAGGGAAGAAATTTGGTTCTTTGGACTATTGTATGTTATTCAAATGGTCATACCAACTTACATGGAATATTGGGTTAAATGCATTTAAACCTTACATATTTCCTTGACCAATCATCAGTTATAAGAAAGAATCAACCAAACTCCTCTCCTGTTAATATTTCAAACTCTTCGGGCTCCTTGATTCAAATATACTGTAACAGCAGCTCTGGAACACTCCTGAATTCCCACCTGGTTCTGGACACCTGATCGAGTGTGTAATTCAGCCAGTCAGATATCATAGGTAGCTATAGTTGTTATTATATATTGTGGTAATTTGACAATCGGCCACTAACATCGCCGCTCATTCAATGGCGAGAAATAAGCTTTTAACTAAGCTTTTTGAAATTAAATTTAAATCATATTTAAATTTAAATCTGGTCTTGAAATTTAATCTGATAGAACTACACACACATAAAAAAAAGGAGAAATTGTTGTAAAACATGTCCATTGACGCCATTTGAAAAATCATGAAAATTCATTGGAAATAAAATTATTTTAAAAGCATTAAAAACGACAAAAATATTTATTCCAATGAATTCCACTTTGAATTTTAAATAGATAGTTACCTCTTTATAAATGTTATTAATATACACTGATTGGATGATCAGCGAGTTCTTCAAGTGAGACCAAACGCAGAAATGGACGAAATGGAGGAAATGGAAGATAACGGAAATTCAAAATTTTATCCCCTCCTCAATTTCTACAAACAGTGTGTTACCAATTGTCACACTATCAAAGAACAGCTTACTAACTGTTGGCTCATGTTAAGATCACAGAACTCATAGATAGAATGAAACCAACATCTTGCCTACGCATGAAAGCTTCAATTTACTATCGCTCTGCATGATCATTACAAATAACATCCATGGTTTGGACGGAACACGGAACTCACACTTTGTCGGAACTGACTATAATTGTTATAATTTTGAATCCAAATAAAAACGAGAAGAAGAAGAACTAAAATGTTGAGAAGAATAAGACTTCAATTCAAATAATTCAAACATTTTTTAACTGATTTTATTAAATAATTTATCATTCAGACTTGGTGGAGCATTCAGCAGCGTTCTTCGAGCTGTAAAATGAAAATTAATCAACAGAAACATTGTAAGTCATATTCTGAAACTTATAAACTCAGTTGGTGCCTCGTTCACACTGCCATGATTCACGGTAAAAATGATGAAATTGAACGTTTTTAGAAATACAACCGTTATAAGGTCTTATGTCCATTTTGGGAAAAACAGGTTATTTGGGCTTTGATTATACTAATCTAACTGTAAAAAATCCAGAATACCAAAAGTTAATTGTTTAAAGAAGGTATTTCAACCATTAAAAAGCTATTCAGCTTCGTCCGAGCTTTGCGGTTTCTGTGCGATCGTACCACTCACTCAACCAAGGTTCACTCAACCCTGCTAAAACTGTTTTTTATGCAATTTTTCGTGTAATCTGTTTAATGCTGCCTTTTCTTGTGCTTCAAGATTTTGATCTAAAGCTACGCTGCTTCTTAATTTTGTAACGCATTGAGTTGAACAAATACTCTAGGAGTTTCATTCGATTATTGAAAAGATGAAATCTCTCAATAATCGTTCCGTATCTCTACAATCTCCGTAGTGACCTATTAATAATTCAGGGATATTAAACCATGTTTGTAGTTGTCTACTGAAAATAAACCTTTTTGCTTTTCCTTTGACTTTACTTTCTACGAAAGCGCTGAAAGGACATGAAAAAAATATTATAATTGGCAGTTTAAACTGACAATTAGGTATAATTTCCAGTTCAAACTGACAGAAATAATTGCCAGTTTGAATGACAATTATACCTAATTGTCTCTTTAAACTGGCAATTATAATATTTTTTTAATCATGTTCGTTCAGCGCTTTCGTAACTTTTCATTATGAAAATCAATTCATTTTCTTGATTTTCATCAACATTTTGTTACATGCTTCAATAAAATCATATAATGTTGCTTGGGAATCATATCTCGTAGTTATTTTAGTGAAAACCTATTTTTGTATATTTCTTGGATTGGGATTAGGAATAATAAGGAAAATATGCGTCAATTATCATTGGTATAGAAACAATAACTTACAGAGCAATGACGAGGAGAAGGAATTTCATGCAGGCTTGCCTTACTTATTCAGTTGATTGTCCGTTTTTCTTCCGTTGCTTGGTCTCGTACGCTTCAGCTGTGGTTTTCTTTCTTATTTTCTGTCTCGAGGAACCAGGAAAGGTGCCGCTGGAACTCCAACGTTTGGGCTTCTTCACTTGGCTTCGTCGAACCAGTGCTCCTGGTCTCGTTTCGAAAATGTCACTTTTTCGCGATTTCCAAAATTTCGGAATCCTACCGACTGCGCCACTTTTACGTTGGTAAAGCATGAAATAGCTTTTTTTTTTAATAATTTTATTCGATACAAAACTCAAGTCGAAACTCTTCTAACTTGGTTTTCAATTTATTTCCATTTTGAAAGTGTTTGCATGGGTGGCCGATAGCTTGGCGGTCTAAGGCGCAGGCCGTTCGAAACTTCAGTATAGCGGTAGTCGGTTAGAGCCCGATGTATGTAAGCGGGGATTGGCGCAGTGGTAACGCCTAGGCTTCGTGATCAAATGGTCGCGGGCTCGATCCCCAGGCAGGGCAAGATTTTTTTTAGTTTCAGATACAAATCTGAGTGATTGAATCTTGTTGCTGGCTGGGGATAATCCTCCACAATTCACTGTTACGTTAATAATTAACAGTGCTGCTCCTAAGGTGGCGTATGGAGTAAGTAACAAGACCTACCCAGAACACATTATATCCATAGTAAATAGACCATGTTTGGATATGAATATAAAATAACTAAAAAGTATGTACGAGGGATTTTTTCTCAAGTACCCAATATCGGAATCGATAGACGACCACAGTCCTTGTTGAAAGCAAGTGTATTGTATGTTGTCTAGATGCCAATCTCGGCTAGTGCTAGCTTGGAGTGCACGCCGGCCAACCGAGGGGGTCGGCCAACCGAGGGGGTGCTGTAGGTTTTCCGGGTTATCCTGCAACTAAAAAGTGAATAAGCCACCAAAAATCAGTAAGTCGCCCGGAGCGCCACGGCAAATAATAGTAATAGCCGTCCTCTACCCGCACAGGCTATGCCTTTGGGTACACTCTACGAGTGTTTATGAGGGAGTATTATTATTATTATTATTAATCAGCCTCTGAATTACATAGACTGTCTGTGAAAATAATCTCAAGACAGTTCGCAATATTAATTAGGTACTTATCGCTTTCCTTGAATAGAACGAAGGAATGCTTGAGACAGCGTTTCCTTTTAACCTTGCAACGAAGTTACAATGGCGTCGTTTAAACAATATTCAATAATTTTTATAAGTCCATAAGGGCTGCGAGGATATAACAGATATTTAATTGCTTGAATATTACATGTTGATTCAATGAATTTAGTGTTGGTACTTATACGTGAGTATCAGCGTGTAATCAATAACCTTCGATAGCTCAGTTGGTAGAGCGGTGGACTGTAGTGGAATTACATGTGTGGCTATCCATAGGTCGCTGGTTCAAATCCGGCTCGAAGGATTTTTTTTTACCATTCTTCACTATAATATACCATGCGATTAGTGTTAGGTTATATCATTATGATGTTTGATTCATTTGTTAATTCGAAATCAAATAAGTAGCGTATGATATTTTGAACAGTAAAATGACTGATGAATTTCAATTTATATTACGTATTATTCACTAATAGGAGCACGTTAGCTGACGTCACAACATGGCGGTCATGGGGGGACAAACAAAGCATTTGACATTAAATGAAATGAAAATTCGTTTTTTGTGGGTGTTAGTGAATAATTGCGATTTCTTAAAACTTTACAGACGTTAAGTGATTCACGTAGCCTTATGGAAAATGGGTTCAATGGGTTTGTTTTTGTTCAGTGTCGCAACTGTCATATTACGTCACTGACAGTGCCCTATAGAAACGAAACTGAAAAATTGTAAAAGTTTCAAGGGCTGACGAAACGATCCAAGCAAGTCCTTGGTTTTCAATACAGCTAGTTAATATTCCTCAGATTGTTCTTGTGATCACGACTGGACTGGACTGGTGTTAATTCCATAATGGTCCCGTTGTTTCTGTTGTTTCTATTGTTCCTGTTGTTTCTGTTGTTCCTGTTGCTCCTATTGACCCTATTGGTCTTATTGTTTGTGTGTTCATGTAAGTTCCTTTTTGTAATAAATATCTGTTGGTTTTGATATACACCAATGACCGAAAATAAAACTGTGTACTAGTCTATCATGTGAAAATACACCAATATGAAATTACAGAGTATTCTGTGAAGATCTATATATTTATTTTGATCACCAAACTATTTAGACGCGCCAATGAACACCGACTGATTCAAACGCCTACGAAATGTCAATGTTAAATTTCTCCCACGCTGTTTATGCGATCTGTCATTTAATGTAAGAACGTGACAGTGCGTAGTGTTTACGGAGAAAACATTTCGAGTATTTTCGTTATACGATCGTCTAAATGGCAGTGATTGATACCTATGGACCAAATGTGATTTGTGCTCAAAAGAACAATGCGTTTGCCTTCACGGAAAGTTTATTCGACACAACTTCATTACGTTAACTTTAATGGTGTGCTGTATTATGAATGTCCTGCAAAAATCATTTATTTTTGCAATTTCCTATTGAAGTGGCATGCTGAAATTTCTTTGAATTCATCAGCTTCCGTATTACTTTTGATAAAAGAGAAGAAACGGAGAAATACCGAATATGATTGTCTATGTCAGGGGGCGGCGTTTTCCTACACATAGAAAAGGTGATTTTTTTGGTTCCAATTTAAGAATTTCATTCAGTTTTCCACTTTTTTTGTGGGGAGAGCACATTGTCTAATTTCCGTTAAGTAGTCTTAGTTCACCTTGTTTGTAGATTATTAGTCGGAACAGCTCCACCAGAAAACAGTGAAATAGTACTGATGATTGGAGAATGTGCGAGGTCTTATTGCGAAGCACAGAATCTGACTTTTATCGAATACACACACAGTGAATTTTCAACGTTTTCGTCAGTCCTGAGAGTTTCACCATTCTACCTCGATTATTACGGATGTTATAGGGGTGCTTCCATGAAAAGTGAGACAAATTTGGATTTTTCAGGAAAAAGATATATCTGTATTAAGTTGAGGGTCCTGATCACGAATCTGAAGGAATTTCGAGAATATATTTCCCCCTTAATATAAATTACTGTAAAATGGGTTGTTCCATCGCGAGTGGCGGGCAACGTATCAATTGGGCCAACATCATTGAGCCGTTAGGTGCATTTTTAGCATTTCCATCAATCTTTGAGAGTTTCATAATTCAACCTGGATAATTACGGAAGTTACTGGGGTGCTACCATTGAAAATGGGTCATACTGTATATATCAAGGAATAGAACTGAGGGGGCAAGCTATAACATGGAAACTTGGCGAGAAGAAGATCTCTGATGAAGAAAACCATATTGTCGATCATGTTTTACTGTGTTTTCAATAACTTCAGAGAGTTTGGTTTTTTTAGTTTTCTATTTTGAATTTCATTTAATGGGTTTTCCTTCAAATCTATCTGGTTTCTTTCCAATACGTAAACGCCTATAGCAACATTGAAAAGGAATATGTTTGTGGAAACATTCTCCACATATATTTGCATTCCTACGAAAAGAAAACTAATTCAAGTATTCCAAACAACGAAACAAAGACAAACATCAATGTTACGGCAAAAGTGACACGCTACGTAAGTTAACTTCATCGATTCTATACATTTTTAACGAAGCGCGACAAGTAAACAAAAATTATATATACATCAGTTAGAATACTGAATTAGATACACACTACACGTTGAGATTATGCCAGATTATGTCTCTACGTGAATATAGGTGAGCTTTGACGGTTTGTGAGTCGCGTTCTTTGAAATCGGCACTGGAAGATGGAAGAGAATAATACAGAAATTATAAGAATTTCGCCATTCGAAAATAACTATTCTGATCGTCGAATAGCTTTCCGCAGAATGAATTCTTGAAGATGTCGAAAGCTGAAATAAGTTTATCAGACATTTTCATCTACACAGGCCTTGCCACTTTTTGTATAACTCTTTGTTTTCGATAAAAAAATATTGTGAATCAACTTTTTTTTGTGGTACTGTTTTATATATCTGCAGTGGTCTTCTCGAAACTTCAGGAATCTTCTCTCACACGGTACTGATAAAAAAATACATGCCATTGTTAGTTCTTCACCAACGTATTCAACAAACCAAAGGCGACGACGAGGATAGTAATAAACCTGTCTCTGTTCTTCACAAACCTCTGCTACCAAGACCAGTATTTTCGCGAAAGGGATAAAAGAAATGCAGAGAAAGATCACCACTGGACGAACAAGGTACCAGAGTATAAAATGAATACAGTGTGTACTATTTTTCGATGGAGACTAGATGCAAAATATTGTACATCAAACGACTTCGACATTTACTGTTTCATTAAGGTGCCGAATGTTTAGAAAACTGCTAGTTCATGTGCTACCAACGGAAATCACGAGGGGGAAACCGCTGAGAATAGTGTGTACCAAAAATTGTAAGTAATGCCTCTAATACCCAAGTAATTCCTGGGTAATATCCAGTCATTCCCGAGTAATACCCCCTATGTAAAGCCATCAATAATTTAAAAAAATGTTCCCGCTAATACACGAGTAATGCCACTAATACTCAAGACCTATACACCAAAATTCCCCCTCGGATTCCCCCTTGAGAAATCATCTTTAAAAGCCTGTTCAAAAATATTTTACATGTGATGGGTTGTAATTCAATTGGAGGTTTTGCACAGATTTCACGATCTTCAACAAATCTAAAAGAATACCGTTGATTTTGCAATGTGTTCTGATCCATTTGGACTTTCTGGTTGTTTACATAAACACGATTTCAATTGTATCTGGTGCATTCTCCAATTTCACTGATATATCCTTATTCAGAAAACCCAAAAAGGTTTATACATTAGTAAAACACACTGTTTTCAATATTATTGCAATAGACGTAAGCTCAACCTGATAAATAACTCTTGAGGAATAATTTTCCAACAAAGTGTTACCTGCATATTTTAACTTTTCATTTATAAGAATTGTTACGAAACACATCTTTCTATCTTATTATATTTTTAATTTTACTTTTTTCATTTTTTGACTGTAGAAAATTAAAATAAAAAAAGTCCACTAGGACACCAAATTTCATGAATAAATCTCCATTTCCAGAGCCAACTAATCTTGTTTTTCAAGGTTTCAACATCATATTTTCAATCAATACTTCTGCATGCTTTCAAACATAATAATAATAACATAACATAATAATACTGCATAATTCGCTTTCCTGTGGAAATCCTGCGTTTATATAGTCGAGTTCATGATATCAGTGGCAGCGATCCCTTTAGAATATTCCCTGAACTTTATCCATGCTGACACTGGTTTAGCTCTGTACGCCATGAGTTTTAATTTGAAAAACATTTATTTGCCCTTGGGCAAAAGCTGTCTGCCTTTTCCCACTATTTTTCGAGAGCACTTTGTTTACCAGAACAGAAGTAATTTTTCAGAATGAGCGAACAAAAATTTTAATAACCAGATCCACTTGTGTATGAAATTATCTGTATGTTTACATTTTAAGTTCATATCAGAGACTTAATATCTTTTTGAAATGTTTAATATTGTCTGAAAACGTTTGAAAAACGCGTTTGCTTGAATTGACATGGTAAAAAATAGAAAACTATAAATACGCGATGAAATAGATTTTGTGAAGCAAAATGGATAATATAAGAAATATTTGAGTTACTTTAGAAAAACATTATGATACATCACATATACAGGGTGTCCCAGAATAAAGGGGACAAACTCCGAGGGTAGAATCCTTCATTTTAAGGCTGAAAGTTCCAATAAACATATACCCTAAAATGAGTATTAACCAAATTACAGGGTGTTGAAAGTGACACAAAAAAATTTGTTTTCCAGAAAAACTCCATAACGGCTTAACTTTTCTTAATGAAATTTGGTATGTCAGTTTCATATTTCAAGGTAAATCATGTGTTTGTATAACTCTAAACAGGGGCGTACAGCAGGTGGGTACCCATAATCGCCCCGCCCCAAATTTCACGCCACTGGTTTAATATCGATTTCGTCTTCTTTTTCTTAATCCCCAATATTTCCTATACAAAAAAAGAAAACGTTTCGTTTCACAAATATCATTGGTTTTCGAGATATTTGAAGTTGAATAAGTGGGTGCGTTTGAAATTCGACATATTAATTAATTTTGAAAAAACAATGTGTTTTCAATCATTTATGTAGAACGCTAACAACTGCAAGGAAATATAATTTCCTTACAGTAGGAATGACATTTTCTTACAGTAGGGAAGTCTTGACTTCTTCTTTAAGAAATTTTGTCAGGAATGCCAAAATTTCCTAGCAATTTGCGGAAAACAATTATGAACTGAGAAATTCAAATGTGAGAAGGAAGCTCACCGATGTAAAATTGAAAGAAAACTCGCCTTAAGAGTGGCGGAAAAAGTTTCAAGACTACAATACTTGTCGTGCTAAGAGTCCATAACAAAGTGGACATCGCTAGGCCTATTCTAATGATTGTACTTTCTGTTACTGCCCCCTGACATGCGATATTTTTTATTGTATCACTCTACCATTAAATTGGTATTATCTTCGTAGCTCAGACCGAAAATATACACGTAATTGTTCCTCCCTTTGTTCGAGAGAGATGAGAAATGATTATTTGTGGTGCTTTTGAATTTCTTTTGTTATGTATGGTGGTAGTTAGGATATAGCAAAAATATGAAATTACACCAACTTAATAATAATTTGAATAAGTTAAAAGTGACTGATAAAATAGGTAGGTAGGTTATGAAGTTTCATGAATACTTTTTGCTGTACTGTTCTAGTTAAGTAAAGTAGAACTTTTTTATATGAGCGTGAAGTTTGTTGAATGAGGAGCAGCCGAGTTCAACAAACACGCGAGTACAAAGAAGCGAAAGTGTATCATATAATTTTTCTTCGACAGCTGTTATATTGCCAAATTGTAGCAATTATATCAAATGATGAGTTCCGAGTTATATTTGACGCAAAATACTGTATTTTTCTTTTTATAGTACACTTTGAGAATGTTGAATTTTATCGGCTTTACGAAGAGGAGAAAGTTACCTTTTCTACGGCAAATATGACAACTATTACAAATATGAAATTAATGAAACAACATAAAGTGAAATATACAGAATCAATACTAACTGTCCCAGGTAGTTTTAATTGCTTCTATCAGGGTTTTTAGACATCTCAGTTTATTTTATTCATCGTTTTTGGATGTGATTATTGCAAAAGATAATCGAAAGCATCGGTGAAAGCGAATTAGAAAACATTTCTGACGAAATTTCCAATTCAGCAGCTGTTGCTACATTATGATTCTGTTAAATTTACGGTAACGTTTATAATTTGTTCACGAAATGGATGATAGAAATAAATAAAAATCTATCATAGATGACTACGTTTTGGCTTATTTTGCACGAAAATCAGAAATTGTTAAATCATCTACCTTGTGAAGTACGTAGTTACTCTATTCTGAAATAGTACGACAGTCCCACGAGTGTGAAAAATCACTTTCGCACAAGTAGTGTACACTATTTTTTCTAGGACCACCTATTTTATTAAACAATATGTAAATATCAGATCGTCTATACTGAGTTGTCTGACTAATCTTACGTTTTATTTGTGACAATCTATGTTTGAATATTGTTTCTATAAGAAGTGCACATGAATTTACAATTACTTTTATAGTGAAATAAAGAAATAACGATAATTAACGTTTATTTGAAAAAATGACAATAATGTACGTACTTATTAGATAAAACTGAAACAAATTGATTTATTTGGAACCATAAAAATTAAAAGTAAATTGGTTATTGTTTCAATTTGTAAATTGTAACGGTGTTTGCGAAAGATTCGTTTTAATATTTTCTCGGAAATTTTCAAATAATGTGCCCGCGCCTGGTTCTCTGGTTGCCTATCTTAGATACAGGTAGTTCGTATTAAAACCAACTACTGAAATAATTATAAATTAACAGTTTTACTATCCCTTCATTACTTGTACTTTAAAAATTGCTAAATTTTGTAATAAAATGAAAATACAAGAAATATTATAATCAGATTAATGTAAATCGACTTACGAGATATACAAATCTCTGACAACGTTAAATCAAATCTGAATTAGCTCATTTGGAACGTTGGAAGAATATCGGTATGGCCAAGTCGGAGACGATCAACTTCACGAAAAAGTACACTTTGTCAAAGCTTTATCGGAAGTTGAGAATCAATAACGAGACTGTTGAGAACGTGAAACATGCGGGGTACCTGGAAGTACATCTAGACAAGCGTTTAAACTTCGGTAGACATTTTAACCCTGGCTATTCAGAGGGCTGGAGCTGCGTTAAAACGTGCCTACCCCCTGATAGCCAGAGGCTCTAAATTAGCTCAGGATAATAAACTCCTGATATATAATCGGATAATTAGACCTGCAATGACGTACGCTTGTCCAGTGTTCTGCAGCCTAAAACTGACTCCTCTAGCGAGACTGGATAGGATGCAGAACAAAGTACTCCGTATCATCACCGATAACAGACGATACCTTCGAGTGGAGGCCCTTAGAGAGCTTGCAGGCGTCGACTCAATCCCGACATTTATAAAAAACTTATCATACAAGTTTTATAAATACTTAATCGATAAAAGTCCTCTCACCAGAGACATTACCAGACTCAGAGTGTATGATGATGAGCCTCGCAAGCACGGCGGGCTCATTTATCAAGCGCTTGACATCTCTCAGAAAATAAGGGATGAGCCCTGAACCAGTTCCGTAGGGGACTGTCGAAAGTGGTATTAAAACCAGGGTTGTTCCACATACCAAAATTTGTGTACTAGGAAGTGACGTAAAATTGTACTAGATTCAAGATAATTGTACTGTAAACACGAAATACGCGGAAAAATTCAAAGTTGGTCATAGTTCTGACAGCTTAGATAACATATGACAGTGAGAATCTGACAATAATTGGTTTTTGGTCATTGGTAATGACATCACAGAACAGAAAAATGTTACATAATCAATAACAATCAACATCTATGAACCTAAGTTTCAATATTGCAGACCAGCATCTCTCTCACGAACTCATTTTTGTTCTCTCAAAATTCAACCGTTCAATAAACTGTACTAGATATTAGAAAAGGGAACTGCAGTACTAGAATATCAATTATTGTACTGAATCTAGTACAATTGCACTGACTTGAGCAACCCTGACTAAAACGCAGAGTATCCTGACCCGGTTTTTGCTTCAGCCTTTTCTGGGGTTTAACACTGAAATAACCAGCCTCACAAACTGCAACATGCTATATCTACATTGAATGCTAATATCAACAACACGCATAAGCATTGCAGGAGGCGTGTATCTTACCGATCTACTACCATAATATAATAAAAAGTCCGGCTCAGCGTTTCCATCAGCGCGGGCGGACTACAGCGCCCTCTCGCGGGGGAACTATGTTCGCTTTGGCAAGGCGCTCTTCTGTTCTCCTGATCGGGAGCAGGAGAGTTGCTACTATTGCGCCCGTGATTCCATCCTTCCCCTGCCCCCCTGGGTTATGTATATATTATGTATGAATTGTTACTTATGGAATTTAAAATAAAACCTCTATTCATTTATTTATTAAGAGTATCGGTATGATGACCGCAAGGTGTGGGTTTGATTCTCGGAGTCAACATTTTTTTTCTTGTAATATTCTTTATTTTTTATAAATAATTAGCTTTTAATTGAATTTAATAAGGAAGAGCAATTAATAATTACATCTGTAAATCTTGCAGGATTCACGGGTTTGACGGCTTATTGATAGCCGTGCGGAAAGTAAGTTTTCGCACTAGTGCGGAAAATATTTTCCGCACGCGTGAAAATAAAGCTTACTTTCCAAGAGAGTGCTATTTGTATTACTTTCCTATATGTGGTAGTAGGAAAAGTACCATTTCAGTGGAGAATAATGTTAACACAGACATGCTCTCAAAGTTAACGCATTTATAAGAAGGAAGAATGAAAAATGTTGCTTATGAATTATGAAGCAAAGAAATCCGAAGTCTTCCGCTGGGAGCAAATCAACAAATTTATTTGGAAAACACACTGAAACCTACCTAATTAATGCTTAAGGTGAAAAATCACGAATGTAGAAAACAAGTATCATTCTCAATCTAGACAGGGGGGTAAATTTTTTCAATACTATATTATTCGATTGTTAGATATTTTTCACTATTTTATGGATCTTTCCGTCTTTGATTCCGCAAGTTTTTCCAACTTATTTTGAAAAGAGGGGAGGTTGAGAGTCCATTGACAGACATATTTTCCGTCGTAATTTTCCATGTAGATTTCGAGGGGGCAGAGGTTTAATTTTTTTTGAAACAGTATTATTCAATGGTCAGATAATTTTCACAATTTTACGGATTTTTCCTATTTCCATTTCGCGAGTTTTCCTAATTTTTTTCGTGCTTGAAAAAGAGGCGAGCCCCCGATCAATTATTTTTCTTCGTCATTATATTCCGTGTCCGAAACTGTCAAAACCGTGCCCCCCATATCTAATTTTTTTTACTGTAATTTTTGACGTCCAAATTCGTCAAGAAAACTTTCGAAACAATTCGCGTTCTCTATCTAGCTTTCGGGGGGCAGGGGGGGTCATCGGAACTGAACCAATATGTAAAATTTCAACTCCATGGGATGTTTCATCCGTTAAACAGAACGGTGAATGTCGACCTCTCTTCGGATCCTGTACTACACAGAGCAAGTTAAATAAAAGCTTTTAATGTAATTAATTAAAAAGACATGGAAGGCATGTTGCTTGTGATAATAGCGGATTTCAAGCCAAATATTCAGAGATTTGTTACTGTATAGGCAATATTCATCTCATATTCCACTAAAAATATTATCTTTGAATTACAAAAAGGAAAATTTCAATTCAATCTGTTGACTTGTTAACCACTATTTTAGAAAACTAGGACTAAGGATTGTACATTTTTTGAAAGCTAGCAAACCTAAACATTATTATACAAGCTATTATTGCCATCGCCTACCTTTGGCGATGAAGGGATATGGGAACGTGATGATTCAATAATCTCTTTGTTTGTAATCTTACCCAACTAGACTTCTTTGATATATCGCCTCTATCGGACTTCTCACAAGGGCAAATTTATCCCTGATTTCAGTAATGATTATTATAAATAAAGAAGTCAACCAACTTACTGTTGAAAAAATAAACAGATCAATTTTGGAATAGTTTATTCGAATCTTTGTGCAGATTTCTCTACACTAGCCACTTTTACAGTATGTATATTAGTTCAATGGATACCTAATATTATTTGTATGTAAAATTAAGAATTAAAATGAAAGGTAACTTTGGCAGGTAACGAAAGTAATATTTTGGTTACGTTCAGTGGGTTAATGAACAATTTTCAATTCATGAACTATTTTTCCGAAAATTGTTTCACAGTTGATATATCTGATGGTTTCGGCTTTGCTCCAGGGATTGCCTTTTTCTTGGTATGCACTAAAAAAAAGAAATAAAAAAACTTCATTGATATCAAAATATGTCCAGCTAAACAAATAAAGTATCTAAACTTTAACAATGCATTTAAAAAACTCAAGATATTGTTGTAACATATTGCCAGTTGTTATTGTAACGACTGTAATACGATTGTGGCAGTGAAATTGTTTCAAAATACACAAGTGTTTGATGAAACATAAAAATCAAAAAGATGCATATGGAAATAAAGCAAAATTTTTTCACTATTCCAGTGGTATTTGTAATAAATATAGTTTATCTACGTCAACGCGGAAAATAATTGTTGACAGTGCGTAAAGTGATATTTTTTCGCACAAGTGCGTAAAAAATCACCTGTGCGTAATAGTATATTACGTAACAAGTGTTGTAAAAGCCATATCACTCATTTTTCCATTCGTGCGTAATTGCTTTACAACACGCATTACGTACTATACTTTACAACGGCCACATAAAGTGTGCCGTTTCCGAGATCCAAAAATTCATTATTATTATTATTAGTAAAATGACCTTTTTTTCAGAAAAGACGCCTATATAGATGAACTTAAGTAGCAATACCTCATCTGAATAATAAATTTGATCCAAAAAGTTGATGACGTTCGAGATCCAAAAACTCACATTATTATTATTATCACCTTTTTCTAAAAAAGACTCCTACATAGGTGAACTTTAACCGTAAAACTGTATCTAAATACAAAATTTGATCCAAATCATTAGAGTCGTTTCAGGATCCAAAAATTCATATTATTATTACTAATATTATGAGTAAAATCACATATTTTCATGAAAAGCGCCTACATAGATGAACTAAAGTAGCAATACCTTATCTAAATACAAAATTTGATCCAAATCGTTGTAGCCGTTTTCGAGATCCAAAAATTATCGTTATTATTATTATTATCAGTAAAATCGTGTGTTTCCAAAAAAGTCGCCTATATAGATAAACTTAAAAAGCAAAACCTTATCTACATACAAAATTTCTCCCAAATCGATTTAACCATTTCCGAGATATATCGTTTTGTTTATGAAAACTGTGCGATTTGTTTACCGTGCGTAAGGAGCTATTTACTGAGGCTGTGAGTCGTGTGTTTTTGACTATTTTCTGCAGTAGCTGTAGGTAAAATTAATAACAGTGCGTAGAGTAAATTTTTACATACTGTTCATAAATTCATACATTTTGCAATATTCAGTATTTTGTATCAAATATAATCGGAAGTCATCATTTGATAATACGACGACAATTTATAACATTGAACATTCAAATTATTGATACAATTTCTGCAATTTAGCAATATAATAACTGTCGAAGAAAAAACTTTGTATGATACACTTTCGGAAAGGGCTTTTTTGTACTCGCGTGTTTGTTGAACTCGTCTGCACCTCCACGCTCATACAAAAAAGTCCTACCTAAAATGAATAATAAACCATTGAGTGGTTATTGAGCCGCTGAAAAGCATATTCACTGCTTATTTACGAAGCTTAGTCTTTTCATATAAATAATTGTAGAAGTTACAAATTTACCAGTGACTAGGTGGACCGGACCTTCGGGTTTCTTCGACTTTCCATCTACGTGCGTCGGCGGTAGGTGGAAGCCAAATCCTACTTGATATACTGGAAGAGGTATCACCGTAGATGAAACAGGTACTAGATCTGAAATAATAAATACAGATATGGTAAAAGAAGGCCACTTAATCGAAAAATCAAATAATTTCTGGACACTCAATGATTTTTTTTCAAATATATTATAAAAAATTCTCAATCTCAGTTCAAAAACTGAACCAGACTAATTACAATTATTTGATTGTTGAATATCTCAGAAGAGCGTCTAGCCTGGTACTAGGACTGTTCAAGAAATGGTCATCAGTTGTGAAAACCCAATCGCGGTAACTCTATGGAATCAGAAGAGAATGACAGAAGAACATAATTATATTGTACCTACAACCCACAACCTTGGTCTCCGCAAGACAAAACATTCCAAGTCTGATGTGCTGAAGAATATATGTCAGATACGAAAGAGATCTATGCACGGTCAATGGACCACAAATAAGGGATCATCTACCTGCTGAATGCAGGGGCAACCTTGGACCCTTTTATTTGAAAAAAAAAGCGTTAACCTGTTAGAAAAATTAGAATCTCAGAAATGGAGAAAGACTGGCAGCCGCGGAACAAGTATCAGATACGAACAATGGACCGTGGGCGCATTGGCCCACATATTGACGAGTTTATGAGAAAACTTGTCTCTATGGTGGGGATACTTTACCCGCTTATGAACAGAAAAAGCAAGCTATGGTTCCTCAAAGTTAATATACCATAAACGACATTTTTTATCAACCAAATAAGTTCAAACAATCCTTTGTCCCTCTCTCTCTCTCAAAAAGCTCATACATTTCATAATAAGCTAATTTTTCGTTTCATCATCTTAAATGCATGCTTTTTTGATGTTTCCGAACGACCGTTGGCCCTTTTCATGAAATTCACCGTCATATTATTAATTGTTGAAAATTCCTCATGGTTATTTCAAAACAACCACGTGCACTATAAGAAAATATTGCCGAGATTCTTTCATAAACGTTTGTCGAGATGATTCCGTCACACAGAAGTCGAGAAACACGCAAGATTATATACGACGAGGATATTAATTCTGAAAGTTTAGTGAAAAGTTATTATTATCGATAACACAGAGTTTTAAGGATTTAATTTAAAGATTAAGTTACCCTTCTTGAGGAAATAAAGTTGAACACCATTGACTTTTAGCACAGAAGAATGCTCTTCTTGAAGTAAAATTAAACATGTTTCGGGATTTCCTTGACAGTGGATACTTTTCCTAGAAATCACCCCTTTTGGTGAAGGTCCTGTAGACTTTAATTTGGGATGTCGAGAACTACAACATACTGAAATTTCAGTTGCTTCAAACGAGAGCCATTTGCCATATTATCTGAGTATGGGCTCCCACATTTTGAATGTGAATTTGGCTGGTCTCTAATGTGAATAACCTTATAATTCTGATTAATGAATTTTCAATCCATTCAGTCTAGTCAAGAAGTATGATTTATTCACCTACATCATAACTTGATGATCTAAGACCCCAATATAGTAATATAAGTAGTAGGTGGATACTTCGCCGATAATTTAATTCAATTTTATTTATTACGGATTATACTGACTAATTACTGAACAATTAAAAATTCAACATTCTGAGAAATTTTGGTATTTGAATTTTACAGTTCTGGGGATAGAATTGTTTTTTTTCATATTACTATTCTTGGACAGAAATTAGCCAAACATCAAAACTTCGTCTTCGATAAACGAATACATTCTAAAATTATCCCTAAAAGGAGTTACATTATATCGTTTATTGAAAATTAAGCTTCCTTTAAGTTGAATCTTTATTACAAATTATTAACATCATAACATCACAACAACACAGAATACATTGGTTACAAAGTATTATACGTTAGTTACTTTGTAATACCCTAGATACCGCAAATGACACCATAAAATGTAATAACGTGACAATATATTTCCTTGCTTAACAACCAATCAGTGGATTTAAAATTTTGAAATTCAGCCAATAGAATCGGAACTACAGTGAAAATATAGCTTGTCGCTGTATTTTCACGGTGATAAACCTGCTTAGTTTTTGTTTTACTATCTGTCAAGTGAAAATAATGATTTAAATTATAAACGTCAAATTTATGTGTTTTGACTAGTCATCTTTATTTATCAATATGAGCGATCGTTGGGGACAAATGTCCATTGGTATCATAGATTTTTCTTAATTTCAAATCGATATATTGTCGTCCTAAATATAATTCGTGGTTTGATTAAAAACCTATAATTTTTTGGAATATCAATGCATTGGCAATCCCAATGCAAGAAAATACAACTCGTCCTGCAGACTCGTTGTATTTTCAGCTTTGGGATTGCAATTCATTAATATTCCAAAAAATTATCGGTAATAATCATACCACTTATTATATTACCCCTGACAATATATTTCCTTGCTTAACAACCAATCAGTGGATTTCAAATTTTGAAATTTAGCCAATAGAATCGAAACTACAGTGAAAGTATAGCTTGTCGCTATATTTTCACGATGATAAACCTTCTTAGTTTTTGTTTTACTATCTGTCAAGTGAAAATAATGATTTAAATTATAAACGTCAAATTTATGTGTTTTGACTAGTTATCTTTATTTATCAATATGAGTGAGTCCATTGGTATCATAGATGAGGCCGTGGAAAAGAGTATTCCGTTGAATACGGCTAGAAGTAAAGCATCAATTACCAGGTGACACGATTTTTCTTTATTTCAAATCGATATATTGTCGTCCTAAATATAAGTCATGGTTGATTAAAAACCTATAATTTTTTTTAATATCAATTCATTGGCAATCCCAATGCAAGCTTTCTGATTGCAATTCATTAATATTCCAAAAAATTATATTAATCATACCACTTATTATATTACCCCTGACAATAACCAAAGTTGTTGATTTTATTTTCACATTATTGTTGTCAATGATATAAATCTCGGAAGATGCAACGTCCTCGATTATTATAAATCGCATAATAATCTCGTTACATTAATAGCTATTATCGTATCATTGAATATTAAGCTTACTATACGTTAAATTTTCATTACAAATTATTGACATCATAACGTCATAACAACATGTTAGTTACAATATAATACTTTAGTTGATTTATAGTATCGTAGATAGCAAATGGCACGCTAAAATAACAATAACGTGACATAACCAAAGTTCTTGATTTAATTTTCGCATCATCGTAGTCAGTGATTCGATGAAGCTTTGAATGTAACTTGATTATTATACAATTTAAATTAATCTGGCCAAAGCTGGTTACATGGCGAGCAACATACCTCTGTGTAAGCAATTTTTTACCTGGAAAAGGGTCGATTGTTGCCGGCAATGCGAGAGCCCGACCGTCAGAGGGCGAACTGAAAGCTAAATGCGTAGGCAGGCCACGAAACGTGTAAATTTTCCAACAAAAAAATGTCGATGTGCAAGGCTGAGAATTTGCACAGGTATTGAAGAGCATGAGGAAAAGCAGGAAAAAAATGTAGGAAGCGTAAGTGGAAGCTAAAGGGTTGTCAGGAGTTGCGAAAAATCTCTGAAAATTCATATGTATGTATATCATGGAAAACTTCTGACAATTTACATTTGGATTGCTTACCTATAGAATAGAGAACTTGCAAATGATCAGAAGTCAAAGAGGAAGAGATAATGAGAAATTCGACGGCAAAGTGCAATAGCGTCTGCTGGCGCGCGGCACAGCGCGCAGATGACTGATCGCTTTTCTGTTGATATTCATATTTTTCAGTGCACTTCTGACGATTAATATGAATATTTATAGAGGATTAAAGATCTTATTGTTCAAATGTCAGAAGTCAATTAAGAGGAATTCATCCATTTTTATAAGAAAAAAAATTATTTGCGACAAAATAAATTTAAAAATGGTTAATCACTTTCGTATTCAATATCCTGTATACATACAGTACTTTTTTACTACAGGTAATGGTCGGTCGCTGCTTCATTTGTGGGAAAATATTAATTATACAGTGGATTAAAATTCATTGGGCTGGGGCAGGATGACTCTAATGTTGTCCGACCTACCCTGTCACTGACGAGCGGCAAGAACCGCGAAACAGATCTGCAGGTGGTCTTTCCCAGCAGAATGAAGGATAATCCGCTTTTTAATTAAAATAAGCAATTGCAACTGGGTCTTCTTGGAGGAACGTTGCTCAAATATCTGTCAGATGTAATTCAATGCCCGTCGTGGAATTCGCCAGGGAAGTATAAGTTGTTTTCTGTTGTTTGTCTCATATTTTCCACATGGTGGAAATATTTGGAGAGAAGGTACTTCGACATTGTCGATTTTGTTTTATTTATTTGGTACTCCGGCAAAAATTCACTTCCAAGTAGAATCAATTTCGACATGGTTTTCTTCAGAAACAGGAAATGATCTGAATAATTAAATTGGACACAAATAATACTAATAATAATAGAGACTGAGGTCCTCCTGCAGCTGCACAAGAATAAGCCAATGCATGGGGTCTTCTTTATGATCTTATGACTTATCAAAAAACCCGACCTTACTTTCCTCGGGTCAAGTGAGCTGAAGTCGGAGACCGAGGGATTCATAATGGTTCGCCAGGATGGTGTCTTCAACACCCTGGTCTACCGTAGCTGCCGATGGGTATAGAGATCCCCAACTAGATGCAGAGCGTGTCGCGGGGCGCCTGAGACCCTTATACATTTGCTGTCAGCATGTCCAGCATATGCGGTCTCAGCCTATATCCACAGACATAACACGAGTATTGTACTACCATCTACGACACTCGTATGGTATAGAGGAGGCACCGGTGTTGCCTTATGCTCCGGGGGATATTGAGTCCGTTGTGGAGAATGAGAAGTGCCGAATATATTGGAACTACTCATTCCCCAGCCTCATGTAAATATAAGCCAATAAGCCAAAGTAAGACGATTTTCGTCATGGATGTATCGGGGCTTCGGAGACAGGGCCTGACTGGATCATCCTTTTAGGGAAAAAAAATTATAGTAATAATTATTGAAGAAAAGTTGAAGTGCAAGAGGAAAAGCTACATGAAAAGAAAGTTGAAAGTGAAAGCGCACAGAGACAGCTTTATATTACTGGAGGAACACACAGAACTTTCCAGGAAACATTTGCAAGCTAGGAATGACGAGGAGCCTAAAATTCAACGTGCGATCAACTATAGTGCAGGTGAAAAATTGCAGTTTGAGTGGTTTTCATGTAATGATTTTCAATACGTCTGAGTTTGGTTTTGGTATTGAGAAGATATTTAACCGAGTTTGAATCCAAGATGAAATATATGTGATATGAACATGATTGATAAACACAGAAAAATACTTATATAAATATAATGAAAAGATAAAAGTCATTAACGTCGATAAGTGCTTATAATGCCAGAGTTTAAATTCTGCAGCTAAAAATTAATAAAAAAAACAGCATTTAACGAGCACATAATGAAAGTTTACAATTAGTGTGTTATATTTTGACATACATCCGAGGTAACAATACGCAATGTTTAAGTAAAAGTTAGTACATAAGAGCACAATAAAGTCCTGTCCTACCTGGTTCCAGAATTTTGTTTTCGTTGAACTTATACATCGTAGGGTGGCTTTTAACAAAAACTGTGACGAAACCAACAATGAAATACACTTTCAACATGATTTTTATATTTAATGAAAACCTTTCCGTAAACAAAGTTATAATGAAATGAAGTCGGATCTTCTATTAAAAAACGTCAATGAAATTTGCAAGAATACTATAGTAAATCACACAAATATGAGGTTTGAAACACACTGGAGTTTACAAAGATTATTCAGTTGGTCAACACATCTCAGTGAAAGTAAAATCCCAACCCACTTATTCTACGTAGTAGATAGCTTCCCACGTTGAATTTGCTATCTCTGTCAGTTTTATTTCTGTTCTGAAGTATGACGAAGAGAAAGAGATATTTTATTGTCGAAAACAAACGAGCAACATCAGTTAATATCACCGCGCACCTGTCCAGGAAGTATTTAAGGTGATCGAACAATTGTATATTTTCAATCAGAAGCTGTATTAGATTGTCCGAAACAATAAAGGGATTCAGTGAAACTGAATCTGAGATTTTTAACAGCTAACAGCTCGACATTTGTATTCCTTGTTTTTTTTTAAAAGAAAATCCTGTATTGTTCGAAGAACATCGTGAGAGCCGAGGGAAAGTATGTAGAAATTGGTATTCTTGAATTTCTGAAGAATGTATGCCAACCACCGTGCGAGAAAATCTTCTATAATATCAAACAGGCTAAGGCGGGCTTTTTAAAAGCAGCAATTAAATTTTTTTTATATATTTGTCCAATTTCGTCAATGCAAATTAACAATTAATTGACATTGCTTTGATATCAGTTTATTTCTATAAGTAATTGTTCGTGATTATATTTAAACAAATTATATAAATTAAATTTGCAAAAACTAAATATATTATATCATATATTATTAAATCGTTTATGGTATCATTGGATATTAAGCTTCCTTTAAGTTAATTCTTTATTACAAATTATTAACATCGTAATATCATAACAACACATAATACATTAGTTACAATATAATACTTTAGTTACTTTAAAATAGATACCAAATGGCACGCTCAAATGACAATAACGTGACCAAAGTTGGTGTCAATGTCAATGATACGATAAAGCTTTAAATGTAACTAGATTATTATGCAATTTAAATAAATCTCGGAGGTTGCAGAGCAGAGAGTCTTGTCGCCTGGCAACATCATCGATTATTATAAATCGCATAATAATCTCGTTACATTGATAGCTATAATATATTATTATATCAAGCAGATTTTCATAGTAATTTATCGAAAAAATTGTAATTTTCAATGAACTCCTTCTTTGTATTATACAAAATAATGATAATTCAGTAATAATAATTTAATTCAATTCAATTCATAATAGTTTGCAATTTTTCAATGTTTTCTTATGACGTTATCACGTAAAATTATCGTCCGTATACCGACTTTACAGAGAAGAAAAGGTCAGATACAATTTTTTTCACAAGTTCACGTCATCATTTCAACCCTTCGGTCACTTACAACTCCTATGCCTATCGTTTTGCGGTGCTAGAACATATCTTAACATTTTATATTGATGAAAATAACTGAGAAAAGGCAAGAACTGGGGTAAAATGGAAAGATATCGAAAAAATGTATTTGAAGAGATAATATGGGAAAATTAAAAATAGTTTTTTTTTTAATATTTTAATAGCTACGGAAGCGTAGAAGGGCCATTATTTTTGTATTTTAATTTTTTCCTTAATTCCGAGTTGCAACTCGGAAAATTACTAAATTCCGAATTGCAACTCGGAAACTTACTAAATTCCGAGTTGCAACTCGGAAACTTACTAAATTCCGAGTTGCAACTCGGAAATTTACTAAATTCCGAGTTGCAACTCGGAAAATTACTAAATTCCGAGTTGCAACTCGGAATTTCATCGGAGTTGAAACTCGGAATTTAGTAATATTCCGAGTTGCAACTCAGAATTTCATAATTTTCCGAGTTGCAACTCGGAATTTAGTAATTTTCCGAGTTGCAACACGGAATTTAGTAATTTTCCGAGTTGCAACACGGAATTAAGAAGAAATATAAAAATAAAACAATAAAGGCCCTTCTACGCTTCCGTAAATAGCTGTATAAAAATATCAAATTATTTTCTTATGAATAGCTTGACAATACTGAAACATTTGTATTAAATTGACAGCACTGAATTAAAAAAATTGAATTTTGTTAGAACCCTGGCTGTTACATTGGTTCATATCTAACACTTATTTCAGAATTCCACGATTATTGCGATGACAGGGACATCTTAAAATATCGTGTTTTCCCGATTATAATAAATTTTTGATGATAACCTTGTACCAACGTGTCACTTGGCAAATACTCTTAAAAATAGTGCGTCAAATTAAAGAGGCTTGAGTTTTCAACATTGCATGCGAAGTGGAACGCTCTGGTACGATTATAATCGAAACTTGATTATAATCTAAAAAACACCATGTTTCTGGAGTGTTATGTCATCGCAATGTTCGCGGAATTCTGATATATCCGTTAAATACGAACCAATGTAACAGCCAAGGTTTTGACAAAAATTCAATTTTTTTAATTTATTGCTCACTAGTGTGGAGAAAATGGGAAAGTTCTGTCATCATCATTGAAATACAAATGTTGCAGTATGGTTAAGCTATTCATAAGAAAATAATTTGATATTTTTATACAGCTAGGAAAATATTTAAACAAATAGCTATCTTCAATTTTCTCACATTTTTTCTTCAAACTTTGCTAGTGTGTATAAAATTCAATTCTAAGCAACTTTTTCTAATAACTTTTTTCGATATCTTGCCATTTTACCCTACTTTTTGCCTTTTCATAGTAATTTTTTTCAATTTGCCGCCATACCAGCCATTACATGACATGTGTCAAAATCGATTTTTAGGTTATCGGATATGCACAAACTTTTCCCTGTAACATTTTTTCCAATACTCTAATAATAAACTTTTTTCCCATACTTTTTGGCGGTCACTGTGTAAATGTTTAGGTTATGAGACTTTTTGAATATTGTTGTTATCTATTTATTCGGTAACCTAGTTAGAATGAAATAGCGGAACGAATAATCATGAAGGAAGGGTAGGAAACAAACTTCAATCCATCAGACAAATTTTGAGAAATGTCAACAAGCAGCGGAAAAAAGGTAATAAGTAACACGGATTGTATCGACTGTTAACATCATCGGCAAGCGACAAGCCTCGGCTTTGCCTCGCTCACCTCGAATGTTAACACGTCTTTACATTCCTTGTTACTTAAATAACTATTTATGGAGAAAATCCAAATTTCCGCTAACCCATTGTTTCAAAAAGTGTATAACCTCGTCATTTATGATAGTTCTGCGAGTTTTTACGGCAAGATGTCGCAAATCTTTGAGAGTTCAGCTCTTTTATTATTTAGAGGCAATTTGTCCCCAATGGTTCAGACGACCAGAAGCTAGCTTCTTATCTCTCGATACGTCGGCACTATATATTTTCACCTTCTTTCTATACGTCACGTCATTAAATAAATATATATCGTCTCAAGATACAGATAAGAAGAGTTCTCTTGAAAAACTCTCTTCTAAAATTACCTGGTCTAATTTGGATTTTAGCTAGGCCAGATTTTATCCTCCAGAGCAGCATCATTTGTCCAATGCAACCCACTATTTGATCGGATTGTTCATTAATATTATCATTATTATTTTAATGAATGCAATATTGATAGAAATTTCACCCTTGTTACAGTTCAAAAAGCCCCATCCCGTATTCAGAGATCTAGTCAGTTCATGAACAACCAACAGAAAACGTTCCAGAAGTTTTATTGAGTTTCAGACCGCCAAACATTATCTTTTTCGGATTCCACACACACTTCCATTATTTTGAACAAACAAATTACCATTATCCAATCGATATATGATCACAAAGCACGTATATACACGGATCTTTCTGTATTTCCCCCATGTTTACCTCATTGTATTTTTTTTGTTATAAATACGAGATTCATCATCGATCTGACAGCCTGCTTCCGTGAAACAAGCTCCATTGCAGTTACAGGTGACATTAGATAATCCAGAGTACATCCACTCTGCACGAACAATATTTATTCTCTGTTTGCGAGCTTGTATCGAATGTTGATCTAGGAAATTGATGGCGGATTTCCGACATGTACCTTTTTTTTGACATGGATATTGTTCGTAAATAGTTTATCTGTAAACGATCAGGCAATTTCCGTCCTTTGTTTAGGCAGCCAAGTCCCGTTCGCAGGAATCAATACATTGAATACTGAAATGGCTGTTATTTTGGAGCAGGGCTAATTAAATGTAATTAGCAAGTTGGTATAGTTTGTTGCACAATTTGAGTCAAATCTTTGACATACACTTAGTCTCTGCAGTATTACTGATAAAAAAAGAATAAATATAAACAAATCTTTTTGAGAAAATCTTTCATATAAATGCGCTAAAAAAACTTTGAAGTTATTGTAACAAAGGGGCCGAATAAATGGACTGAGTAGTTGAGAACTATATGCTTTTTAACTGTGTTTATTGAATATGAACATATATAACAGAGATTGACATGTGTGACTGACAATCGTATGTCATGAACTGAAGAAGACAAGTTAGTATGATAACGGAACAATATATAAAGGGTGAACTGTTGCAAATTGTACTGAGTAGGAACTATTACTATACTATAGAAGTTTTTGAAACTCTTCATTTTGTAACATTATATAATTTGATATGTATAAAAGCTTGTCGCGAGGAGTACCTATATGATCCAGTACGATTGGGTTTTGAGATAAGAAATTGTAGCACCACCAAATTTGGTTAAAAATTGTTAAAATTTTGTTTTCCGTTAACCTACTGACGTCCCCCTACGAACGGCAGCCCGCAGAAGTCGAAACTTGTGCGAGCCAAGGATTAACGAGGTCTTACCTTTTAACGTGCGATTCCTAGTACGACCCGAGAGAATAGATCTCGAAAGGAGGTCGTCCGTAAGTCTCCATCCAAACCATAACTTCGCATCACGTTGCTTGGCTTTGATATCGATGACCCACGCGCTCTACCGTTCGAGCTGCCCTCTCGGATATGCTAGTAGTTGGAACCATGATAAACCCGATAAAAATTGTTTACCAAAATTCCAGGGGTGGAACATTTTGTTGTTTCGTTCAAAAATATATAAATAGATTTTTGCTGTAATCTTGGAAAGTACATGATTTATCGGAAAAACAACAGGGTGAAAAACAATAAAACTTTCCACAAAAATTATCCTCAGTAATTTCTTATGAAATGCGTTTGTTTTCCCAGAAAACGTGATTGAACGCCGACATCAAATTTCAGGTTCAACCTTATCCGCCACTGAAAGTTCTGGCGGAGCCGAATATTTGATTGGTCATAAAAATGATCGGTGAAAGAACAAGAAAAGTTCATATCGTTTCTGAAGACTCCTACCTTCTCATGCAAATATAATATGCGAGTATTTGAGTACCTGAAATGTGTTTTGTCGCACTTCAGGGGTATGTTTGCGGATGATCCGAAAATCATGAATAATTTAGTAAATATGGAATTATTATACTGAAGCAGCAACCCATACTCTCTTTGGACTATATGCAACAATTTTAGAGTAGTGTGACAGGTCCCACTTATACATGCCAAAAAAAAAACTTTGTTTTACTCCTGCCTCATTTTCAACTTACCCATAAAATCGGCATTTCCTTCACTAAATGTTGAAAATGATCGCTTATTCATATCCTGCATATACATGGTGTCCAAGAATAAAGGGGACAAACTCCGCTTCACAAATATCAACGGTTTTGAAGTTGAATAAGTGCGTAACTTTCAGCCTTAAAATGAAGTACGGATTCTACCCTCGGAGTTTGTCCCCTTTATTCTGGGACACCCTGTATATATATATATATATATATATATATATATATATATATATATATATAATAACACTATTGTGGAGTGCAAACCTCAACCTTGAAATCATATACTTCATTTTTTATGTAGGATGTGTATGAACGATTATTTTCAACATTTACTGAAAAAATTGCCGGAATTATGGCTGAGTTGAAAACTGAGGCAGGAGTAAAACCCACTGTTTTCTTTGGCATGTATAAGTGAGACTTGTCTCACTAGTCTTAAATCGTTGCATATGGTCCAAAGAGGGTACTGATTCCTACTTCAGTATAATTATTTCATATCAACTAAAATATACACGACTTTCGGATCTTCCGTGAATATCGTAGAAGGGTTATGTGAAGTGGGACAAAACACATTTTAGGTACTCAAATACTCACATGTTATATTTGCATGAGGAAGTAGAAGTCTTCAGGACCGATATGCACTTTTTCTTCACCTTCTTCTATAATTTTTAGCAAAGTTATGATAAATCTAATTTTCGGCCCTGCCTGAACTTGCAATGGCGGGTTAGGGCGAGCATGAAATGTGACGTCGGCGTTAAACCACTTTTCTGAGAAAACGAGCGTTTTTCATAAGGTATTACTGATGATCATTCTTGTGGAGAATTGAATTATCTCTCAACCTATCGAAATCGTGTTTTGATAAATCTTATATTTCCTGAAATAAGAACACAAAAAATTATATATGTTTTAAATGAAAAAAATTTCAGGTTCTACCCCTGATTTTTTGGAAAAACAATTTTTTTTTCTAAGAATACTCGGTGTCGAGATGTCATGTGCCGAGTTTCAGAGTGCTACAATTCGTTCTTCACTTTTTGCTCGAGTGTGTCTGGATTTATAAGAATTTCTTATAAATCAAATTCAAAATTACATGCATCAAGATTTGTTCTCACAATAAGCTTTTATATCATATAACATTTCATGATAATTACTTCAGATTACCCTTTTCCTTGCCCTTTTCCATTCCCCTTCAATTTTCAAGTTTCAGTAAAATATTAACATCTGTGGACTCAAGAAGAACACCAATGATGTCCACCACCACCTAGAGGTGAAAAAACCTGATATTTTGGTTCTAAAAGAAATGCAACTGAACTGCTCCACCAACAAGGTCTGCATACTTTGTTCTGGCGACGAACTCTCGGTTCAGATTCAAAGGTGGTGTTTGTCTCTAAGACTAACCTATCATCATCATCTAAGAGAGTTTGGAGCCGAAAGACTTAGACGTGATGTGGTTCAAGCTGGCTAATACTAAACCGACTAAATGCTTCTACGGCCTTCACTAATTCCCTAATGAACCATCCTATAGCAACCTCTTTGAGTTTTCATTACTAAAATTAGACTTAATCCAGCAAAACCACACAAATGCTGAAGTCATTATAAGACAACGCTACACAGAAAAAAAATGGTACCTGAATACAATGAAAAAGTTCAGTGGCTCAATAAATATATTGGTCCAATGAACGCAATCGTTATGTCAATGTACCACTGGTTATCATACTATGTATACGGATCTTAATAATATCAATGAATGCTTACGTTGATATCATGATCAAGTACATTAAAGAAGTTCGTTAGTTCCTAACACGACCCTTGCCTTCGCAAAAAAGAGCTAGCCCTCCGTAATATTATATAAGAAAATAGAAAATAGAAAGGAAAAACTTATGATTCGTATTAGTCAAATATTTTGGGATCCAATTATCATTTCACAAAGTTACTTACTAACCAATAACCAACGAATGTTATTACGTTAAATGTGGTAACCGAAAGCCATTGTAACGAAAACTCATTTATTTAATTACAATAAGCCCCAATAGATAATTTGTTTGGATATTCTTGTCGTGTACATATTTGCCCCAAATGAGCCATATAAACGTTGAGACTTGGGCTTTGCGTGGGCATAGTGTGTCGCAAGTCATTGGGGAGCCATTTCAGGTGTAATTGAAACCACGACCAAATTGTATCTTGTTCTCTCACTACTACTCATATTTAATGGCTCTGAAGATCAATACTCCAGCACCGAATGTAATTAATTTTATATGTAATCAATGTCGCGGAAAATAATGTAGAAATGGCTTTATTTAGGTTAATTGAGGAGTTTAGGTGTGATTTAAAGCGAATCAGAGAGATGGGACTCTACGTTTATTTCGAGTGAGTTCTTAGTTTGAATGTTCATTGATTAGATTAATTGTTATCGTGGGGGAATGCAGGAATGTTAATCGAATCTTAATACGAGACATATGTCTGATAGGAATGATATGGAGTTCGGTACTGTAGCAGATACGGTTGAAACTCAGTACGAAATATACTTATTGAACATATTTGGAAAATAGTATATTAGGTATTAGGTATTCATAATCTCCCCCCTTACTCTCAATAAGAAGTAAATCTTTCCGAAATTATGAGTGTAGTGAGTAGCAAGCTAAGCTTCATAGTGAAAGGTTTTTTATTCGATTAACAGATGGCAGATGTTCATCTGAGGGACTTACCGCTCACCTACAATTGTCCGTGATTTTAAAGGAGTATTATAGCGTTACGAACATATTTTTAGGAGCAAATGGAGAAACTCTGGGGTGTTTTGTCAGCTGTTCATTGAATGAAAATATGATTGCGCTACTCAGTGATCCGGGATATCCAATATGTATCGGTCAAGAGATTAGAGTAAGTCAAGCTGATGAGGTGTCTTGGTTGGACTGTGTATGAAGTAGTTGATAGAATAAGGAATATGAATTCATCTTTTTTAATTGTTTAATTCACTTTTTACTTGGTTATAACTGTTGAAAGTGTTTAAATTGATTTTTAAAATAATATTCAAAATACCTATTAAAGGAAGGTATGCTTTTAATAAGGAAATTTGGGTTATTCATGAAAAAACGTATAAAGTCTCTCAAATGCTTAGAAATGAGTAATGTAGTACTACATTTTAATTTTTTTCAATGTAGGATGAGTTAGCTCTTATGATATGCTCTTATCAAATAATGCAAAGTAGCAACATTGCTCTTGAATTATTTCAATAACTAATTGTCAAAACTGACATTTTCGATTTAATGTACATTGAAATCCAAGATAAACACATACGCTTTGTTGCCAAAATGTCTATTTTATCATATTTTGCCTTACAAACTGTACTTTAAAAAAACTTATTTGAAGATGTTCCGGAATGGTTTGGAAGTTGAAATTTTAAGAAAATGTTTCTTTTTTATAGACCTAAAAGTGTGCAAAATCTTTTGACCGGGAACAGTTGGCCCAGATGACCTGTTTCAACGCTCTATTTTTTGCGCACATGCATTGACAGTTAGTAATTAATGATCTGCAGTTGTAATCGTTATGTTGATAATGAAAAATGCTGAAAAACCTTTTTTTCTACGACCACATAGAAATATGCCCAGTTTATGCGCTTTATCGATCAAGGAAGTAGGCCAATTGTAAAACACTTTTTCATTTCTACATCACGAGCTGTACTGTAATGATCATTTCCGTACAGGATACTTCATTTCCCACGACTTTCATGAACTACTAGACTGTCATTTTTATGATCATAAATAATATAAGATTGAATAAAGTTTGTTAACGTTCTAATAATTTGACATTTCACATCAGTATATACAAAAATCGTTTAAAAAAATAAGTAATCGAAAATTAGTAGTGATAGTGAGGATGATTTGACATTGACACCGATAATTTCAATATAAAGATTGATGACAATCGCATTCTATATTTTCGGATAGGCGGCACGAAGATTCTATAGCAGTTAATTTCATCATATGTGAGCTCGTAGCTACGAGTGAAGAGTGCGGGGACGTTCAGGTTTTGGATAGTGGGGGCGAGGGTTCAGATCCCACATAAACCACATTTTTTTACTTTTTTGAAATACATTAGTGTTAGATTTTTATTATAATTTTCACTCAATAATATTCACGTTCAGTAGGTAACATAGTCATCGTCATTTATATCCTAATCATCAATTGACTTGTATGGATTGCAAAACGAGCCTGAAAACCCATTCACACCATTATCATTTATCGAACATGGATGATTGAAACCTTTGTTGTCAAGTTCTCGTAGTATAGTAAGCGTATAGCTCTTGAGAATGCTAACTTTGTTAGCGAAATGCGCGTCGAGTGAAAGTGACGTAGTTTTGGTGTTTTGGGTAGCTTCTATTTCTTGAATTATCATTTATAGCTAATTTTACCTTCCGAAAATGTACTAAACTTTTCATCAATTTAATGAATAGTGTGTTCTGACTACAGTTCAAAAACGTCAACATAGGTACCAACCTTGATAATTATGTGAACCAGAGACAAATTTCCCTACTCATCTTTTTAATGCAATTAAATTATTCTTTGAAAGATATGAGTGATTTTCTTTAACCCAAGAATTATCATGAATGAATGAACCGTAATTCATATATAAATTAATTCAGTTCCCCCTTTTCAATTTACATAAGTACAGACAGGTCCCTGTTGATCCTACACTTATTCCCGCATAAATAAGACTAAATCCATCCCTGTGGCAGTATTTACGTTCCACCTGAAACAAAACATCTGCCTATGAGTTTTCACTAATTGAATATGACGCCAAAGAAGACCAAAACATCCAAGAACTCGGCATTCAGTTATTTCAGAATTATTCTGCTCGTAACACTGTGGAATCATAAAGATCAAAGGTAGCTTGGGCTTTGAGAACTTTCTTTGCTCATCCTTGGCCTTCGGGTTGGTGCTCAAGTCACCTTAGAAAAATTAATGATAACGTTTTGTTTTGGAAGGAAGTAAGTGATACTTTCGTTTATTTTCTCATCAAACCATTTTTGACTTGGATATGGTTTCTTTGTTTGTTTATATGGACAATATCTGCACTATGGCTAAAGATAGATAGACAGTGCCGGTTCAACCAGGGGTCTTTTGGGTGCTACAGCAAAATCTGCTCCAATAGTAACGAGTTGATGTTAAAAAGTTCAAGCTCAAATTCACAATTTACGGTGGTTAAAAGAAAACTATAGAGATGAAATAAAAATTCTTCGGCATTTTCGATATAAATCTAATTTTAAAACAACAAGTCGATACCGCCGCGTCCGGCGTCTGCAGGTCGTATTGCAAGGGGAAAAATATTTGGCGGTGTGCTTACAAGAACCCCCCCCCCCCCAAATAAACTAATAAACATTAAGATGTGAGATATATAATATATTTTGTCTAGAACCACATAGAAATATGCCCATTTTGTGCTCTTTATCGATCAAGGAAGTAGGCTGATTGTATACACTTTTTCATTTCTACGCGAGCTGTACTGTAATGATAATTTCACTACAGGATATTTCATTTTCAATGACTTTCACGAACTACTAGAGTGTCATTATATGTATCAACGAATTTTATGATCATAAATAATATAAGATCGAATCAAGTTTGTTAACGTCTGTCTGATAATTTGACATTTCATATTAGTATTTACAAAATTTGTTCAAAGAAAATAAGTAATCGAAAATGAGAAGTGATAGTGAAGATGATTTGACATTGACATCGCTAATTTCAATATGAAGAGTGATGACAATCGAATTCTATATTTTCATATAGTTGGCACGCAGTGTCTATAGCAGTTAATTTCAGCAATTTATTATGTGGGGTGACGGTCGTTGATGGATGGTTGGAGGCGAGGGTTCAAATCCAAGCAACCACCTTTTCACAGTTGGCTGTCTGTCTAATTGTAAACTAACCAATTTTGACTTATCAACTTATTCAACTTCAAATATCTCGAAAACCGTTGATGTTTGTGAAACGAAACGTATTCCTTTTTTGTATAAGAAATATCGGGGATTAAGAAAAAGAAGACGAAATCGATATTAATCCAGTGGCGTGAAAGTTGGGGAGGGGCGAGTGGGGGTACCCACCTGCCGTACGCCCTTGTTTAGAGTTACAAACACATGATTTGCCTTGAAATATGATACTGAATGCTGTTAAATGAAATACCAAATTTCATTAAGAAAAGTTAAGCCGTTATGGAGTTAGTCTGGAAAATATATTTTTTTGTATCACTTTCAAAACTCTGTAACTCGGTTAATACTCATTTTAGGGTATATGTTTATTGGAACTTTCAGCCTTAAAGAAGTGAGGATTCTACCCTCGGAGTTTGTCCCCTTTATTCTGGGACTCCCTGTATATATATGCAGAATATGATTAAGCGATTATTTTCAAAATTTAGTGAAGAGAATGCCGATTTTATGGGTAGTTGAAAATGAGGCAGGAGTAAAACAAAGTTTTTTATTTGGCATGCATAAGTGGGACCTGTCACACTACTTTAAAATTGTTGCATATAGTACAAAGAGGGTATGGGTTGCTGCTTCAGTATAAAAATTCCATATTTACTAAATTATTCATGATTTTCAGATCATCCGCAAACATCTCCGTGAAGTGCGACAAAACACTTTTTAGGTACACAAATACTCGTATATTATGTTTGTATGAGAAGGTAGGAGTCTTCAGAAATGATATAAACTTTTCCTTTTCCTTCTCTTTAGCAGAGTTATGACCAATCAAATAGTCGGCTCCACCAGAACTTTCAGCGGCCGGTAAGGGTGAACGTGAAATTTGATGTCGGCGTTCAATCACGTTTTCTGGGAAAACGAGCGCATTTCATAAGAAATTACTAGGAATAATTTTTGTAGAAAATTGAATTTTTTTTCACCTTTTTGAGTTGTTTTTCCGTTAAATCATATATTTTCTAAGATTACAGCAAAAATCTATTTATATATTTTTGAACGAAAAAAAAAAAATGTTCCACCCTTGGAATTTTGGTAAACAATTTTTTTTCGTGTCATCATTATTGCACAGGTTTGAATGACAACACGAGGATTTATATGCATCTTGTCCTACTCACGCGGCTCACATTGTTCACAAACTCATTTCCTAATTGAAACACTGTTTTGTGAGAAAATTGGTCTTTGAAACAAACGTAGCCGAACATACCTTGATTTCCTTCAAACAAATTTCAACCATAAAGGAAAAACATTTTGACATGAGTAAGTAGCGAATATAATGAAACATCCAAAGAATGAAATTACAGCATCTTTGTAGGTGAATTTCTGATATTAACGTTTCTAATTTTAACTCGCTTTGTGCAGTAGACAAGATGAAATGAACATTTCCACAGTGAATTGTTTGATATTAAACACAAATGTTTTCCAAATATTACGTTTACATGTCATAAACGCGTCTGAAGTTGAGAGAGGTATGTCTTCACGTCTTCGGTTTTGTTGGAAATCATTTTCACTCATCTCAGATTACTGGAAATGACTTGAGAAATGTTTAGCGAGATATATTCTATAAGGATGCTTTTTGAAAATGAGCATGCTTATAGTAAAATACTCTTGGAAAGTGTGTCTCAGATGTATTGGATTGCTTGATCTCGGATGGAAAAACCTCGACACACTCATTATCCCTCCCTGTGGTATACGTGTAGATGAACTTTTGATGTCAACAGATAATCAACCGGCTGTATAAATAAAAACAAGCATAACCTTTTCTTTTCAAAATATGAATCAATTCCTTTCAAAAGTAGGAATGAAAATGGAAGAATAAACTTACACTTAGTGTGGCAAAAGCTTTCAGGGTAAACGTTTTGCTCAAAGTAAAACAATTCCATAATTTTTTACTTACCGTCAACGAAAAGCATATGCTTTATAATATACAATGTGTCCCAGCTGAAACTTGTCACCTTCCTTATCTCCGAAGTCGGAGAAAAAATTGAAAATCGCTCAGACCCGTCGATTTTTATTGTGCTGGCAACCCCCCTCCCAGCACCCTCTACTTCAGAATTTACAATGGGACTACCATACTTGTGATACATCATTTTGTGGGAAATTCAATCACAAATACATCGGTGTAATGCAATTAAGAATCGATCAAGTGTTGTGGAAGTTTCAATAAAGACTAAGAGTTATCAACATATTTTTATTTTTCATTACTTAAAAGGTTACCATCAGAAGGTTCGAAATGTGAACCATTCAGTTCCATACAGAAGTATAAAAGATTTTCGAATTGCCTTCGCACATTTCTGGAGTCACTGTACAACTCTCATCTGGAATTCTTCTGCGCCTTTACACGAACAAACTCAGTTGGATCTTTATCATAACCTTACCTAAGGTTTGTTTTGGTTCCTTTCATTACCGATTCTGAACCAGTTTTGAACAGTTGCATAATCAAATCTTGGAAATCTAATTGCCCAAAGCTTGTCAGACTTCAATTGTGCCACTACTTTGGACGGTTCTAGGACGGATCTAACTTGGAACCAAAACAAGCCAAGTCTCTTTCAGTGTAGAAGTTCTTGATTCATTGAACAAACTACAATTTTCACAGCAGGAACAAAAAACAATGCATGACAGTAAGTTATGACACGTGTGCGCAAACAGCGCAGAATGGTTATGTGAAAAAAACCTTTTAGGTACTTATGTTACATTTGCATGAGAAGGTAAAAGCATTCAGGAACATAATACACTTTTACTTTTCCTTCTCTGATAATTTTTAGCAAAGTTATGATAAATATTATGTTCGACTCCGCCGAAACTTGCAGTGGCGGGTGAACGGGAACCTGAAATTTGATGTAGGCGTTCAGTCATATTTTCTGAGGAAACGGGAGCATTTTCAAGGAGATTGCTGAGAATTAAATTATTTTTCACCCCGTTGAAACCGTTTTTTAAAAAACCATATACTTTCCAAGATAACAGCAAAAAACTGTTTATTTAATTTTAAATGAAAAAATTTTGGTAAACATTTTTTTTTCTTGTTTGGCATGGTTTCAACTACTATCATGCCAAATTTGGTGGTGCTACAATCGATCTACGTCTCAAAACGTAATTATACTGGATTATTATACGCTTGGAAATTTCGTATTTTTCAATATGCGGAATGTCAAGTCGTTTTCTGTAACGTTAAATGAGCACTTCTAGAGTAGTGATTGAGAATTGAGTCTTTCCCTAAGTTATTTTCATTCGAAGCAGTTAATACACAAGAATTTTTTTAACCATCCCATTTCATAGCATTACACTTTACACAGAACTGAACCCGTGAAAAATGCACTCGGATAAATCTTGATGAAACTGCTAACGGATGGTTCCATTGCTATAATGTATGAATTTTGTTTTGTTTACAAAACACTTTATATGTTTTGTTATTCTCTTTTTTGAGGTTCTATTGGTATGTCCAATGTAAAACAGGACGCTTTTCTCAGCCGATCTATTTGTTTTTTTTTTAGATTTATTTGTTCAAGCGGTTTCCGGGCATAATGCTTTCTTTATTCCTGTTTGTCTATTCTCGTTTCAAGATGTCGTTTTTTCTGGTAAAGGAATACTTCATTGCATTCCGAAAACCGAAGATGAATGAAGCATTAGCCCCGAAAACCTTCTAACAACAAATATTTCTTGCCTCGCAAAACACTCGGTCAGAACTCCCCGATTTTGAGAAAACTGATAGACAGCGAAACTGTAGAAAAATAACTATAATAATAATAATAATAATAATAATAATAATAATACTCCTTCATAAACAGCCGTAGAGTGTACCCAAAGGCATAGCCTTTAACAAAAAACTTTTTTGCTGGAATCTTGTGTTGTTCATATATTATTATTATTATTTTTTTTCATCAAATCGGAAAGAGACCACGTATTATGGGTCTTGGTGGCGCGCAGTTAGTGTTCCCGCTTGCTAAGCCAAGGTGCGTGGGTTCGAGTCACCGCCCCGTCACCGGTCTTGTGTATTGCATCACACGTTAAAAGGTGAGGGCTGCATCTTCCCTAGCTAGCTCAAGTCTCTCAAGGACTTCTGAGGGTTGCTCGTAAGGGGGCAGCCGGATGATAGAAATAAAAAATAACAAAACAAAATAACAAAATTCTCATTGAGAGTATATGTAGAAGGATATATTCCCGCTCCAGTTGGTACCTTATTTGGTACTAAAAGTTTTAGTAGATTATTTTGCGAAAAACCGAACAAACATTGGATTTCTAGGAATTTTGGAAAAACCAAAAAGATAACGTTCTATGTATATGTCCTTATTGAGAACTGTTTATCGACAGCGGAACCTTATGTTCATGAATGTATCCTGTTGTTCTTCATACATGTTACAGATTTGCTTTTCATGGGTTATTACAAACCATTCAGGCCGGACCGAAAATCCAAAGGCGGCGGTGTGGGTATATTTACGTGAGAAATAAATTACAAGTTGAGCTACTAAAGTATTCCAACAGATATTCCGAAGGTTAAAAGGTAAGGCCTCCAGAAGTCTTCTAAAGACTTCTGAGGATTGCTCGTAGGGGTGCAGACGGATGACGGTTTTTTACGTGAAAATATGAGTTTTTCTTCATTCAAGCATGTGTTCCAACTTGCTTAGTTTTCAAGATACAGGGTGTCAAAATTTTTACCAAAAATATATATAATTTTATTCCAAGTGCATTCAAATAAGCTTTTTATTACCGCAAATAAGCATGACAAGTTTTATCAAAATCAGCCAAAAAGTTTTTGAGTAATGAATAAAAAACTGATTTATTCTAAAAACTTTGACAGCCTGTATCTCGAAAACGAAGCAAGTTGGGCCACATGCTCATATGAAGAAAAAGTCTTATTTTTACCTAAAAACCGATACTGATCGTTTGGCGGTTTAACCCTGGGTCACCCTGTATAATAAATGAATAAATAATTTAAAAGAGGCAGTATTTCTTTTAGTGTCCTGAAAATTACTTTATCAAGGACAAAACGTCGAAAACGGTTCAATAGTCGATTTTTGACCCCAACCCATTTTCTTGTTTGTCACAATGAATTTCATTCTGTAAATTCTTTCACATACATAATGGTTCCTATATTTGTGTATCCGATTGTACCTGTTTTTGCTCACTGACCCGACCGTACAGTCTATCCTTTTCCTTCCGATTGCCTTCTCACGTTATTTGAGTGGGAATTTAACATTTTCATTTATGTTTGTTTTACTGTAATCCATATATCTATGATCATTATAAAGTTCGAAATATACACTATATCCATCATTTATCACTGCCTGCCTCACAAGTTCAGATCATCTCGGTCAATTCTAAAGTTAGAATTTTAAATGTTACTACTTTAAAACACAGAAAGTTGACATCAAACCATTACTTCATTTTATATCAGAAAAAATATTATTTTTGGAAATGTGTAAATGCAATTCAACTTCCGTAAGGACAAGTAGTGATATTTTATCAGATATCTGTATCCTGTTATGTAGGATTATTGGAGACACGGCTATTTTGACTTAACCTATAATCCAGCAGAAGGTTATTTTCAATTTGCTCATTATTTTTTTAGGCATATTGATACAATATCTGCTTCGTTTTAATGAGATTGCAGAAGCATCAATTTTTCTCTTATTAAATAAGCCATCAAATTCGAACACTGTACTTAACATTTTCCCTATAAAATTACAGCAGTTAAGATATTGCACTCGAGAATATCGTTTTTCATTATTAATATGTAGTGAAAAAGATTGACTGTAATTTTAAAAAAATCGTCAGTACAGTAATAATTTATTTGCGACATCATAAATATTTCCAATCTCCCGCCACCGTTAATAATTATCGAAAGAGTTCGGTAATGTATTCTGAATTATTTTCCAGCCAGTTTGATGGATTGGGAATATTGAGTTACTCGAGGGATTGTAAAACGTAATGGATACCTTGTTGCCAATAATAAAATATGTAGATCCATTAAGGCTGAAAGCCATTCGATACCTTGGAATGGACGAGATAGAGGGTCATAAATATTATGTGCCTAAAGTCGTTTGATAAGGTTTGACACTAAGCACGTGGACTTTGTCGAATCAAAATTCGCAAACATTGCATGTGACAGTGTCACAGGGCAAACTATGGAATCGTAGATCCAGAAGAGTACCTACTTTAAAAGAAGGATCATGATTTTACTCATAGGTAATTCTATTGATCAACTCCACTCGAGATTCCAGAATCATATATCTATCTTATCATCTTTGCCTATATATTTTTATTTCATCAGTTTGTTGGAAAAACCAGCCTAGTTTTGAAGAAGACGGTTTCACATTATATGAAACATTTTTGGAATGGAACTCATTGAAAGGTGAATTAGATGAAATGGCTAAAAGAACTGGGGTGGGATTCTGCGTACCATAGAATTCTATTGTCGATAGAAAAAGTGAGATGACTTATGGTTGAATTCATGGGAGAGAAAGAGACAAAACTGTCGGCAATAGAATTATATGGTACACAGAATTCCACCCCTGTTTCATTACGACCAACCTGTTCTATCGAAAAAATCGGAGAATGTTAGCAGGAATTGATTCCGAAAATTTATGAAGTTTTGGCCACGTGTTACAACATGTAATCCTTGGAGTTCATTGTCCTTACTGAAACGTCTCAAAACCTATTCGAAGAATTCCACAGATGAGGAGAGACTGAATGGATCGGCTTCATTGTTAATTTATCGAGTAAAAATCATTGACAACGAGAAGACCATTCATTTATGGACAGCAAAAAAATTTAGAAGTCTCAAGTTTATTCTATGATGGGGATCTGACGCCTCTATATAATAACAATAATAATAATAATAAATGTATTTTATTGAATCGATTTGATCCAAAGGGCTATCGACCGAGGTCCTTTTGCCCATCCCCTGTATATTTTCTATAAATGTGTTTTGTTTGTTTTGTTGTTCAAGAATAGTATATTAAAGTATGAGTGGATAAAAAGGTCTTTCAAATACGCGCGAGTGCTCGAAGTAGAGCAAGTTTTTGAAAGATCAGTTATCCACGACTATTTCTTGTTATTTTTTCAATTGCTGCACTTTTAAATCATAAATACTGGTTTCGTTATTATAAATAATGGAAATAAGAACTCATAATGTAAAATAGTTGAATTCGTGATGTGACGTCAGTATACCTTTCGTTAATGTTTGAATAAAAGTTTTGCATTTGTTTGTAATATTTTATTTGACGTTACAAGAATAGAATAGAATAGAATAGAATAGAATAGAATAGAATCTTTATTTAACCAAGTTACAATAAATATTGTTTTCGGCAAGTCAATTATGGCAAAGGAGAAATACATTAAAAACTATGTAAAAAAAAAATTTAAAATATATAAAATATATGGTATATAGCTACAGTATAATATGTAAATTCAAAGTTTACAGAATATAAAATGAAATAATACATAAAATTTAAAACCGTTGAACAATCCAGTTTTTTTCTGTAGGTCAATTCTGGCAAGGAAAGGAAATAAAAAAAAACAGTTTACATGTACATTCATGCAAAGAATAAAGGATATATAAAATTCGAAACCGTTGAACAATCCAGTATTTTAGTTAACCTTGAAAATATTTTTGGTTAATGATCACCGGTGACATAGCAGTTTCCTCGATAATTTTGTCGCTCAGACTCAAAAAATGGTGTATGAAAGTATTCTTCAACTGTATATGAACAATGAGTTAAAATATGGTTTTTGATTGTAGATTTGAATTTTCCAATATTATTTAACGATTTGATAGGTAAGCAATTGAATTGAATAAATTCAGATCTAGTGAATTTTTTGTCGAGTTTGTGAGCCTGTGATGAGGTAATCTCAAATGATCAGCATTCCTTGTAAAATAGTTATGGATATCTGCATTGGTCTCTAAGTTGGCTTTATTTTTATTGATTTCTATTAATGAAAGAAAAATGTATAATGATGGAAGGGGCATTATATTTAAACTTTTTAAGATTTCTTTACAATGGTCTCTGAAACCAGCACCAGCTAAGATCCTGACAGCACGTTTTTGCAAACGGAAAATGTTGTTAGCATGACAAGAGTTACCCCACAGCAACGTACCGTAACTGAGATGAGAATGAAACAGAGCGAAATAACATGATCTCATAGTTTCTATGGATAACTGTTTACTCAAATTGCGTAGCACGAATATGCTTGAGAGTTTTCGGCAAAGTTGTTGGACATGACAGGACCAATTAAGTTTATCATCGATGACTAATCCAAGCAGCTTCACACTATGACCTTGAGCAATGTTATTGTTCGTTGAGATGATAAGATTCTGTGTTTTATCGTCATTAAGTTTCAAATTATTGGAAGTAAACCATTTTCTAGCTCGAGTAGTAGTTATCTGTTTATCTTCAAATCTTCTATATTCGCGCTAGCATCAACCAAAGTTGTGTCGGCCGCAAAAGCAACGCAAGTCTTGGGATACATATTGCAGAATAGGTCATTCACATAAATAATAAATAAGAGAGGTCCTAACACAGAGCCTTGCGGTACTGCATGTTTGACAAGTCGATATTCAGATGATGAATTTTTGATGCTCACACATTGTTTTCGATTGCTCAAATATGACCTGAAGAAGTCGAGCGGCAAACCCCTGATTCCGAAAATCGTCAACTTTTCGACCAATATTTCGTGAGAAACACAGTCAAGAGATCACATAATGTAACAGATACACTTTTACCACTCTCCAGACCTTCCACTATGTCATTCACTATCCTGAAGACTGCCTGGGTTGTACTACATTTTTTTCTGAACCCAAATTGGCATTTGTCAATGAAATTATCGGATTCCATATACATCATGAGCCTTGATTTTAAAATTATTTCAAAGAGTTTTGAGAAAATTGGAATTATTGAAATTGGGCGGTAATTGTCGATTTTTGCAGCGTCGCCTTTTTTGAAGAGAGGTATAACTTTTGTTAACTTGAAAACATCAGGAAAGTTCCCGTCACGCATACATGAATTGAAAAGTAATGTTAGCGGGCGAACTAAAATATCTGTCAAGTTTTTCACAATTCTGCTATTTATATTGTACACGTCAGTGCAAGCAGAATTTTTCAATTTAGCAATAGCTTCAATGATTTCATTTTCAGTGATGGGTTCTATGAAAAATGATTTGCAAGGACTGGAAATGTGTTTCATGTAAGTGATTGCATTTGTATCCGATATATCTTTGGGAGGTGTCTTAATGATATCTTCCGCGATTGAGGCGAAAAAGTTGCTTAAATCAGAAGTTTCAATGTCATGTACAGATCTATTGGAAATATGTTTGTTCCTTTCATAATTTACTAATCGCCAACTATCACGAACTTTATTTTCAGAATTTGCAATGTAACGATCGTAAGTACATTTTTTACTTTCAATTATTTTGCGTTTGTATTGCTTTTTAAAAATATTGTACACTCTCAGGTCACTTGGATCCCTAGTTGAATCAGAAATCGTTTTGATACATGATAATGTATCCCTCATACTTCTCAAATTATTGTCAAACCAATCAACAGGTTTTCTGTTGTTATTTGAGTGACATTTTTTAAGTGGAAAATGTTGTTTTATTAGGGAATCAAAATTTGTCACCATGAAATTTGCAAGGAAATCAGAATCATTTGATGTGTCATAACTTAACCAATCTAATTCTTCCAGAGATGTTTTCAGGTTTTCGATGCCACGAGAAGAAAACGTTCTGCGCCAAACATTAGAAGTGTTATTTTTCTCAAGTTTCAAAGTCATAATCTGAGCTCGATGATCAGCTATGCACGCATCAAGTACTCGAGTTTCATAACTAGTTTCAATAAAATTTGTTAAAATATTATCAATGCAAGTAGATGACTGTGGGGTAACCCTCGTATAGTCTGAAATCGTTACGTCAAGACCAAAAAAAGAAACAAGGCTAGCTAGTTCGGTAAGTTCAGGTGAAATTTTTCGAAAGTTTATATTAAAATCGCCAAGTAATATTACTTTTCTGAATTTATTCGTAGAATACGATAACACTTTTTCTAATAATTCGAAAAAAGTATCAATGTTTCCATTTGTTGATCTATATAAAGTGATGATTACGGTTTTAGATTTCACGAGTTCAATAGCGCAAAACTCGCCATCAATTTCACTAGAGAATTCTACCAATGAAATTGGTTTGTATTCCCATTTATCATTTGTGAAAATAGCGACGCCACCATGGATTCTCTGTACTCCTGTCAGCTCAATAATCATAAAATTGTCATTTAGACTTCACGGTTCTCAAAACCATCTAGCCGTACCATTCTAGCACAGTCCCTAACATTAGTGGACACCACACTACACGAACTTACTGTATGAAAGTTCAGCGGTAGAATCGCGTATCATGACAGAGGTGGATCATGTATATCCGACAACGCATCTGGTCATATTCACATCGGTCAGACATGTTCTGAACGTTTGCAGCCCTAGGCCATTCACGATCCAGTGCCTCCCAAAATGCGAACTTCGGTCTTGGGAATGTAACGAAATCGTGAATTTGTCTTTTGAATGCAAGAACAATGAGGCGATTGGTAATCTTGAGTTACTTCTTCCATAATTGATTTAGGATATGTTCCAAAAGTAACCAGTTGCTAACCGCTACTAACCAGAAATTTGACAGCGGTTATCTGAAAAATTTATAATTACTGGTTACTTTCGGAACACTTTGGTGATTGTGTTGTGATTACTGATTGGTGTGTCTGGTGACAAAAAAAATTACATTTAACAGCACAACGCATAAATACATGAGGCAGCCATTAGACTGTCCAGCGTTCCCAATTCTTCCTGGCAATAACCACAAAAGCACATATCTTCAGTCAGAAAAATCGCAATTAATGATAAGTATATATACAGTTAATAGAAAAAGTAGCATAGTGAAATACTGCAATAGCAATCCATAAATTTGTGGAAAGATAGGAGATGGGACAATTACAATTCACAATCAGTCTCATTACATCTCAAAATCTCAAATAAAACAACAAAATGAACAGTTTTAAGTTTTACGGTTGTCAGTTGTCACTTTTGTCAATCTCACCGCAGAGGAAGTGTTGGTTAGTAAATTGACATTTGGTTCACCAGCTTTCAGGCAACCGTGTTTCAAATATCACCACTTTTTCAGGATCACCGAACTAGCGGTGATTTTCGGAACACCAAACCGCATTTTCGGTGACTTTTGGAACATATCCTTAGTGTGCCTAATTGAAAATGAAGATATTTGAACTGAAGGTTTAGACTGACATGGAGCATCTCAGGGTTCCGTAGTAGGTATTACATATTCGAAGTTCGATCTTGATTGAGAGATCACCATTGTAGTACACTCCCATCGCACTGGTGACGACACAAACTTCCAAAGCATCTAAAAATTTCCCATCTCTCTCTATCGCTCTCAACCCAACCTTGGATGCTCCGGTTCAACATTCTATACTATTTGATGTTTTTTTGTGGGAGATTGGATTAAATAATCTCTAGTTCATTATTAGTACCAAGAATTACTACTCCTAATTCTGCGACATCTCATATTTTCCAGTTCAGTTTTCCATCTCACTACATATAACATTTCTGATACATTTTTTCCTATTCATGGACAATAATATATATCAAACATTCAAAGTCTTCATTATTTTGAGCAACACTACAAATATCAAACAAAGTTTGAACAAGCAGAATGAGCCTGATTTTGAACAAGCAAAATGAGCCTGACTGGAACATATTTCAAGAAAAATGCCTTCTAAATTTTTTTCCAAGAATTAAACAAACATGATCTAACGGTTTCATTTGACAGTGGTTGTTTTCGGTTGGACATTGACCGACGAAAATGTCCCTATTGTATAGGATTGTGATAATCGATTTGGCATTATTTGATAATGGTCGTCCGTCAAGCACACACTATCAATCAAGTGGGTGATTGTAGGCACTCTTATAAATAATGCATTCCATCCAAATAGTTTCCATGATTGAAGTGTACGTATACACGCTGCATTCTCCTGCAACCAGGGTCAAACTATGGTTTGAAAATTAATATTGTGGAGTGGTCCCAATGCACCGATGTCATACAGAAACCAATTTCCCTTTAATAACCAATCAAAATGTATTCATTCAAAGCATATCGAATTACGTAGTACGTGATAAACATATATCGACTAAAAAATATACATACATATTGCCGTGGGTCGAGCATATGAGATTTAGGTTGTACTTGTGAACTTGTCCTATGCGAATTACTTTTCGTGCTTCTATTTGCAGGAATCGACTGAAACGATTCATTTCATTCAGCCAACTTATATTATTTTTAAATGAGGATATGAAGTTTGCAAATACTATAGCGAGTATTCCAGATCTTTCGTCACAGCTGATAACTCAGTTATGCTAGTTAGAAAAAAAAATACCCATTTCAAACCTTTCTCCTCTGAACCAGTTCTGCCTAAGTCCTCACACCCCGGTGGGCCCACCGGTAGGGTCCACCATTCCCCCTACATCAAATACCCTCCTACTAGGAAGACCAAGACTCTACTCTCAATGAGCAGAAAGGAAATCAGACTAATGGTAAGGCTCCTGACAGGTCACTGACATCTAAATAAGCACCTCAACAATATATGTATCACGGATGATACTGAATTCAGGTGGTGCTTGGAGGATGAGGAATCAGCCACCCACACCACATCCTATGGATTGCCCAGCAGTGGCACCAATAGTACCCACAGCTGAAAATTCAGTCCCGCGGCAAGTTTTAGCATAAGCCCTATGGATCAGAACTGTTAGGGAAGAACAAAGTTGCTGTAAACATGCTTGCCGTTCTGATCCTACTCTACCCCTTTGGATTGGTGAAATGAACTCAAAAACAGCTGCGACCACTACATGTAAAAACTCGTAAATAATGCATCTTCATAGAAGCTTGAATCCGAATCGTCCGTTCCTCGGCTATACGTATACAAAAAGGGAGGCCGTGGTCATTTCGGTTTGGAGTGTCCATATATTAGATGGAGCCTGTAAAGTCATCAGGAGTTCAGATCCTACATGGACAATGGAGAATAAGGGATCATAATATTCCTTTTCAATTTTAAAACTATGTTTTTATTCAAACCTTTATATTGCTTTGTCACTTTTTTTGTATGTCAAATTTATTAGTTTTTTTAAATCTTTGTTTTCATTTACAACTTTATATTGCTTTCTCACTTTTTTGTATGCCAAAATTATTAAGTAGCTTTTAAATTATTCTACCTGTTAAGATTTTCACATTAGTGTAATACAGGGTGTTTCCGAAATTGGAGCAATTAAGAATTTTTTTTTTCGACAAAAATGTATTATTTCATTTTATTTTGTTTTGTAATTTTCTACTCCCTATTTCATTTATTGATCCAATTTCTGAAACACCCTGTATAGATGTTATGCAACTGTATTATATTCTTTCATGACCGAAAATGAGTGAAACGGAATGAAATGAATTGAAATGAAAAAATAGTAGTACGTCACTACTAACAAACGAATTTGAATATTAAAAAAAAAAAAAAATCCGTTAACCAGCTGTCGTCGAACGGCAGCCCTCAAAAGTCGAAACTTGTGCGAGCTAAAGATTAACGAGGTCTTACCTTTTAACATGCTGTTCCTAGCACTTTTTCGGGCCATCAGATAAAAATCTGTAGTCTCTAAGGGTTCGAACCTAGCCGATCAGCAGTCAATGGTTTCGAACGCGAAAGTCTCAAACACTGAGCTACATACTCTCATTGAGTGCCCCTTAACTTTTTTGTCCTACGCGCCGTCCTTGTTTACTACTAAGCCAACCGGTCAGAGTTGATTTTCCTACCATTTTTTTTGTTGCGTGGCAATGACGATTGCAAATCATACTACCTGAAATCGTATATAGGGCGGAAGACCAAAATTATACAGTGTGCTATCCCCACCAAAAAAGTGGAAAACCAATTGGAAAAAAATTACCATTTGTATACGTGGGAAAGCGCCGAACCTGGATTCACATAAGTTTGATCTCTTTCGAACGATTGATTAACAAAAATACGTTAAAATAATGTATCTGTTAACACTTTCACACAAAAACAGCGGCACAGTTAGCCTCTTCTTGGAACCACTGACTGAAGCCATGAGCAATCATAGACACATCGACGAAGCGTAGACAAAACAAAAATATTGAATTTAAGGTGCGAGCAAAAAAAAAATCATCACAGATTGGACTAAAATTTCACATGTAGGTTTTCACATGATGAACTAGTACACCATTTAATTTTCGGTAAAAAATTATTATTGTCTTGTAATATACAATGTGTTCTCAGTTAGCTGAAATCCGCTTCCAATTTGAATTCACACATCATTTCTCGAAGAGAATAAATACGACCTAAATCTGAGGATTAAAATATCTGTGAGTTTTGAGTAAGAATGTAGTTTAAAAAAATTAAAACATTCTTCAGATACCTACTATATTCTGAGAATTGACTAACCACCTCGTACATGCCTTTTTCTTTTTTCAGGGTGGCCGTGCAACTCTGGAGTCTTGCTGTAACAATCACTCATTTCTAGGGCATTGGACATAGGACCCCCCTAACATTTAAGTTATTTTCATAATTATATAAAAAGGATTTTTCCTCTCCATGTAAGTAACCTATGCATCCTAGTAACAACAATACAGCATGTTAACATTTGTTCTAGAACTCGCATAAATAAAGCTGGAGATGGATTCTTGCTGAATCCGAAACATGTACCCCCTCCGAAATTGATATTTGTTAGAAGTTGTGGAGATGATTTTGTGATATTTCATCCCGTTTTGTCCAAGAATGCTTACATGTACTTCATTTATATAGGTGATTTAAAGTTGTATAGCACTGTATATACAATGAATCAATCAAGAATACAATAGAGAGAGAAAATTTTTGCAATGATTCCAATCCAACGCGAGAACCAAAAAATTCACACATTTTAATGATGAATTAATTGACAACTCAACGATTTGTCCATTCAACAACGCTCTTCCTTTTCTCGGACGAAGTCACATACTCCACATAACCCCCCATTCAATCCCGAACTCTATGAATTCAAAATATTTCAATATAACTATCATAAATAATATCAAAGAGACACTAACATAATATGATATTGAAATGAAGGCCGTTTAAGCTGACCCTTGAGCTCCCTCAAGGGTCACTCGTGCTCCTGAATTACACTGTACACGTGACTCCAAACTTAATACGTTTGTCCCTTCTTACTTTCTATTGTAAGAATTTTCACATTCGGGTGTTGATAAAGTGCTTTTGGGGTGTGCAATACCAGAAGTATTCGGAGGGAAAGATATGAGTGTTTCAAGCTAGTCTGAAATTGATGATTGTAGAAAATACTTGAAGAATGTGCATGGAGAATAATAAAATATAAAAAACTTTTTGAAGATAAACTTTTATTCAAATGCGCTAAAAAGTAAAAAATAATTTCTTTAGATGTGAGTTACAGATTCAAAAGCTTGCCGTCTAAAGTTTTCGGTTCAAGCTTTCGAATCTGTAACTCACATCTAAGAAATAATTTTCACTTTTTTGAATGAAAGCTTATCTTAAAACTTTTTTTATTTTATTTTATGTTGGGCTTTTTAGTTAGTACGCATTGATTTATGGATTTCAGAGAAAGCATCATTATTACAAGGGCCGTTTGCTGTGAGTTTGCTATCTAGCTCTTCAATGAGGAGGCTACCTAAATATTCACTCGTCACCCATCATATGAATTTTAACAAAACATTCCTGATCTTGGACCCCAAATAAACCCACATAGCAATTTTGAATAGAATCAGACCATGACTGCAAAACTCGTTCGCTATCGAGGATTTGTGAATTTTGACAAAAAATCCATAATCTTTGACCCCGAAAACCTCCTCATATCAATTTAGAATCGAATCGTACCATAATTACAAAACTCATCCGCCATATTGGAGCTGACATATTTAATTTTGACTCCGAAAACCCCCACATACTAATTTAGAATCGAATCGGACCACCATCACAACTCATTTCCCATCTTGAATTTTTGAGTTTTGATGAAATAATCATAATTTCCTACCCAGAAAACCCCTAAATACCAATTTTGAATAGAATCGAATCATAATTACAAAACTCTTCCGCCATATTGGATCCACCAGCTTGAATTTTTCATTTTGATAAAATAATCATAATATACGCCCCAAAAACCTTCAGATATAAATTTTGAGCACCATCCATGATTACAAGGGCCGTTTCCTGTGACTTTTGAGCTATCTAGCTCTTCAATCAGGAGGCCTCCTAAATATTCACTCGTCCACCATCAAGAATTTTTACAAAAAATCCATAATCTCCGACCCCGAAAACCTCATATCAATTTAAAATCGAATCGGACCATAATCACAAAATTCGTCTGCCATATTGGATCCACCATTTTGACTTCTTCAATATTGACAGAAGAATCATAATTGCCGACCCCAAAAACCCCCATATACCAATTTTGAATAATTTCTGATCATAATTACAAAACTCGTCCGCCATTTTGTTTTTTCTCTGCCAAATTTCAAACCAATCGGACGATTAGAAGTGTGTCATATTTAACTTGCAAGATTTGATTACGACAGACAGACACACACAGACATCAGGACATTGAAACTGAATAAAATATTTTAATAAGAACATGAGGTAACAAGAGGTTCGTTACTTTTTCAACGAAGATTGGCCACTGATTGATAAAGTGAATAAATTGAAAATACAATCCACTCTTCGTTTAATGCTTTCTGATTGGTCCTTTGAGCTGAATAATGTATATTCTTCTTCGATGTCAATCATATACCTGCAAGTAAGCAATCAAATATTTCATTCTTCAACGAGAATAAGTAGGTCAGTATATCAATTATATGATAACTTTGTTATCTCGAGAGATGTTCAATTTCACCATTTCACAGTAACAATCGGAAGCTTTTCTTTTTATAGCAGATACTGTAGGTATTTCAAACGTCATACATTTTCTACAATAAGAAAACTAGAACTTCTCATATGACCTCTAAATATAAAAAACAGTGAGACAAACATTTTTGCCTTTTGTAATAATCAAGTCAGTCATTCATTCATTTCAATAATATATGTAAAAGGTGGTACCTGAAGCTAGATAGCATGAGATAATCGGTCTCTTCCTCTCCAGTTATTGATCTGTGGTTAACAACACTTCCGATGTCGTATAAACAATGCCTGCCGTTGATCAAACATTTTGTTAATGAAAAACACGATAAATAGCACTGATTTACAATCGCCACTAGTTTTATCAAACACGATATTGAAAATTGAAATTGTTAACATTTTATGATTTTAGAACAATTGGCTATTGTCTGCCAAATACTCATTATTATTATTATTATTATTATTATTATTATTATTACTCGGTGGACCTGGCCATGGGCCGAAACGCAAGGAACTTTCCCGGGTTGAAAACAGCCCAGGAATATTTTTGCCGGACTAGGCCGTTGAAATCGGTCCTTACGGATTTTTTATATAAATTTTAGACAGTAAATAAATACATGCAAACAACCAACTCGCATTAAAAACATTCATTGAAATATAATAATGTTACCCAGGACATTGCCTATTTTGACAAATCCAGCGAATAATTTTCATCCCATAAACCCAATACAGAATATTCTTCCCCGAACGGCCAAGTCAGTCAAATTTTTATAATAACAATTTGCTATCTTTACGAAACGTGCTTATATTGAGACGAAAAAGCTTAAATTTGGGATGTAGTTTGACAATGTCCTGTGTATTAGTTATATCTGAGGGAATTCGTCTTTCATTATACAGGGTCCTTCAAAATTTGTGATTTTACCGATAGATACAAAAATGATGAAAAGTGCATTTTTTCAAATGGAACACCCTGTGTATTGTCGAATATCCTGAAGAACAAATAAATTTGCTTTCAAATGATGTATTATATTTCTATACCTGAATAGTCATGTTTCCGAGCTACAGCAAGTTTCTATAACATATTTTGCCTGTGCATTAATAATAAAACGTTTGCGCGTTCATTAACATTAATTTTATCTAAAATTTTGAATTCCCAATCGAAATAGATAATATTTCCCAATTCAGATGATCTGTAGTGACCAGAAAAAAGCGGAATAAACTTTTTGTTTGATAAGCAGACCAAGCATTAATTTCCATGGTGTTTCTGTCAGGAGAAAGCATTTAAAAAGATTACGATGCAAATTCAAATACAGTTATTATGAATTTGTTTTATATTCACGGTGAGGATATTCAATGAACTTCATCCTTTACTATAATTTATTCCGACGTATTGAACGAAATTGTGCTGTTTGGTAAAGTTGAAGCGCCAAGAAATCAAATTAGGCCGACGCCAGTTATTAATTGGCGAGGAAGTGAATGAAATTAACGTCTTGGAGTATTTCTAGGCCTACCCTTATGTGTTGGTACGAAGAGTCGTTGTGGATTTAGGTATGCTCCGCAGTTCGATATGGAGAATTAGAAAAAAAAAAAAAACATAAAATGCATGATAATAAAAGAAAATGTTTTTCAGACACCGTGTATAAACTATGGTTAAATTATTCATCGATGTAACTAGAATCACTCAATATTTTCTGGTAACGAGTTATTTGAATTCGAATTGGACCCATTTTGGATGAAAAAGAATTTCAAAATAATCGATATTTGATAAATATGGTAAAAGTTATTTGTATTTATCAGCAAAATCCAAAGACGGAATGAAATACTGGGTTTTTCCCAATTGAAATTAGAAAGTCGATATCAGTTCTTAGTAGAGGTGGCAACACGGCAACCGCGAAAATCTATTTAAGAGCTAGATCACAATATCTTATTGTGGAACACAATATTTCAAATATTTACTTCCTAGGTCTCCAGAAACAGAAGAGCTAAAGGTTATGGAGTTTGGAATACCCTGTACAATCAGTTCATCAACTTATCTCAATAACACACTTTAATATACTACAGAACCTTTTACATGTTCTTCCTATAAGTAATTTGATCACTCTGACCGTGAAGAATAAACAATTTCGTTAAAAATGTATTTGAATAGTCATTAAAATTTTGATTATTTTTTAATCAAATGTACGTTAATGAAACGTTTTATCGTGGATTGTCGAATTTTCATAATGACATGTTTCATTTCATTCATTTCATAGCTACCTAATACAAAATATGGCAAAATTATCCATTTTTTATACAGAGTGACCCATTTGAAAGCGGGCCATCTCTCTAAAACTGTTATTTATTATCCGATTCAGAAGTTTTTTTTCAATAGATAGAGCTTTAATAGTTCTAATTAGGTGCCATGAATTCGAAATAAAAATGAAAATTTCAAGGCCTACTTCGAATGTTTTTCAAGGTCAAAAATCCAAAAAATTTACTAGCGATTTTTTTAAATAGAATTTGACGACGCCACTGGATTCACGACAATTTCAAGTGGTTTATGTGGAAATTACGTAGGAATGCGCCCATCAATAAAAAAGTTATATGGGAATAAAATTTGAAAATTATGTCAATAAATCAACCCACCACGTCAATTTCAGAACTTTCATCAAAAGTCTAACAACACCACTGGATTCAATATCATTTGAAATATATTTGGTCAGAATTTCATCGAAATCTGTTCATAAATAAAAAAATTATAAAATAATAAAATTTGAAATTAGTGGAATTTTAGGAAAATTTTATTTAAATTTTTTTATTTATGAACAGATTTCAATGAAATTCTGACCAAATATATTTCGAAATATATTGAATCCAGTGGTGTTGTTAGACTTTTGATGAAGGTTCTGAAATTGACGTGGTGGGTTGATTTATTGACATAATTTTCAAATTTTATTCCCATATTTTTGGCACCGAACTAGAACTATTGATGCTCTATCTTACTGAAAATAAAACTTCTGAATCGGATAATAAATAACAGTTTTAGAGAGGTGGACCGCTTTCAAATGGCTCACTCTGTAGAAACTTGCTTTTATTTCGGAAACCTGACTATTTAGGTATAGGAACATACTACATCATTTTAAAGCAAATTTAATTGATTTTCAGTATATTCGATAATATACATGGTGTTCCATTCGAAAAACTGCACTTTTCACTACTTTTGTATCTATCGGTAAAATCACAAATTTTGAAGAACCCTGTATTATGTAGGACGAATTCCCTTAGACATAACTGATACACAGGGCATTGTCAAACTACATTCCAAATTTGGGCTTTCTACGAATCCAACTATTGTAGTAATAAACAATTAATTAAAGCTATGTTTCGCACAAAAAATGAGGAAATCAATGAATTTCTCGAAAACCATCAGAGATAGGTATATTGAAGAATTATACAAAAATAATCGAAAAGTAGTAGTGAAGCGAAAATGCAATAATATACAGAGTGTTCTATTTGAAATATCAAAGTTGTTGCTACTTTTCAATAGAAGCGGCAACACCGCAGTGCTAAAAATATTTTAGATCGATAGAACAAAACCAATTACATCAAAAACCCAATTTTCAGAATAATCCCATGTTCCGTTCTCCAGAAACGTCTAATAGGCCATCGAGATTGGGACATCCTATATTTCATTTTACAAAACACTGTATTATATTTGAAAATAAAAACCAGTGATCAATTGTGTTCGAACATGTTCAATGCAGTTCCGATATTCCCTTTGCTCAGTCCTTTGTACGACCCAATGAATTGCGAGAGTATCCATGTAGCGGATAATTTTTTGAAAGGCGTTTCTGATACAGTTGAAATCCGAACCGAAATCACTCGAGGCAAGTTATGCATATGTTATCAATTATATCATTACCGAATTTGTAACCATGTATAAATCTATTGGAATATGCAAATACACTTTAAATGCACCATGCTGGAGAATTAAGCAAGTGGAAATCGATGCAAAATGTACACTGTTTGAGGCATGGTTTCTATTAAATGTGTATTTAATTTACAGTGTGTCTATAAAGTAACCTGTTAACTTTTGAACGGATTGGAATTTTCGGATGATTTTTTTTGTTGATGGAATGGCAGTTCATAAGCTACCTTTTGACAACAAAAAAATGTCTATCTTTCAAAATAACGGCACAACGCCATTTTGACGGAATTTTTCAAATGGCATGGGGGTCTAGTGATATATACGTCCCCAAAATTTCAAACAAAAATATTCATCCAAAACAACTCTCTTACAGTAAGCCCACCCCTGTTAACTACTAATCTAACTATCTAATCCAACATGATTTCTCTAAATCAACTTGCCGGGGGCGTATATGAGCAAAATTGAAGTAGGAAAATGAAAAACAAAGACGATTAAGAAATCGAAGTTAGGTTAGATGAGCCAGGTTAGGTTGGATCAGAACTATCTAATCCAAACCGAATTGACTGAATCAACTGGCCAATTTGAAGTCGAAAAATGAAAAATAAAAACGACTAATCAATCGAAGTTGGGTCAGATAAGCCAGGATAGGCTAAATCAAAACTATCTAATCCAAAATTATTTGTCTAAATCAACTTGCCGGGGCCTATCTGAGCCAAATTGGAGCCGGAAAATGAAAAACAAAGACGAATTCGAAATCGAAGTTAGGTTAGATAAGCCAGGTTAGGTTAGATCAAAACTATCTAATCCAACCCGAATTGACTACGGGAATACCCGTAGGACATCTTGGGGTTAATAAGACCTTGGATAAGGTCCAACAGAGGTTCTACTGGGTTCAATGCCGAGATTATGTAGACAGCTGGAGCAGAAAATGCCAGGATTGCGAAACTATCAAAGGTACCAAGACAAGGTTCAGAGGTGAAAGGAAGAAAGGAAATGTTGGTGCCATTGATGTTGCTGGACCATTTCTTGTGATGGATGATGGCAACAAATACATCATTGTTGGGACGGACTATTTTAGCAAATTACTAAAAGCCTATGCCATTCCAGGCCAAGAAGCATTCGCAGTTGCAAGATCATTGGTGGACAATATGTTCTCTACTATACAAAACACCAAACAGTTTTCGTGCCAGCAAGGTGAAATTATGCATTTGGTCGGGACGAAAAATACCTACTGCTGAGAAGAAGCGCCTGTCATTATTCGTAAAACTGTATGGGCAGTCATTTAAGATTTAATTGAATACTTGTAAGTAATTGATAAATAATAATAATAATAATAATAATAATAATAAAGGTCTTTATTAAACAGAAATAAACAGAAATATATATCTAAAGATTATACGAATATGGCGAGGTTCAATTCATTCTGGATTCCTGGCAAGGGTCCAAAATGTCTGTTCTTCCACCTAACCCAGCAAATAGATAGACACCTATGATAATTTAAAAAATGCATGTAAAAAAAATAAAAATGAAATATAATTAATACATTAGTAACTTAACGTGTAAACAAATTATACCATTGTGTGTAATCACTGGTAAAATACTTCACATAATCAGTACTGTAAACAACTATTATTGACGACTTAGTAACCATTCGAGTATCCCCGATCTAAATGCACTAGCACTTGAATACTTAATTGTTGCTAGCAGTTCATTATATATTTTCGTAATACTGTAACTGTATGAACGTTGAAATTGAGTACTTTTATGTAGAGGTACTGTTAAGGTTCCTATGGACCTGATGTTGATATTATGAACATTTGTACGGAATTTCAGTTTTTGATAAAGATATGGTGGAGTTTTATCGGCTATAATTTTTTTGAATAAATATGCAGAGTGCATATATCTTCTATTTTTCATTTTCAGCCATTTAAAGAGCCTGAACTGGTGGCTTATGTGACCATATTTTCGTACCCCGAAGATCATCCTGCTGCATGAGTTCTGCACTTTTTGAATATGATTTTTTTCTTTCGCCCTGAGACAGCGATCATACAGAACATCACAGAAATTTAGATGTGATAAAACGCCTCACTTAAAATTATTTTGACTGGCCTCGTTAAAAGGTGCCGTCTCTGGTAAATTATTTTAAGTGCTGCGTAAGCCTTTCGAAGACAATTTTAAATGTGGTTATTATAACTTAAGTCTTGATCAATGATAACACCTGAGTTTTTAACAGTCTTTTGTAGTTCAATAGTTTGATTGTATATTATAATACGATATTCATTAGTATTCAGATTATTAATTCGCAACCGATCATATTTTTTTCCTAAGAGCATTACAACTGATTTTTGTGGATTGAGTGAAAGGCAATGATTTCTGGATAGCTCAAATAGTTGGTTCAAATCAAAATTGAGTGCAGATATCGCTTGTTCAGTTTCGTCGGAATGAAAAGAAATTTAGACTTGGGTATCATCTGCATAAAAATGATGGAAGGATGACAAAAATATTTTTTCAAAATTTGATATGTATAGGGTGAAAAGGTGACCTAATATAGACCTTTGTAGCACTCCTGAAGATGTCATCAGATAACTTGACAAATCATTATTATATTTCAACTTACTTTACAGCTTGGTAAGATATATATATATACAGGGTGTCCCATATAAAACTCCGAGGGCAAATATCTGGAAAATGAAATATGTTATCCTGAAGGCAGATTATTTTGATGTCAAAGAGTCCTTGTATTCACATAGAGATCCATCACTAGGCTTCATCCGTTAGGGCGTCGCGATACCGACGCCAATTTTTTTATATGGCATCCCAGATTTTTCAATGTGATTTTAGAGTCTGCATCAAATTCTAAATACAGCAATATAGCACACTTGTAGTTCTCCTTGAATACTAATGAAAAATAGCAATTTTAATGCATATCATCAAAAGTGCCATGAATGAGTCAAAATAAAAAGCAATAACACGAGTTTAAAAAGCAATAACACGAGTTTGATCAAACCGATCTATCAGTTATAATTGCATAGCCTGTTCAGTTTCTTCTAGTTATTTGTTTCTGTATACGCAGTCAATACAAAGTAAATTAAATGTTTCAAATTACCAAAAATATTTTACTGTGACCAAAACTCGATGATAGTAACAAAAAAATTAAAGTGATAAAATGAATTATTTTAATAAGTGTTCGAATTGCTTTTCTTCATTTAGAATACACAAATTGTATCTTTTAATTATTCCTTGATTCGTAACAGCTAAAAGCACATGGAATGGAAGCACAAACATTTGTGATACTATTTTTTAGATCATCTACATTTTGTGGACGTCGCATGTAAACTAAGTCTTTAATATATCCCCACAAAAAGAAATCCAGTGGAGTCATATCTGGACTTCGAGCTGGCCATGGTGTTGGACCTTTATTTCCAATCCACTTCTCATTAAAAGTGTCATCCAAATACTGGGTAACTATTCGATTATTATGCGGAGGTGCCCCATCTTGTTGAAACCACATATTTAGTCGAGTTTGTATTGGTAAATTCTCCAAGAGATTCGGCAACACATGTTGAAGGTAAACCAAGTACCTCTCTCCATTGAGAATTCCTTCGAAAAAATGAGGCCCTATCAAGTAACCATCGATGATTCCGCACCAAACATTAACCCCCCCCACACAGACTGATGTTTCGCTTCTTGAATCCAATGAGGGTTCACGTCAGACCAGTAGTGACAATTATGTTTATTTATTATACCGTTATTATGAAAACGGTTTTCATCACTCCATAATATTTCGTTCAGAAATGTATTATCATCATAAATACGGATGGACAACCATGCAATGAAGTTCTATCTCCTATCAGCATCTCTTAAATATTACTATAGTTAGGAAAAATAAAACAGAGATATTATTACCTGGTTGTAGTCTTTGAACCAGATGAATTTTGTAGGGATGAAATTTGTTTTTTGATAAAATACGTTGTATTGATGATTTCGAAATATCACAATCTATTGCTACTTGTCTGGTAGAACTATGTGGTTTCAGTACCATTTGACCTAGCACTGCAACAGTGTGATTCTCATCTGTAGCCGTTTTTTGTTTTTTTCGCTTCCGTTCATTGAAACATCCATTTTGTGCTAAAGATTTGGTTAAGCTAGTGAATGTTTTGTCTGTAAGGATACCGATTAGCGTATATTCTCACTGCTTCTGTCGCATTCCTTCTTGCCTCGCCATAAATACATATCATATCCAACTTTTCTGCATTCGAAAATTGAACCATTTTTCAATTTTACGAAAAACCAGCCCAAAACTGAATGAAGTTCCGTAAAATCTGAAAGGTTTTCTGACAGATCGATGAATACTCGTATTATTGTATTTATTTTGACGCTTTCATGGCCCTCTTTATAATATGCAATAAAGTTGCTGTGGTGTATGTGTATTCCAGGGAAACTATGAGTGTGCTATACGGCTGAATTCAGAATTCGATGCACAATCTAAAATAGCATTGAAAAATATGGGATGCCATTTAAAAAAATTGGCGTCGGTATCGCGACGCCCTAACGGATGACGCCTAGTGATGGATCTCTATGTGAATAAAAGGACTCTTTGACATCAAAATAATCTTCCTTCATGAAATATGGATAACATATTTCATTTTACAGATATTTGCCCTCGGAGATTTATATGGGACACCCTGTATATATGCCAGCAAACGATTTCAAGAGGAAATATTAGATGAATAGTATAATTTCCATAGCTCCGTCAATGGATACTTATAATTCCATATTCATAATTTTGACCACAATTTATCAAGTTTTATTTTGATATCTCGGTTCCATCCGTAACGTAATTTATCAAGAAATATTCAGATCCACTGTTAGTTATAAAATGGTGTTCGTGAAAGTGAGACATATAGCAGTTGCGTATTTATTATTCGATATTTTGCATTATGGTAAGATATAGTTGAGAAATTAGTAAAGAAAGAAACAAGATTATAGAAATTCATAAAATATTATTATATACTCTCGGTTATATTAGAAATAGGCATTACCATTGTTGTTTTCTTTTTCAAATTTCAATCTCTGTCGTAATAGATTTTTTTCCAGAATACGACGTTTTCTGACGAAGTAAACAGTATTGCAATTCAAGGAATATAAGTCAAAATTATGTGAATTTAAGAATAGTCTGTTTTTCACTATTAATCTTTTAATTTGCGGCTGGTTTAGGTTATTACACCATCTTCATAACTGAAAGGATTACATCAGACTATATAGGTGATTATTCAAGCCGAACGTACTAATTACGAATAACATATGCCACTTTGGAGATCATCAATATCCTAAGAATGACAAGCTGGAGGCGGAGTATTTGCAAGTTTTGAGATGCTAAGCTATAGATTCAAGAGTTCATTGTTGGCAATGGAATTCGGGTTTTCTTTGGTTTGTTCATTTCCAAAGCGTCCAACAAATTTATCATTTTCGCTTTGTTAAAGTTATCTTTATCTATTTTAAGTTTTGAATTTTGTAGAAATTTCCATTTCTTTATCATGTTCATATGGTGAAACATTTACTGCAATCCAATTTATTTATCCTTGATTTTTTTATCAATAGGTTGGGTTTTTTCAATTCGGGATTAGTCTTGGGGAATTTCGTGGACTGTAGTTTAAGGGCTAATTGATAGGTGGCCCCGTGGTTTAATGTCGATTAGTAAGGAGGCCATGAGCGCGATCACATTTTGAATGCTTTTTAGGGTCCTGCGGACTCGTATTTTCAGCTTTGGGGTTGCAATTCATTAATATTCCAAAAAATTATCGGGGGTAATACCACAAGAGCTCAGATTTAGCCGGATATTTTTTGTGGTTGTTTTCGAATACTTACTTTCATTGGCAATTTAACGAGAGCTGTTCTGACAAAATCACTCGAGCTACGCTCTCGTGATTTTGTCAGAACAGATTTTGTCAGAACAGATCGAGTTAAATTACCTACATGAAAGTAAGTATGAGAAAACCACCGGAAAAAATATCCTGCTAGATCTGAGCTCGCGTGGTATTTGGTAAGACAATCCCATGAATAAAAAACTCAATTCAATTAAACTTTATTTAACAAACTAAACGAACTGTCGGGACGGTGTAACGGGTGAGTTTGTTGTGATCAAATAACGGACACAGCAGTTAACAAATAACAATAACAATTTATTAACAACACTAACAATAATACGTAACAGTTAAACGTACAGCTTGATAAACTTGGAGAAAAATCTCGACTCGAGAACAGCGAGTCAGGAGACTGCAAAAACGGAGAACCTCGCGAACCGAAAAGTGAAAACTAACTTTCTTCATCTTCCCACCATCCTCTTCAAATCTCCGTATAGGTAGGAGGCAAACCCCCGTCTACGTCACGGGAAAATCCCAAATGTCCAAATTCCCCAGCTTACGGAATTATAATCCTATTTGAAATTTGATGTTCCTAGACACCATAAAAGCTTAGTCGTAAAACCCAGGATAATCCTATTACCAGAAATTTAAATATGGAATTCCCTAGTTCTGCAACTATGGTGAAGGCTTTTAATATTTCCCTCTATAAACATTTATAGTCGGACAAAGGCCCTTTAGAAGGAAAAAGAATTAAGAATATAAGAATATGTAGAGATGTGGAGTAAGATTATTTTCTTTGGAAATAAAAATTATTTGAGTCTTATTGTTGGTAAAGCCGCTACAGTACCCCCTTGCCAGTGATGAACGATATAAGACTAAAAAAAATGAATGGATATTGCGAAATCATTTAATTGAAGCCTGCTTGATAGGGTTCAGTGAATCGGACGCGACGACCTGAGCGCGTCTTATAGGCAGGTGGCGTTGTTGGAGCTGGTGGAGCTGGTGGAGCTGGTGGAGCTGGTGGGGCAGGTGGTGGAATTGCATCCTCTTGCACCGGAGTTTGATTCTCTCCCGGAGCAACAGGAACGAAATCATCGTCGTCGTCCGTGGTGCCCTCTGGTGCGGCGATGTTCTCGGCGACGATGTAGGCCGGTTTAAGGCGATCGATGGAGACTGGAACATTTCTGCCGCGCATCGCGAGCGTGAAGTGTTTCTCGGCTCGAGAAATAACCTCGTAGGGACCATCGTATGGTGACTGCAGCGGTCCTCTGGTTGCGTCGTGTCTGACGAAGACGTGGGTGGTGGTAGCCAGATCTTTGAAGACAAAGATTTTCCGTTCGCCGTGCCTGGTGCCATTGACTGGACGGAGTGTCTGGAAATGCTGGCGCAGCTCACGAACAAAGTTGGCGGAGTCATCGATGTGTCTGGTGGAGGTAGATGCCAGAAATTCGCCTGGGAGACGGAGTGGTTCGCCGTAGATCATCTCAGCAGCGGTGGCTTGCAGATCTTCCTTCCAGGCCGCACGGATCCCCAGGAGAGCTGTTGGGAGTGTATGGGTCCACCGATCGGATTGCAGGCACTTCACAGAAACCTTCAACTGACGGTGGAGGCGTTCGACCATACCGTTGGCTGCAGGGTGGTAGGCCGTGGTCCTGAGGTGGTCGGTGCCCATCAGCCGGTTTAAACAACGGAACAAATGCGATTCGAATTGTCTACCTTGGTCCGTAGTCAGGCAGAGAGGGACGCCGTAGCGCGCGACCCAGTTGCTGTAGAATGCCCTGGCTACGGTCTCTGCTTCCTGGTTCGGGAGGGGTATTGCTTCTGGCCATCGTGAGAAGCGATCGACGCAGGTGAGGCAATACCTGTATCCCTCGGAGTATGGCATGATGATGAGGTCGATGTGGACATGCTCGAATCGTCTGGATGGTGCTGTAAAATTGCCAATCGGGGTAGAGACATGTCGTGTGACCTTGGCCTGCTGGCAGGGAATGCAGGCGCGGGCCCAGGAACGGCAGTCAGCATTGATGGAAGGCCAGACGTAGCGTTGTTTCACCAGCTTCGTCGTCGCCTTGACGCCTGGGTGCGATAGGCCGTGGATCGCGTCGAAGGCTGGTTTGCGGAAGGCGGTTGTTAGGAAGGGCCGTGCCGTCTGAGTGGAGACGTCGCAGAAGATAGCAGCGTTGGATCCTGGGATGGTCACTTGGCGCAGGGTCAGGCCCGAGTTATCCCTCTGGCGATGTTCCTGCAACTCTTGGTCCTGTTGCTGAGCTGCTGATAGTGCTTCGAAATCGAGTGGCGCAGCGATGGCATCGATTCGGGAGAGAGCGTCTGCTACAACGTTATCCTCGCCAGAGATGTGCTGGATATCGGTGGTAAACTGCCCGATAAAGTCCAGATGACGAAACTGACGTGGAGAGCACTGGTCGGACTTCTGGCGGAAAGCGAAGGTGTGCGGCTTGTGATCGGTCAGGATGGTGAAATGACGCCCTTCCACCATGTGTCGGAAGTACTTCACAGCCTTGTAGATTGCTAGGAGTTCTCGGTCGTACGCGCTGTACTTTGTTTCGGCACCGCTCAGCTTCTTTGAGAAGAACCCAAGAGGTTCCCATTCGTCGTTCACCAGCTGCTGCAGGACGGCTCCAACGGTGTGATCTGACGCGTCACAGACTAAGGAGAGCTTGGCGCCGAGTTTCGGGTGCGCAAGGAGTGTCGCTTTGACGAGGGTGTCCTTGCAAGCGATGAAGGCGGTTTCAGCGGCATCGTTCCACGTAACTGGCTTCTTTCCTTTGATGTTGCCCTTGAGGAGGTCGTTGAGAGGCGCTTGAGTCTGAGCAGTCCTGTGTATGAATCGTCGATAAAAGTTAAGCATACCTAGGAACTGTCGGAGCTCTTTTGCTGTCTGGGGCCTTGGGTACTCCTGGATCGCGGAGACCTTCTCCGGGAGCGGCTGCGTGCCCCTTTCAGACACCATATAGCCGAGGAACTTGACTTCAGGCTCGCCGAAAACACATTTGGCCGTATTGATGACAATACCAGAGTCCCGAAGGCGTTCGTACAGCAGCCGGAGGTGCTCTGCGTGTTGGTCCTCGTCTTCAGAGGCAATAAGGAGGTCGTCGATGTAGGCGTATACGAAGTCCAGTCCGCGTAGCTTCTCGTCGATGAACCGCTGGAAGGTCTGTGCTGCATTGCGAAGACCAAAACTCATCGCAGGGAACTCGAATAAACCAAACGGCGTGGTAATTGCGGTCTTCGGGACGTCTTCCGGTGCCACAGGAATCTGATGGTATGCGCGTACCAGGTCGATCGTGGAGAAAATCTTCTTGCCGCGTAGGGTCTGGGCGAAGTCCTGGATATGGCGGACTGGGTAGCGATCGGGTATCGTGCGGGCGTTGAGTGCACGATAGTCGCCACAAGGTCGCCATTCGTCATCCTTCTTCGGCACCAGGTGTAGAGGGGAGGCCCAGCTGCTCTCTGAAGGGCGGCAGATGCCCAGTCGCAGCATGGACTCAAATTCTCTCTTGGCAGCGTTGAGTTTGTCCAAGGGTAGGCGGCGTGGTTTCGAAGCAACGGGTTGTCCTGGCGTAGTGTGTATGTGATGCACCGTCTTGTGTTTCCTGTTGTCCATGTTGTATGCACCGTCGGGACGAGTGATTGCCGGAAACTGCTGGAGCAGGGTGTGATATCGCGAGTCACCAGTGATTGTCTTGATTCCCGCGACCGTCGCGCACCTTGATTCCTGTCCCGTGACACTCACATTCGTAGCGCGGTCTAGTAAGCGTTCATTGCGCATGTCGACGAGGAGGTCGAAATAGGATAGGAAGTCCACACCGATGATCGCCTTTGACACATCCGCGATCACAAAGTTCCACGTGAAATCGCGACGGAGACCCAGGTTAAGCGTGAGCGGCATCAAACCGTAGGTGGCGATTGTGGTGCCGTTAGCTGCGGAAAGCTCGTACCCGGTTTTCACCCGTCGGCCACACACTAATTTCCGCGGAAACACACACAAATCGGCACCGGTGTCGATCAAAAAGTCTACCCCACTGTTCCGGTCTGTCAAGAATAAACGTCGCGGGGTGGGGCAACCGTCACTCGCCGCCGCTAGTGACTGCCCTGCGCGTTTCCCGCTCGCGCGACGAACGAGGCGTTCAAACTGCACGGGGTCCTACATTTTCGCGCACTATCCCCGAACTTGAAATGGTACCAGCACATACCATCGTACTGTGCCGGTTCGCGCGAGTTGGATCGGCCGCGATGCGACGGTGAACGACCGCGGCTGTTTGACGAGGATCGGTCGCGGGCGTTGGGTTGGCGGCGCCGCGACTCCTGGAGCTCTGCACGCAAGGCGGCGATCTCCCGTCGATGGTCGCTCTGCACTTCCGACAACTGTTGTTGAAGTTTAGTAAGCTGTTCCAGCAGCTTCGACTCTAGAGTAGTTGATACCGCGGAGACCTGGATCCGCGGCGCCAGCGAGCCAATTGAGTCCATAATGTTGTCAGCGATCCGCGCCAGGTCGTCGAGATCCGTGGTATCTGGCTGGGCTGCGAGGCTGGCACGCACGATCGGGTTGAGCCGGTCCGTCCAGAGTGCTTTGACGATGTCTTGGGCCGCCGTTACACCGGCAAGTTGCTGGAGGTGACGCAAGAATTGCGACGGAGTCCTGTCACCGATGTCCTCACGCTCCAACAATTGCCGCGTGCGCTTGGCCTGTGATTTGCCAAGTCGTCGGAGAAGCTCATCTTTTAGTTTTTTGAACGGGTCCTCCGCTTCCTCTGGTGGGTTCAACAACAGGTCACGCACCTCCTTAGCATATTGCGGCTCGAGCGACGTCCCAACGTACCAAAATTTGTCGGTGCTTGTTCTGACACCAGCGTTCTTGAGTGCCCAATCTACCTGTTGGAACCAAAGCTCCGGGTCCTCTGATGAGAATACCGGAAGTTTGGGGTGCGTGAAAACTGCGGGTTTGTCGATAGGGGGGGTCATTGTGGCGGTAATATCTGTGCTGATTCTCCGGTACGTTTATCTAGGTCCCAAACCGCAATGTATAACTCACTCGCGTCACTGTCACACAAAAACTACATCACGTCGGGGTCACCACTGTCGGGACGGTGTAACGGGTGAGTTTGTTGTGATCAAATAACGGACACAGCAGTTAACAAATAACAATAACAATTTATTAACAACACTAACAATAATACGTAACAGTTAAACGTACAGCTTGATAAACTTGGAGAAAAATCTCGACTCGAGAACAGCGAGTCAGGAGACTGCAAAAACGGAGAACCTCGCGAACCGAAAAGTGAAAACTAACTTTCTTCATCTTCCCACCATCCTCTTCAAATCACCGTATAGGTAGGAGGCAAACCCCCGTCTACGTCACGGGAAAATCCCAAATGTCCAAATTCCCCAGCTTACGGAATTATAATCCTATTTGAAATTTGATGTTCCTAGACACCATAAAAGCTTAGTCGTAAAACCCAGGATAATCCTATTACCAGAAATTTAAATATGGAATTCCCTAGTTCTGCAACTATGGTGAAGGCTTTTAATATTTCCCTCTATAAACATTTATAGTCGGACAAAGGCCCTTTAGAAGGAAAAAGAATTAAGAATATAAGAATATGTAGAGATGTGGAGTAAGATTATTTTCTTTGGAAATAAAAATTATTTGAGTCTTATTGTTGGTAAAGCCGCTACAGAACAATGAGTAGAAACATAATGTTTAGAAAGAACAATTGTTAAAAATACAATTATTATATACAATTGGTCCAGTAGACATTTGCTCCTTTACTGATGTAGACTTTGTTGTTGACATTGACATGGATGTTGTTGACACTGTGGCTAATTCATTATCCAAAGCTTTATCTCGGAGATTTGTCACAAGATGCGAATGATGCTCATTATCAAGTTGTAGATAAGGCTTTATAGACTTGGAAGAGGAATGTCCAGTTATTTTAATTAATTCTTGTTCATTAATACCTGCCTTAGCTAAAGTTGATACGGCGCTTGAGCGATGAGAATGATTAGAAATTTTTTTATTCTTTGTATCCAGTCCAATTTTTTCAGCTGAAATTTTCGTCCACTTAAGAATTTCGTTGACTCCTATAGGAACATTTTTGTACCAACCTTTTGATGAATCATTTTTCCAAAACGGATTGGGAGTTATAAATAATCTATCAGTTGTAATATGGTTCGGTCTATGTGACAATATTTTATAAAACAATGTTACTGGGCATATGCTAGGGTTTTCTATGTTCTTTATTAGCCATTTACTATCGCAGCACTTGTTTGAGCCACCCTGACATGTTTTGGAAAAAATTGTATTATATTCAATGCGACCTGTTAAATCACCATTATTTGATTTTTCTTCTTTAAAATAGTGTACTTTACACTTTGCAGCTTCACCTCCTCGCCAAGCTAATTCATATGCAGCGATATGAAAAAATCTTTTTAAAAGACCTATGGGACTATTCTCATCCCATATTAATGCCATTTTAACAATTTCACTTTTAGTTAATGCTGTTGAACTATTCTTACGTTTTTGTAAATTACCTTGTAAGTTCTTTCGCTTAGAATTACGTGCATCACGGGATTTCTTAAATGCCAAATCAGTGAAAGGGTTGAAAGTAACATTAAATTTTTCGAAATACATGTTTTGCAACATTTTCGCTGTTGTGTTCCACATTGTTTTCACCACGTATTCTTTATAATCCTCTCCATTCTGTTTCTTCATATTAAAGCCCCAGTCCATCAATATTCCTGCCATATTTTCCACTGACTGTTCGGTTTCCAAATTGAAGTTTCGTTGTTTACAAAATTCACTAAATTGATTCCATATGGAGGAATGAGTTTTTATTGTATTTTCTGGAGTTGATTTTTCAATCTCCCTTACTATTTCTGCCTCGCAAATATTTCCAAATCTCGACATAATTTTTGGAATTGTTATATGCTGTTTAATTCTTTCTGTTTTTGACATTTACAATTGTCAAACTGATGCGACGCCCAACTCTTGATAAACAAACAGTAAATGCTAGTGGGATTGTCGGTAATAATCATACCACTTATTATATGACCCCTGAAAATAAAATACTTAGTATCTAAACAAGTGCGGAAAGTGATACTTCGCTATCGAGTCGTTCGGCCATATGCAAACGCGTGCGGAAAAGTCACCTCACGCGCGTGTTAGGTACCCTATTTTCTCTACTAGCGTGCGGAAAAAACCGAAAAGTTAACACAAAAGAAACATTCATTATTAAATACATATCAACAAACTAATTATTATTAACATTAAAATTAAACGTGCAATTTGTAGCATTCTGTAAATTATTTGCAGAGGCTAATTTTCTTTTCCAATGAAGTCGTGGACTTGAAGGTTGGATTTTGGTATTCCAGTGCTTTGTCACAAGCACGGTTTGTTGCAACTGTCAAAAACGGTTCGTCTTATCAATTTCAAACAAGGACTGGCCTCTAGAGGACATTTGGTTCTACGTACGTGCTGTAATGGAAATTAATTTTCAATCCATTTTTTCACAAAAAAAAATCTCAAAAATGTCCCAAAAATGCAGTTACCTTGAAGCAATTTTTTTGGTAGATGAACGAATAATTTCAAAAAAACATTACAGCACGTACCTGATTAACGGTTTACCCTCCATTTGATACCAAATTTATTTCGATTGGATAAAGATTGCTTCAAATTTTAATGGAAGACAAAGAAATACCACTGCAGCTACCTCGACTATCTTTGAGAAACATCGTGAGGTGCTGCCGCAGACATAGGTACATAGAATCGAACGTCCTCTAGAAGCCTGCCCTTGTATGAAATCGATACAATGAACCGTTTTTGAGTTATCGACTCTTTTACCCTAAAAAACGGCCAAAATGTGATCGCGCTCATGGCCTCTTAAGAAGAAGCGTAACCGTATTTTCCTTACGTTAAGATCCAGGAGGGAGGAGGGCTTGAGGTTAGTAATAGGTACTATATTAAATATCACTTTGTATGGCTTGAATGAGGAGGGTTGTAGTTGTTCATGACTTGGTTGTCTATATAGCTTTCATCATTCTGAATACAGCTCAGTGGTAGGTGGTAGGCAGTGCGATAATCTTAGATGAGAAGATTTATAACTAAGTAGAAACACGTTAAAGAAATCTGCATTGCATTGTTCACAATAAGCTTGTCAAGAGAGAAACAAGATGTCCTGCAATACCAGGACCACGCTTATTGCCATAATCCTATGGCTATGTCTCAGCTTCTGCCTTTACACGGAGATTTTCTTGAATCGTTTGTTGCAGACATTAGTTATTGTCTGCAGAGACCTACCCTATACTGATGAGGGCAAGAATCGATCTATAGGTGGTCCAAATGTTTCAATGAACATTTCCATGCAATTAGCAATTGCGGAGACATCCTTGTAGGACTCTGCACGGAAATTCATTAGATGTAATTTAACGTTCGTCGTGGTATTAGCCAGGAAAGTAGTTGTTTTCTGATGGATTTTTGACCCAATTATTCCTATTGAATAGAATTATGGCAATAAGCGTGGTCCTGGTATTGCAGGACATCTTGTTTCTGAGTAGAAACACCTTGACCTGATTTTTTTTGGGAATTGCTCTTTACCTTCGTGATTTAAGTATTTTTCTAAATTTTGTAGTGATTGAGATTTATTCACATTTTTATATTTTACAGTGAACGGACTGAAATGCTTTGAATGTACCCTGTCGGATGAAGGTTGTCGAGATCCTAATCGATACAAAAATATCGAACAAGTAGACTGTCAATATTCAATGTTCACTATAAATGTGAAATCGAAGAGACATGCAAATGAAGATCTATTTCGATGTCTCAAGACTATTGAAGGTAAGTGTTCGGTAGTGAAATAGATGCCAGGCCGGGGATTATAGACCAAGAGCCCGTGTCACTATTTTTATTAGCTTTATATTAGCTTCACTTGTATGTTTGTTTGCAACTGACCCCTTGGGGCGTGATTTTCACTAATTATCAGACGTTCGAATGATTTGAAACTTGACAGGTGTTCATAGTTCCGGTGGCAATACAATATGAATTTTTTTTTTGTTATAAAAAAACAAAATGGCCGCTCCAAGATGGCCGACGAGATTTGTGATAATGGTCAGATTCCATTCAAAATTGTTATTTCGGAGTCAGAGATTATGATTTTTTATTCAAAATTCATGAATTCAAAATGGCGGCTCCAAAATGGCAGACGAGATTTGTGATTATGGTTAGATTCGATTCGAAATTGGTATGAGGTCTTTTTAGGTCGTATATTTCGAATTTTCTGTCAAAATTCATAAATTAAATATTGCGGCTCCAAGATGTCATTATGATCTGTTTCGATTCAAAATTAGTGTGTGAGGGTTTTCGGGGTTAGAGATTATGAATTTTTCGTAAAAATTTATGAATTCCAGATGGCGGCCCAAGATGATGGACGAGTATTATTGTGATTATGGTCAGATTCGATTCAAAATTGATATGGTTTTCGGGGTCACAGATTTCGATTTTTTAGTAAAAAAAAAATTGTTTAAAAACAGTAAAGAACACGCTTTACTTCCCATGGACTAAAAAGTAAAAAATAATTGACGATTTAATAATGTCAATGTAAATTGAGAATCTATTACCATCAGTCACGTACTACGTGGCAAAAAGGTACTGGGCGCTTGGAAAGGTACACAAGTATTCAGATATACATCAATATTATAAGTTTATGATCAAACATACAATATTTCATAAAATATTTACAACTCCTGTCTGGGTTGATTTATATTCATCAGATAAATGCATTCATGTTTATTTTAACTCTATTTTGAATACTGTCTTTATATCTGCACTTAAGTATATGTGAATTTATCAAATATATATGATTTGATTTTATTTGAATAACATTCAATAATTAATATCAACACCATACAGAACAGTTGTTTTTTGTACACAGTCAAGCCCAAGTGACTCTGCAATCTCTGCACACCATCATTATTTCTGCCAATAAATAATATTTAAACATTATTAATTCGCATTACCTTTTTTCAGAAAATTCAACAAACATCTTGTATACAAGAAGATGCGCTCTTAATGAAGAGGAAGACATTTGTAACATAAATCATAAAACAGGCCACAACAATTTTACAATCACCGAATGTATTATGTGTGATAGAGACTTTTGTAATTCATCGACTACGGTAAAATTGGGCTCTTTTTGTATTTATGTATTAGTAGCTGTAATCATTGTTTTATTCTCGACAAATAAACATTAAAGTGAACCCTAGTCAGATTTTTTTCCCGCCAGACCTTTTCCCCGAAGCTCCGAAGCAAGCAGAGGGCGCACTGGTATCCCACAGTTATAAAATAAGTAAGTACTGTTATAGGGCTAGAAGTCATGTGCATTCATCAGACAGTGAATCATTGTCATTTTTTTATCTTGCGAATAAATAATATTGAACTACTGACTAATACTATTTATTCAAGTATACATTTATTAGATATTATTTTCGACAGAATTATTATATAATAATTTTCTAGGAATATCAGCTCCAATTTTTGTACATTCAACTAGAGATAAATAAAAAAATCAACTATTTTAATGAAAATGCCAATTTTTATTTCAGAATTTTTCTTTTCACTTACAGTCTTTTCACAATATCCATCAGATATAGTTCAATGTCCAGCGTGGCTTTAGCCGGGGAAGTAGTTGCTTTCGGTTAGATATTACAAAAAAATTACATTTTTCATTTTTCAATTTTTATTGAAAATGTCCCCCTTTTCATCGGCTCCAACGTTCTGCACAACAAGACTATATTTGGGTAAACAATCTGAAACTGAATATTATTATTGGTATAAGAGCTAGACAACAAGCACGTTGATGTTTTGATATTTGGGAATTATTCACTTTTCTCATTAGAGTATATTCAGAAGATTGTGTACATTTAGGGCCAGTTCCACAAGTTACACGCAACGGTTCAAATGGCACTTGAATTCATGAACCTGATAGAATATAAAACAACCACAACGGAGTAGAAATCCCCGTCCCTTCACACTATTCCATAAAGCGCAAAATTTGAGACAGATATCTGTCAGAAACAACTATACTGACACATATTTCTGCAATGTTTTTCCAGGACGACACAATTGCAAGTGCTAATTGTAATCAAACATGATATGGTTCGCCATCATACAAGATGGAGAAGTAACATCAGGAGGGCAAAGCAATGGAGTAAGGGCTAGACTATAAAGGAAGAGACCGAGGCAAGATATAAGTCTAAGCACAGTTACTGGTTTGTGACGGAAATTTGAACTGATCGCTAACTAGTTAGTAACCGGGTTCCGCACACGAAGCTACTCTTTAGTTATGGCCTAGTAACTCAACTTTAGATTTCTCCCAGTCTCGATTCACTGTTGCGTTAATAATTAACAGTGCTGCTCCTAAGGTGGCGTATGGAGTTAGTAACAAATCCTAGCCAGAACACTTGTATGAATGAGATATATGTTGTGACGAATATCCACCGTCTCTGACGTGCATTGACCAATTGAATAGGAATGCAGTATTGCCTAGAGCAAGACAACTGCATCTCCCCGATACAGCTTCGTTGTCTACGTCAGTTAAAGCCCGGATGGCGAACGGAGAGAGATAGATATATATATATATATATATATAGAGAGAGAGAGAGTGTGTCATATGATGTGAGGAAATTTAGCGCTGATAATGTCGTACATTGACTCAAGTGATGAGAAAGTTTTGTAAACAAAATGCGAATATGAGTGAATTAGTTGGCGCTGAGAAAAGGTTACTAAGAACTAATAACTCGGAAAGCATGTAGTTATATAGTAGAGACCTATTCTCTACCTCTGCCATAAAAATTCACATTCAATAGATGCTCGTTCATCGTGAAATCTTTCAACGAGACACTTGTGAACACAAAAATCCTCTCTAATTATTTCCCGAAACTTGGAAACTAGTAACTGAAGTGGTTGCAACCATTATCTCGCATCGAATACCAACTGATAGCGCCGTGTGCGGCACCCGACTGAACGACAAAGGAAGTGACTGCCGAGTGACTAGTTAGTCAGGAATCTGTTTGTTTTGAGTAGCCCCGTGTACGGAGGACCTAAGCCTAGGTACTCAAGCCTCTATATTCTAAGCCAAGGAAATATCTTTTTCTGTTTGCACGAGAGGGATTTTAAGGAGGGTCTAGAATAGAAACCAACCTATAGCCATTATCTACGACAGTTTTCTTCCAAACTTGTTTGAGGGACTCACAAAAACCTCGACGACCCAGCACAAACAAGGTAAAACTTGTCTGGGTACCAGGTCACAGAGGTATCCAAGGGAATGAGAGCGCAGGTTCCCTAGCAAGAGCGGGAATAGCAACAAATCTCGTCGGACCGGAAGCAGCCTATGGAATCCAAAAATAAATACACAGATAAATGGGTTGAGAACTATCATCAATCTTCCTGGGAGAATGCCTCAGGCAATACGCATGGAAAGATGATGATGGGGCCAACCGGCCGGCTATCATGTCAACCTCTCGAACTGAGCTAGAACTCTCTTAGGAAGGTGGTGCGATTCCTAACAGGGCAGTGCCATCTGGCAAAATACCTGCATGTGCTGGGGATACACCAAGACTCCACACTATGCAGGTTCTGTGATGAGGCGGAAGAAACAGGCAAGTATTTGCATGCGGAGCTCTGGCTCGCATGAGGATGGATATATTCGGACACTGCTGTGTAGAAGATATTATTTCACAGGGAAACCTCGTGAGAAATCTCCAGTAGACCCAGGTATTCATCAAGTCAAGTAGCTAGCTAGTCTAGTAGTAGCCGCTATCCGAGCCACACGTATCTGCATTGATCCGTATATTTTACTTTGGAAGTGAGTGTTATAAATCCCCAGTATTACTCGAAGTGCTAAGTTTTCTGATATAGAGTTCCGCTAACCAATTAGTAAGTGAAACTGCTCTAAATCCTACATAATTCAACTATCATCATGCCATTAGTTACTCGAGAACTATTGAATGAAGTGAGAGCTGCAGCCGACGTAGCAATAAAACAACTTTGTCAACAGGAGTCTTTTATAAAAAGTCTAGTGGATAGTGTATCGGTTGGTATTGAAAAAGTCTTGACAAAAAAGTTCGACCTGCTCGAGGCAGAAATGGTTAAACTGAAAACTGATGCTCAGATGATTAAGGATGGTTATAAAAAGGATGTAAAAACCCTCACAGATAAAATCAACCTATTAGAGAAAAAAGTCGCGGATTCCCCTGGAAATTCACGAAATGCCATTGATATTATGAAGGAAATAAACGACATGAGACAGCGAGAAAACAATGTACTCCTTTTTGGTATTCCTGAGGATGTCAGCAACTTGAAAGATTTTGTGCGTGACGCAGTATCTGTTATTATACCCGATCTCGATGTAAGTGGTTCTCAAGTTATCAGACTTGGACGTCTGGCCAATGATAAATCTCGCCCAGTTAAACTTACACTGCCGAACAAATCGGTTGTACCTATTCTCGTAACGAATAGTAAACAGCTGCAATCAACTGAAAAGTTCAACAAAATATACATCAGACCTGATCAAACAGCAATGCAGCGTGATTATTATTTTAATCTACGTAGGGAATTGAATCAACTCAACGAATCTGGGCGAGGTGATTATGTCATCAAGTACAAGAATGGATTCCCAACTATTATTAAAAAAAACGCATAAGTACATTCAGCAAGCCAAAACAAAATATTTTAATATTTTACCAAAATTGCAGAGGGCTAAATACTAAAACTCATATATTCTTCCAGAATGTTCTTGCCATCGAACATAACATCATTGCTATCACCGAAAGTTGGTTACAGGATGGAGTGTTCAGTTCAGAACTTTTTCCTAATAATTATCTCACCTATCGTAAAGACCGTTCGACTGGAATTCGGGGTGGTGGAGTAATTCTTGCAGTTGATAATAATTGTTACCACTCAGAGCTGGTAGAGTTAACCTGTCCTTTTGAAAAAATTGACTTAGTGTGCGTGAAAATATCAGATGATAATCACCAATCTTTATTCATAATGTTATTTTATATACCCCCCAATTTAACAAACGTGGAATATGACGATCTCTTCGAGTTCTTGGAGAACTTTGAAAACATCGATAAGACCATCATCATAGGCGATTTCAATATTCCTGATCTCCAAGAGTTCTATAACACTAACACCCAGTCGAATATTGTTTCTCGGCTCAACAATTTCCTGGAATACTGTGATTTAGCGCAAACAAATAGAGTGAAGAATCGTAACAACAGACTTCTTGATTTAGTGATTTCACCTCCAGAATTTGCTTGTGAAGTGGTAAAGTGTGATTCATTAGTGCCAATCGACCACCATCATCCTGCTCTTTCAATTGAATTATCAAACCAGACTGGTATCAAGCAAAATTTCATTTCTGATGTCAAACGTCATGACTTTCTTCGTGTTAACGTAGATAAGCTCTCACACCTCCTTAGTGAAGTTGATTGGGTACAAGTATTAGGTTCTCCCATTGACGTGGATAGTGCATGTGAGTCTTTTATCAATCTTCTAAATAAAGCAATTGATGAATCTGTTCCGTTAAAAAAAATGTAAGTCATACAAATATCCAAGATGGTATAACAATAAAATCATTCGCAATATAAGAACAAAAAATCACTACTTGAAAATGTATAAGCAGCGCAAATTACTATTATATCTAGAACGTACCAAACAACTAAGACGAACAATCAAGCGTGACATTTCATTGGCGTATAGTACTTTTATCAAGACATCCGAAAACAACTTGAAAAAACACCCACGTGGCTTCTGGAACTATATAAACTCAAAAAAAAATAAGTCACGTATTCCGGGGCAAATGAATTTTAAGAATGAAAAAATTTCTTCTCCTCAATCTATTGTCAATGCATTTGCAACAAATTTCAGTGAAGTGTTTGATGATGATCACGATGATATTAACTTTCTTGAAGATCAAATTTACGAAGAACTCTTAAATCCCAGTCAATTTCTCTGTATAAATAAAATAACTGAGGAACAAGTAATTGTTGCAGCAAAAAAACTCAAGAACAAGTTAACTTGTGGGCCTGATGGCATTCCAGCAAAATTTGTCAAAGAATTCATCCAATTGTTATCTTGACCATTAACCATCATATTCAACTTGATCTTGAAATTTAGTAATTTTCCTACAATATGGAAACTGTCGCGTATTTCTCCGGTATTCAAGTCAGGGAAAGTTTCTGAAATTGAAAATTATAGACCGATCACATTAATTTCTGTATTCTCTAAGTTACTAGAAATAATCCTGTTTGATTCAATCTACAATCACGTACGAACGTCTCTTTCTGATTTCCAACATGGATTCGTTAAATCACGAAGCACAGCAACAAATCTGTGTACTCTCACTCAGTATGTATCCAATGCTCTTGATTGTAGAAATCAAGTTGATATAATATACACTGATTTCAGCAAGGCATTCGACCGTGTATCACATAAACAATTGCTGAAAAAATTATCTCGCTTTGGAATATCGTACAAAATACAGTTGCTTCTACATTCATATCTGTCGAATAGGAAACTATTTGTTGAATGTGATGGAGTCAAATCATTTACTTTCGCGGCAACTTCTGGAGTGCCACAGGGCTCAAACTTGGGACCTTTACTGTTTTTACTCTTTATTAATGACATTTGCGACCATATTCAATGTAATAAACTACTTTTTGCTGATGACATGAAAATCTTCCGAGAAATTAAATCGATCGAAGATTGTGAACTGTTACAACGGGATCTTGTGTCACTTAATGATTGGTGTACTGAAAATAAACTCTCCTTAAATACTAATAAATGTAAAAGTATGACTTTCACACGAAAACCAACCACAATTTTATTCGATTATCGCTTGAAAACCTCATATTTGTCGAGAGTTACCCATTTTAAAGATTTAGGAGTACTCTTTGATCAGAAGTTGAGCTTTAGCAATCATATAGAGAATATTATAAGCAAAACTCTTAAATCATTAGGATTTTTGATACGTTCTTGTAGAGAATTCAATTCATTTGATGCTTTGCGCTGTGTCTATGAGTCATTGGTAAGGAGTAAATTGAGTTACTGTAGTGTGGTGTGGAATCCTTGCCATTCAAAATATATTGAGGCTATTGAAAATGTGCAAAGAAGGTTTCTCAAATTTGCCTTTTTTAAAAAACATGGCATATACCCTCAGAGGCACTATGACTATGATTTATTGCTGAATGAATTCAATTTAGTTTCACTTAAAAAACATCGTGAGATGACTGACTTGACTTTTATTTATAAAATAATTCATAACCATATTGATTCATCATCCTTACTTTCTCTGATTGATTTCAATGTACCTCGATATGCATCGCGATCTAATATAACGTTCCACATAGCAGTACCTAACTCTCACCATCATTTTCACTGTCCACTTACAACCATGTGTCGTAATTATAACAACCTGCAATGTATTGATATCTTTTTTCTCTCTTTATCTGAGTTTAAACGCCAACTCGCTAGTGTATTGCAGAATTAGTTATGTAAGGTCAGGGTCATTTTCTTCAATTCTTAGTATTTATATTTATATTATATGTAGCAATACTACAATTTATCAAGAGTGTTAAAATTATATACACCTGTAAATGGGCATCAGCCTGCTGGATGTATTATTGAGAAAATAAAATAAATAAAATAAAATAAGTCAAGTAGCTTGAATTTTTCCTTAAATACTTGACTTGACTTCAAATTTCAAGCTTTTGAAAATTCGATATTTGACTTGACTCGATTTACGGTGTGAACTATACTTGACTTGATATCAAGTAAAATCAAACTACTTTATATTACTTGATAGCAATCCGTGAAATGCACACCGAAGTGTTAAATGAAGGGATTCACCGAGATTACAGCAAGCAGCCTCCCGATTGCTCGATTACGACTGCTGATGAATAGGAGAGTAAATCGACCGATGGTGTCACTACTATCGTTAGAAAAATGTCGACTTAGACAGTCTTTGTTTGTTTACATTTGTTTATGTGAAAATATGAAATCATCGTCGTTTGTAGATTCGTTCAATTTCATCGGGTAGTTTTTCATATCAACCAAGTATTAGATAGAAGTGTTATCAAAATATCGAAGAAAATAATAACTGTGATATATACAGGTTAAGTTGCACACAAACAAAAAATCTCTGACTAGCACGTGCTTGCACTTGCTCTACAGATTCAAATATTTCCATACAGGGGTCGTGACCTAATGCTACACTCTCCAGAGCAGCGAGGATAAACAGTGGCGGCTAGGGAATAATTGTTTATGTATGATTTAAGTGATTTGCCCGTAATGGAATCGGAACCGTTTTAAACCAACACCTCAGAATATATCGTAGATGAAAAAGTGGCAGAATTTGATGACATCGAAACAGAAGTAGAAAGTGTAGGGTCGGCGCTATCAAAGGCCAAACGAGTTGAAGTTAATAAAAGTATATCTAATGAAACGAAAAAAATTTCGTGTTTTTCATAGTCGAACAAGATCCTAAGAGTAATAAAAATACTCACAAACAAGGCAAATGTATTCTATGTACGGTGGTTTTGAAAGTGAAAAACATCTTCACTAAGGCGACATTTGCAAGATAAACAAAAAATGTGTATACATCCAGCCCACCTAATTCCGGGGCAAATACCCTTTCATGTTTGAATAGGCATAACACATTTTCAGTTTCGAGTTGGCTATAACTATGTAGTAATGTGTGTGTGACACAATTGAATAATCTACACGGTGGGTCAAAAAAATATCCATATCTTATTCTCTTTAATATTTTTTTATTTTTTGCTGTTTTTTATAAATTTTTTAATATCTACAAAAATATAATGCAAAAAAGTAATAGTTTTTCAAAAATCAAGCTGGTAGCTTGATTCACAAGTACTTGATGTGTTTCTACTTGACTTGAGTTTGTCTTGATTTCAAGTCAAGTAGTTAGAAAATTAAGTCAAGTAGTGAATCCTTGAGTAGACCTGACAGCGGGTTTAGCAGAAAGGTTCTTTCTATAGAGAACAACGAGCACTTTGGCTGAAAGCCAGCCCAGCTGAGCAAAAATAATAAAAATAATAATGAAATTCAACTTGCACTGCTTGTTCACATCAAATGCATTCTCGAAAGTCTATTTTTCTCTACGCAACCATTCTCGCCATACAGCGGCTAGTATAGAACCAGTAAATACATTGAATTGACGGATTATCGAAAAAAAAATTATACTTGTCGTCCTGGTCTATTATGTAAATATTTGAAATCGATAATAATATATGGAAAAATATCTGATTAGTAACTGAAACCACAATGACTTCATCAATTCTGAGATTGACGTTGACGATAACAGCCACCTGTTTGAAGTAATAACGTAGCGAGAAAAGGCCAACTTCACCTTTTCATAACAGATTAGTCGTAACAAACAAACGCAGGAATAATCAGTCCGACGATTTTTTGTAATCATGTGCAGCGGACACCTCAATTACTGGTTCTCGCAGCATATTGTGGAGCCTTTTAAACTGTTTAATTAAAAAGAAGAAGAAGTCAACGACATAATGCTAAACATGGGCTATATAGGCTAGGTTACAAAAATGTTGCACTTAATGACACTTGGAGACAGATCCGGTGGTTGTAGAATTGCTGATGAAAAATAGAAGTGTAGTTTATTATTCTCGCAAAAGTAGCATCAATCAATCAATTCTTTATTGGTGCTAATATACGAATGTTTATAAATATATACATAGTGATAGTGAAACGAAAATAAAAATAAAATCACAGTGTAGAACGTTAATCAAAATGTATAGCAAGAATCGAAAATCGAAACTAATTATTTAGAACCTTTGGTGTGAATACAATTCAAGAAATAGAAAATACCCAAAACACCGAAACTACGTCACTTTCACTCGAGCGCGTTTCGCCAACAAAGTTAGCATCCTTAAGAGCTTGTGACAGCCTCAGATGGTTCAGCTGGAGATTTCTCATAGAATAATCATGAATTTGAGAATGACTCGTGTATATTTGTGTTCATTTGCTCTGATATAACAAAAAATATAAACAAGGTAGAGTAATGATTTTAAGTTCCTTGAAAATATTTCTACGGGCTTTCCTATGTCGCAAGCCTGATATAATACGTATTGCCTTTCTTTGTATTCCGAAGATATCTGAACAACGGAAGGAATGTTTCCACAAGGGACTCATTTGTAAAATGTTAGCGTGTATGAGTCTATAATAAACCGTTACTGATGATGAGGATTGAGTTGAGTAGGAATAGGGTTGAGTTGAGTAGGAATTGACTAGATCCGTCTAGTCATGACTAGAATTCGCCCATTTCCCAGCTGTATGTATTTTGTTTAGATCGTATAAAGAAAAATTATTATTATTATTATTTTGCTGAAAGGATGTTCTAGTCAGGCCCTGTCTCCGAAGCCCCGATACATCCGGAGGGCGCGCTGGATTGTTTACCCAGATAACCACTCCCCACGCCCGTGGAGTGAGCGATTACTGGGTCCGAGAATCATGTGCCCTGAGCAGACGCAGTGAACCAAGGATGACGGCCTTCTGCATTTGTCCGGCTAAGATTTCTGCCATATTACGGCAAGCCAGTATGATTTTTAAGTTCGAGAGCAGTGTGTCCATCATACATACAACCAAGGACCACTATAATAAGAACCACCATTTTAACAGAATGGTTTGGGTAGAGTCTGCAGAGTTAAAAGAGTGAGTCTCGATATTTAGTCCGTTTCTCCTCCTCTTTTCGGACGATGTTCGCTTCTCCAGAAGCCAAAAACTCCATGACGAAAATCGTCTTACTTTGAGAGCCGAAGAAAACTACATCAGGCTTATTGGCTTGTATTTGCCTGAGGGTGGAGAATGAGTAGTTCCAATCAAATCAAATTTATTTTCCTTTTGTTGAAGTACATTACAGGTATAACAATTTTTTTTTCTGAAATAAAATCTCAGATCGAGCATCTGAGCCTAGGCAAGATTTGCCTGTCTTGCTCTGTGCTTGATCTGGGGATTTTATAGGTTTCGCGTACATTTTATGTCTATGGTGTAAGTATATGAGTAGATAATAGAATTTAAATATATTTTTTTAAGGTTTGAACAATTTGGAAAATACTTATATATATTTCTATAGAGGCTTGCAGTCAGTGTCGAGCAGATGGTACGGAATGGTAGGTTTTTTTTTTTTTTTAGCTTTTAAGTAGATGTTGATTTCAATATGTCATAGAATATCTTTGGGTGATTTAAAATATACTTTTTTGTTTCAATATTATACTTTTTCTGGTTTGGAATTTTTCTTAGGTCGGTTGGGATGGCATTGAAAAATTTAGGTCCGAAGAAGAAATATGATCTCTGTGTTATGGTTTTTTTGAACAATTGTGTTACAAGATTCATATTTGTGTTTGATCTAGTTATTCTATTTTTTGTTTGATAGAAATTTTTATGATTTGTGTACATTCTTTTCAAGCATTGATGGGCAAAAAGTAGTTCGATATTCAATACTTTAGTTTCCTGGTAGATGATATCGGTAGAGTAACGTTTGTTTTTTTTTTAAGATAATTTTTAAAATTGTGTTTTGTGTTGTTTGGAGAATATTGAGAGTGGTATTGAAAGCCCCGCCCCATATTGTGATGCAGTAGGTTAAGATTGATTCGGCTAAAGAGGTGTATAACATTAGAAGGTTTTTAGCTGACAAAATGTCTCTCAAGGTATAGAAGCTATGAATCAGGGCTCTTAGGCGTTTGTTGTTCCAATATATTCGGCACTTCCCATTCTCCACAACGGACTCAATATTCTCCGGAGCATAAGACAACACCGGTGTCGCGTCTATACCGTACGAGTGTCGTACACCACTCGTAGAGCCGCTTTATGCCTGTGGATAGAGCTAGACATGCTGACAGCAAATGCATAAGGGTCTCAGACGCTCCACAAGTTCTGCATCTAGTTCGGGGACCTCTATACCCATCACGTGGCTACGGTAGACCAGGATGCTGAATATACTATCCTGGCAGGCTATTACGAATCCCTCGGTCTCCGCCTTCAGCTCACTTGACCTGAGGAATGCGTAGGTCAAATTTTTGGATAAGCCAAGCTTTTTAATGTTCTTAAAGAAGACCCCATGCATTGTTTATCCTTATGAAGCTGCAGGAGGCCCTCAGTCTCCACAGCTTAAATGTGAGTTTTTGGCTGAACAGGCTCCAACTCGCTGACAGAGTTTGGGTTAACCCGTTCAAAGTCGAAAACGAAACCAAGTTCATCGGATGCACGGGCTGCTGCCTTAAAAAGAAATGCTCCGATCCCTGCTTTTTAATGGTCACAGACCAAGCAGAGAAGGGGATCTGAACTCCTGATCCCAAGTACCATTCTGTTATGTAGACATTCCAAACTCAAAAGTTCACGGCTTCCCTGTTGTCTGGGGCAGTACAATCGTGGAACGGACGATTATCATTATTACATCAATATTATGGAGTTTTTGTATTTTCATTGGTCCATGATACGTATGCCAAATTTTAGATGTAATTGATTTAAAAAATTCACATTTTTGTTATTATTACATTATTATTAGTTAATATGATAATATTTCCTATATTTTCATCGGTTCTTGATATGTGGGGCTCCTGAAAAAATGAAATTGAATATTCTGTTACATTGAGAGATAGACACATACAGTATCGGAAAATTTTCATCTGGGGTATAGACAGAAATCTACGAGAGCAACAGGGAACTCAATGATATGATAATACCACATAAATAAGAGAGACGCACTACTGCGGGCCTCTCCTGTTGCCTCGCTCGACGAATTAACAGCTCAGTTGATATGCCTTCCTCGAGCGAGTATAGAGGAGAAATTGTAATGCTCTCAACATTAGAGCAAGCTATTCTTCACGCTCTCATAAAATCACCATACCCCAGGTGGAAACTTTCCGACACTAGATAAATAGATCAGGTCAAGTTAATGAAACCGTGCCTTCTTTACTAACTTTTATCATAAATAATTACATATTTCAGTTGTCATATACTTGTTTGTCACCCACATTGTCACTACACATGCTAGAAGTTCTAGCTAGTATGGACAAATTTTGTGTGGGACGTTTTATTTTTAACAAAAGCTGAATATTAAAAATTGTGCGATATGGTGACCAAACTCTGGAGAAAACAACTATTTTTGTCCCTAGCTCCTTCGGCATAAAATAGAATACATACCTACAAAATTCAATGGATAAATAGTTCTCCAAGAGTTTCAAAGTTTTCATACTTCGGATTTGTAATAAATATAGTAGTATATATCAGTAGACTAGGCCAATTCATTCCATTCTCATTTTATCTTCAATAAACAAATTTACATTTGAACAATGAATATTCTGTATCTTGTTTGGATTCTTGGACTTTTAAATATTATTTTCTGCAGGGTCACAGAAAAGTAGGGGATTTATTTTCACGTAATGATGAACTGAAATACTGCAATCAGTTATTATTCAAAATAGTTTTGAAAAGTTTATTCGATACCCCATTATATTTCCATTTTGCACCTAAATAGTAATCGAACAAATTGAAGTTATCTTGAACCACTGTATACGAAAATATCGCATTAGAAAACGGGGTTTGTGTGGTCAAGATCCATAGAAATTATAATATATATACGTACTCTAGAATGCCACGATCCCCTCTTCCTAGGACACTGAAAAGTGTTGTAAAATTCCAAATGTTTTCATCAATGCGCATGCCCATAACCAGTCTCCTAGCTCTGCAGCGTTGACAAATTTTAGAAAATTTGATCTTTGTAGTCGAGATTCTGCCGAAAATAATCTAACATTACTAACTGTGAAGCCTACCCAAATTCCCGTTGAATTGTTGGGATGGTGCAACAGTGTTAACAGCTTTCAATTGTCGCAGAGGAAGGCGGGTAGTTTGCCAGAGCTGGTTTGGGTTAGTTTGGTGCTTTAGTTATTGTGTTTATTTAGATGTGCTTTTCTTATTAATGTTGTTTACTTCAATTATTCATCGGTAGTGTGTATGTTACTGGTTTTCGGGTTTTTCTGTAGTGAAATTTTAATTTTGACAATGTTGACGTGCTTGGTTCTATGGTGTGGAAATAAAGGAAATATTCCTGGAATCCATTATTTTTAGTAAGTACCTACTTGAATATGAATTGTTGATGATGCAAATCTAATAAATAACATAAATAGAGCAGAAATAACTCCCATCTTTGATAAAACTGAGAATATTTCAATCATTCATTTACGTTTGGCTTATATAAATCATTTTCAGCTTGACGAGAGCAAGGCATGACATTTGGATGAGAGCATTGGGAAGAGATCCTATCGTGGAGCATCTGACTGAAAAAAATGTCATTTGCAGCAAATATTTTTCTTCAAACGATGTATATATGAAGGGTAGTCGAATGTTATTGAAACGAAATGCAGTTTCAAGTCGTTTTTTACGAAAAAATTATGAAGTTCCCACCCAAGAAAGGTAAGTCTATATATAACAACTGTAGGAATGATGTAAATTTTATAAAGGATTTAATTTTTTAATGAATTCTGATTGATAATTATAAAACCACATCTGAAATTATATAGATCCCCAGCGTATTGAAATGAATGATAACTTGGAAGTACTTTTTTTTGAAAACAAAGAAAATGTTCCTGGTGTTAGTCTTCATGTTTCTTGTACACCTACTATTGAAATAGCAGTCAGGTAAGATATTTATAATATGCATAAAATTTACTTTTGGTGGCATATCCTGTGGGGGTAGAGAAAATAATGGATAATATTGATTAAAAGTTTGATTTTGTGGAGGAAATCCAGTTCTTGACATAATTTTTTGGGTTTATCACCTTCCACAATCTGTCAAAGAAAGGTCTTATTACCAAAATCGCAATTCAAATTCAGTTTTCTCAGCGTCTTTCTAAGAAGTTTTGATAACGGAGGCAGATACAGCCTCCGAAACGTCAACAGTTTTCAAAAAAAGAGAAGTATTCTTTGTTAATCCGATCTCATTTTTTCAGATAGGCAAATTCAGTGTAGGGTACGTTACTGACAAAAATTAATTTCTTTCAAGACAGCAGTCTTCTGAACGCAGTAACTTATTGGGCAAATTAATTAATTTGCCCTTCTACACTTGTACAGATTTCTTTGTATTAAAAATTTTTTTCATTTTCAGATTGTGGAAGGTGATAAACCCAAAAAATTATGTCAAGAATAATGGATAATATTATTGTTTGCTGAACAAGTATGTTTTCATAATTATTCAAGTGATCCCTGTTAAAAAATCATAAAATAGGTATATTTCAGAAACGTCACCAATAGTTACCTACTCCAGATATATTTTTTCATTGTTATTTTATTCGATTAATTTCTCAGTTTCACAACATATAGGTATGCCCACCAAAACTTTTCGTGTCTCATAGACTGCCCTGACACCAACGTTTTATCAAATCGATTTTACTCAATATCATGAATCATTTAAAAATCTCACTGAAACTCACCCTGGTATGAATGAAACTGGTCCTGATCATGCGCACTAAATAATGCATCGAACTTTTTACAACACTTTCGTCCCATTGAATTGGCATTCTATAGTAAGTATATATATTACAATTTCTATGAGATCATCTCAAGTTTATCTCGCATCGAACAACCGGCCTATACTGTATCAACTTATCAAAGATGAATAATTCACTAGCCCTCTGTTTCATTATGCTTTACATAAACTTCACCTGAGGAAGAACGATTTTCATTTTTCAAAGCACCAACTCCATTTAATTTAAACCAAATCCTTGGGGCCAAAAATAGTTTTTTTGCATTGTGTCTGTTGCAGGAAATCCAGACAAGTTTGTATTTTTAGTTGTTTTTCAGTTACTTGTTTTCCAACGATTGAATTGGACTTTTATATCCATGTTGAAAGGAATTCGTTATTTTGTTGATAACTGTAATGATTTGCATTCACATCAAATGATAGGTAGTTGTTTTCCAGATTTTTGTTGTGGATCGTATTTTCTAATTTGTGTTTGTTGTATGTTTTTCATTTTGGAATCAGATGAAAAAAGGAGTAGTTAAAACATGAATATGATCGATGATCATCAATAAAGTCAAGTCAAACTAACGCTTCAAATGTTATTCTGTTATTATGTTATTTTTTGGATTCATCGTGTTTTTGGCACATCTTCCACAACTACTAAGTACCGGTTTTTATGAAAATGTTGATTTCATGAAAATGATTGACCTGAAATTGGGAAAAAGTTTTTTCATTAAGTATCGGCAGTAAAAGTTTTGATATAAAACAAAGTTTTATAACATTCCAGGATAATATGCTGTCCAAATTACGGTATCTAACATAATTTTACTCTTAAATATTTTTCTACCTACTCATTTTGATAATGAATATAAGTGAATGGTATTTTTTACTTCATTTGAATTACAAAGTGATATTTATTGAAAATAAATGATAACAGTAATAATATTCATAAAATTAAATTAAATATAATCTCAAAGGGGTTATTGTGCTTAGGGCCGAAAATTAGATTTGTCATAACTTTACTAAAAATTATAGTAGAAGGAAAAGAAAAAGTGTATATCGTTCCTGAAGACTTGTACTTTCTCATGCAGATATAATATGTGAGTATCTGAGTACCCAAAATGTATTTTGTCCCTCTTCACATAACCCTTCTACAATATTTAAAAGTCACGGATATTTTAGTTGATATGAAATAGTTATACTGAAGCAGAAATCAGTCCCCTCTTTGGACCATATGCAACGATTTCAGACTAGTGAGACACGTCTCACTTTGACATGTCAAAGAAATAACTGGGTTTTACTCCTGTCTCAGTTTTCAACTCACCCATAATCCCGGTAATTTCTTCAGTAAATGTTGAAAATAATCGGTTTGCACTTCACAATAGTGTTATTAAACATATATGCAAGATATGAATAAGCGATTATTTTCAACATTTACTGAAGGGAATGCCGGTTTTGTTGAAAATGAGGCAGGAGTAAAACAAAGTTTTTATTTTGGCATGTATAAGTAGGACCTGACTCATTACTTTAAACTTGTTCCATATAGTTCAAAGAGGGTATGGGTTGCTCCTTCAGTATAATAATTCCATAATTACTAAATTATTTATGATTTTCGGATCATCCGCAAACATTTCCGTGAAGTGCGACAAAACACATTTTGGGTACACAAATACTCGCATATTATATTAGCATGAGAACGATATGAACTTTTTCTTTTTCTTTTCTGATCATTTTTAGCAGAGTTATGACCAATCAAATCTTCGGTTCCGCCAGAATTTTTAGCGGCGGGTAAGGGTGAACTTGAAAGTTGATGTCTGCGTTCAATCACGTTTTCCGAGAAAACGAGCGCGTTTCATAAGAAATCATTAGGAATAATTTTTGTGGATAATTGAATTGTCTTTTACCCGGTTGAGTTGTTTTTTCGATAAATCATATACTTTCCAAGATTACAGAAAAAATCTATTTTTAAACAAAAAAAAAAGTTCCACCCCTGGAATTTTTTTTCGTACTACTACTACTACTACTACTACTAGCATTTTGAAAAAAATACCTTGATCATGGTAAAAAGGGAACTATGCTGACGCCTATTCAATTCAGAATTCTTTTAACGGTTATACAATTTTGTATAACACATATTTCTGTCGGTGTGGTACATTTTAGCCAAAATGGGACAAATTGTCGTCTCTCAGCCGTCGATTACTACCTTATAAATTGGTACAATTTCAAAATTCAAGTCAAATTTTACTGGACAATCTATGCAAATAAAATTGATTCAAATATCTTTAGAAAAAATATCATTCATATAATTAAATACGCATATACACACTTATAATGAATCAAACTACAAATAAAATTTATTTCAATATCTTTATAAAGCAAACCAATAATAATGAAATCACTAATGATTGCTTCAAGCTGACTCCGGAGTTGCAGAGATCCGAATCACAGGTCGAACAGCTTAGAACTTTTCCAAGTACAGGGCTGGTTGTTTTAATTGCCTCGCATGCACTGACGTTGTTAATGGTTTTTGCTATGCATCTTCGTATTGTTGCATTATGATGGGCAGCTGAAAGTTGAACAATTAAATCTTTCTTAGGATAGAACACATATTTTGCTAGCAGCAGTCGCTGTATAATTTAAACAAAAAATATCTGAATATTTCAAACGAACCCATATTTTAATGACATTTCCCTCATATTATATAAACCAATCAAATGCCATGATTTTTTCATTTCTCATATCTTGTGTATGCATTTCCATAGTTACGAGAATTATGGTAAATATAGAAACGTCGGTTTGACGGTTCAACTCTTCAACTGACATTAATTATACAAGATGAACAGTTCCTGCAATTCATTTAGTCCATAATATAATGTGTTCGTGAAATTGTCTAATCGAATAACTCTTCAAAAAGCAGAATTTTCAAAATGCTTTCACGCTGCCAGGCACTCAACTGTGTTGCTGTATAAAATACTTCTCGAGCAAGCTTTCGTGGTGTTTCGAAGCAACACAGTTATCCCTTATATTGTAAAAACCAATCAAATGCCACCATTTTCTCATTTCAAACCAATGAGAACAGGAATTTTTGAAAACACTGCTTTCAGCTTGTGGTATTTTCAAATCGGTGTTTCGCTTCTGCCTTATGTATATATGCATTTCCACAGTCACGATAATCACGGTAAATATAGAAACGTCAATTTGACTGTTCAATTTTTCAACTGACATTATAATTACACAAAATGAACCGTTTCTGCAATACGCATTTAGTCCATAATATAATGTATTCCTGAAATTGTCTGATTGAATATCTCTTTGAAATGCAGATTTTCTAAATACTTTCACCTTGCCAGGCATTCAAACTGTGTTGCTGTACAAAACACGTGATGTTTCTAAGCAACGCAGTTTTCGTGCCAGCAAGGTGAGAGTATTTTTTGAAAATTCTGCATTTTGTCGGGATATTATTACTATTTTCACCCATCTTAAAATTCTCACATAATCTTACCAACTTTGGTCTTTTCAACGACGCAACCATGACAAAACAGAGTTTTACAGTTTGATCAACAGAAAATTGTAGCAGTATTTGTAAAAATAAGTCTCTTTGGTGCAAATTCAAATGAAATTTTCAACCAAAACATTATAGGTGATACTGTTGGGCATATGATCCTTCTGATGGAACATGAAACAATAGTTTACAATCGCCTATCAACCAAATGGATGGGTTGCTTCGGTTTGTATGGCCGGAAGGTTGTTTAATGACTAATAATAATAATAATACACTTCCTCATGAACACTCGTAGAGTGTACACAAAAGCATAGCCTGTGCGGATAGGGGACGGCTATTATCATTTTATCATTTGCCGTATTGCTCACTTTTCAGCTGTAGGAAAACCCGGAAAACCTACAGCACCACCTCAATGTTTTTATTGATGTTTTAACCAACATCAATGAATAACCTCTATTAAAAAAATGCACTGCCGTGTAGGGTTGCCACCCCTCCCGCTGCCGGGCGTAAGCAACCCCTATTTTTTCGTCATCATCACATCGTTCCGATAGTTGAAAAATTTTCGATATCTTCTTGAATTCGCTACTTCACGGAAAACATGCAGTTGCCTCAATTTAGATTGCCGGAAATGGTGGCAACCTCAGAGTAATAAAGGACATAGAGTGGACTTTTCCATCCTTGTCTTGAAGGCAACACAACTTTGTTTGTTTACATGCATAGTTCCGTCTCGTTCGTGGTAGTGGTCGGACGTGTCGAAGTGTGTCCGATCATAAAGATGGCACGAGGATACCGCATGGGGGCGGGACTCAATTCTTGAATAATTCAATATTAGTGTTTTATTATAAATATTCATTTTTGTGTGACGTTATATAACTACTTGTGAAAGTTTCCGGTTTCCTGGCTATCTACGCGAGTAACCAGGCTCGATGGCAACGGATTTGCCGTAACCAGGGTCCGGTTATTTGTTTCATTTACCATTTGTATTTCTACTTTTACCTGATTATATAATAATATGATTCAATAATTACCTGATCTGGAGAAATTGATTCCGCATAGGAGTCAGGAATCCAAAAAACTAAGCTAAGAAGAAGAAGAACACGTGAGTCAATCAGGTAGTTTCGTGTATGCCCGCCTATTTCATTCGGATTAAGTTGTCATTCTTCGTTTGTATTATGGTCCCATTTACTCTAAATTCAAACAAATCATCTATAACGTTTCACCACCCGTCACCCCCTCGTCAACAAATTGTATAGAAGAGGGTAGTGTATGTTCAGTTCAAAGCAGGTATTTGTGTAGGTATATGGCAGCTCTATGTCTTTTATTACTCTGAGGTGGCAACCGTCGTCCAAATTCGAGGACACGCGACATTTTTCAAATGTGGGTGTGATTTCTGTCAAGTAGGGTATTCACAAGGTATCAGCAAATTTTCAATAATCGGAACGGAAAATAAGGGTTGCTTACGCCCGCCAAGAGGTGGCAACCCCATGCCACTTGCATAAGATGACAACCCTCTACACGGCAGTGCACTGATTTATTATAATTTGTTCTTTGTATTTATAATAATTCGTCCGTTTAAGACTCTTGCCGCATCACGGCAAGCTGGTATGGTTTCAGATTGAAGAGCAGCGTGCCCATCACTCTGCCAAATACCTCTATAATCGGAACCAGCACTCTAACAGAGTGGCTTGGGTAGAGATTGCGGAGTTCAAAGACTAAATTTCGATATTTCGTCCGTTTTTTCTCCTTTTTTCGTCAGAAGCCGAAAGTCTTCTTACTCTGATGGCCTGGGAGGACAACATCAGGCTCCTTGGCTTCTATTTGGCTGAGAGTGGGGAAAAATAGTTCCAATAGATTCGGCATTTCGCATTCTCCACAACTGACTTAATATCTCCCCAGAGCATAAAACAACACCGGTGTCTTGTAGGTTGTAGTATAACACTCGCAGTACTGCGGTATGCTTGTGGACATAGTTTGAGGCTGCATTAGCTTGACAAGCAGACAGCTAATGCATTATGGAGTCCCACGACACGATCTGCATCTAGTGTCTGGGTGGGGAATGAATAGTAGTAACGGACTCAATATCTCCCGGAGCATAAAACTACACTGGTGTCTCGTAGATGGTAGTATAATACCCGTAGTACCACGGCGGATATAGGTTGAGGCTGCATAAGCTTGATAAGTAGACAGCGAATGCATTATGGTATCAGGAGTCTCACGACACGATCTGCATCTAGTGTCCGGGACCTCTATACCCATCACGCGACTACGGTAGACCAGGCTGTTGCAGACACCATCCTGGTGGATCATTATGAATCTCTCGGTCAACGAGTTTTTGGAGACCAATTAATCGGCTGCAAGGATTTCTGCCTTAAAAAGAAATGCTCTGATCCCTGCTTTCTCATGGTCGCAGAGAAGGGGATCTGAACTTCTGCTCAATTTACAGGCTCTATTCCGTACCATTATACTATGTAGACATCCCAAATTCAAAAGTCCATGGCCTCCCTGTTGTCTGGGGAAGTACACTGTGGTACGGACGATTTAGGATTTCACGTCGAGTTGTCGAGCCCTCTTTGGACCATTTCACAACTCCAAATTATTATTATTATTTATATAACAAACAGTTCATTGGAATAGATAGATTGATATGTATCATCAATTCTAGTCGTATGTATTATGTTCGAGTATATTTGACAAGCAGTTACTTACTGTCGATTTCATAAACGTATTTCGTGCAAACGTATTCATCGGTAGTGGCACGATATCCATAGAGACTTGGAATTATTTTTTCCTCTAGTTGCAAATCAAAATTCTTTCCAATTGCTCGATAAACATTAGCTGTTGAACAGTTCATCAAGTCGGCATTTGTAACGTTGAAAGGGTCATTACATCCTATTCCAGAGCAGCTATAACATTTTTCAGAATATGCCAGAACTGAAACATTAAAAAGAAAAACATCAGCTAGCAGAATAATTGTGGTTTTGGGTTACTTGGAGAGTACTGAATTATGCTTAATCTTGTTGGAGCGATAGGCTGTGCAAATCCTCAAAGCTCAATATGTAAGATGACATGTGGGAGGAAATGTAGGTGTAGTCTAATTCGCATTTACAGCTCATAGCAGCAAAAAATAATAGAGCCCTGTCAGCTGACGTCACAACATGGCGGTCATGGAGGGACAAAGCATTTGACATTTATTGATGAAATGAAAATTCGTTTTTTGTGGGTATTAGTGGATAATTGCGATTTTTATGAATCACTTTTCGCAGAAAATTGACCAGAATGATTCACGTAGCCTTATGGAAAATAGGTTCAATTGGTGTTGTTCAGTTTGGTTTGTTTGTCCCCCTATAGTGTTCCGCAACTGTCATATTAGGTCACTGACAGTACTCTATTGGCATACGAGATGCCTGTAACAAGGTAGATGAGACGACTATTGGTTGAAAATGCCTATGGCCAAGCAGCTTCTAGCCATCCGTCAGCATCACGGAGTAAATAATTCATTCAGTTAATGATTTGAAAAGAGGACACACTAGGAGAATAAAAAGTTATAACATAATGCGTTACGAACATTATATACAGTGTGACCCATTTAAGATGGAAGCACCCTTATAAAACTCACATTTTTCAACCGATTGGAAAGATTTTTTTTCTTTAGGTAGACATTCAAAAAGTCTACTGGAACAACTTTTCTTATTTTTCAAGGTAAAAAATCTAAAAAAATTACTAGCGATTTTTTTAGAAAAAATCTGATTGCACCACCGGATTCGCGACATTTTCAAATAGTTAATATGTGAATAACGTTGAATTGCATCAATCAATAAAAAAGTACTCACTGGTCAGAATTTCATCAAAATCTGTTTATAAATAAGGAAATCATAAGATAATAAAATTCGAAAAATATGTAAAAGAAATTTCAGGAAAATGTCATTTCAACTCATTATTTTTTGTTTGTTCTATTTATCAACAGATTTCGATGAAATTCTGGTCAGTGATATTTTTTGATCTCCTGAATCCAGTAGTGTAGCCAAAGTGCTTATAAATGTTTTGAAAAAGCAGTGGTGTGTTGATTGAACGGCATATTTCTCAAAATTTATTCCCCTATAACTTCCTTATTGATTGACGCAATTCAACGTAATTCACACATGAACCATTTGAAAATGTTGCACATCCAGTGGTGTAGTCAGATTTTCTATAAAAAAATCGCTAGTGATTTTTTTAGATTTTTGACCTCGAAAACTAAGGATAATTGGCCCTGAAAATGAAAATTTATTCATGAAATTTGGTGTCCCAATAGACTTTTTGAATGTATACCTAATTAAAAAAAAATAATTCCAATCGGTTGAAAAATGTAAGTTTTATAAGGGTGCTTCCATCTTAAATGGGTCACACTGTATATTAGTTATGAACTCAGATTGAATTGGGGGCTTCTGTGCTACACCACACTTTTTAACTTATTTTTAATACACCAATAATAGTTATTTATTATACAAGGGAAAAAAGTATTAGATTTTAGCTCAAGGTTGTGTTGTTTCCCGACGCGGTTCTCGAGATTTTTCACATTTTCTCTTATGGACACCCATTTCATCTAGAAACACGGTTCATAGCCGCATCGATAGGATTGTGGCTTATTACTCCATAGGTACGAGATTCAAAGCGACCGTTAGACTTTTTGTTTTCATTTTATCAGGCTTTTTTCGAACTTAGGAATAAAAGTCCGTTAGGTTAGTAGTGTGCAGGTTGAGTGATTATGATAGGAGGTTGGGTTAGAGCCTCGAGCTGAACATCGGATGCGTGCGAGATCAGCTTGTGCAATAGCAGATATCTATCTTCACCTATGATATCCGGGAAAAAAGTACTCACTTTTTTTTTCGGGGAAAAAAGTAATTTCATGAAAAGTCATATTTTAGTACCTGTCAACAGAGATAGAATGTCAAACTTTTTTCTCGTCACATATATCACATAATTGTAGATATTTTCCTCCCGCGGGCGAAAAACTACTGAAATGCTCCAGAGAGGTTGTCATGATGTATCCTGAACGTCAGCTGCGATTCCGTGGGTGGGTTGAGCAGTGCCAGCCTCCCGAAAATGTAGGAAAAAAATTCTACTACGAGTTAAGCGACTGTTAGTTCGTTTGTTTTTCAAGTAATGAAAAAACTTCATTTTTAATCTGTTTATAGAGCTCTTTAAAAATAATAAAACTGTTTATATAAAATGTGTCGGTATATTGTTCTGGCGATTCTTTTGTTTAACATAAATTGAACATTTCTTCAAGTTTGGCAACTGTTTCCTCATTTTATTTTGAAGTAATGGAGAAACTTCATTTGAACTTCTTGTAGTCTTGTTCATGGATAATAAAACAATACAACTTTTCTATATCTTTGGTTTTCGAGTTTTAGGCGATAGAAGAAAGAAAGAACATATTTTTTATTTTTTCCAGTTTCTGTAATTTTGGAAAAAATGGTTTAGACGTATCGAATGGGCTGCTAGTGCGGAGTCGATGCAGTTTATATTTTTTCATTACTTCCAGTACGGTCAATATTTCGATTTTCCGTTTTTTTTTATTACCCGGACTATTGATATCAGAAAGATCACTTCAAGATAAATTTAAAAAGACCTATGTAAAATTTGAAAATCTGCAACAGTTTACGACATATTCGGAAATATTCCATCGAAAAAAATTCACCCATAACTTTATGTAGTACTAATTGAAATTGTTCCTACACACTTTCCGATATCTCGTTTAGTTTTTGAGATTTTGGTGCTTACAGTCCCTTTTTTTTTCCTACTCGGTCAATGGATTCGGAAAAACCATTCTGGAGGGTCAGTAGAGTTCGTCAAGACGTATTTCTTCCATAAAAACCCTGATTTTTGCGTTAATTTGCGAGATATATCGATTTTTCCGATTTCTTCAAATATTTCCTGCACCATTGATTTAATGAAAAAAATTGAAGAAACTTTTTTGTACGTTTTTTGAAGGTGATAAAAAAAAGTAACGTGTGAATTCATTTCGGAAAAATGAGTTTTCGACCATTTTTCGATCGCTTTTTCGTAAATCGGTTTGTTAAAGATTTGTTCGTTCGTTTGAGCTCTACCTATTGCAGATTTGATTTCCTTCATCGGTTTAGCTACAATAGGTGCTCAAAAAAATTACATTTTTCGGAAAATCACCAGCTTACATAAAACTCCACCACCTTACAGCCAGCAAAAATATTTTTTTCCTAAGTATTGTGTTTTTGACTGTTTTTTTTTTACCTGAATAGGAGGCTGCTACTGCTCAACCCACCCACGGAGCGACAGCTGACGTTCACGAGGCCTAATTACAAAACCCTCTCAAGCATTTCACAAGTTACTCCGGGGAAGAAATGATTGACTGAAATCAGCACCTGGCTTGTGGACCATAAGATTGAAACAGAACCATCAAAGATATTCATCGCACCCACCCTAGTGGCGGGAAGTGGTAGAAATGGCAGATATCACACGTCTGTCTGGCTGTAGAGGAGGCTCATATCATAGTGCCTTTGAAAGGCATCAAAACCCGCAGGGCGCTTCACATTATCAAGCCCTTGAAGCCGCAACAAAGCACGATAGACTTTAAGTAAAGGCTGACATCACCTCTTCATGACGCCACTCAGACTCTGTCCCAAGCGGAGAGGAGGTAAACCGCCCCTCTGGTTAGTAGAACTCTTACACAAGATGGAAACTAAGTTTAAGTCGGCGAAAAAGCGTGTCTTGTATCCAGTGTGATGTGATGGAACTGTTTTTATGGAAGATCAATAATTCTGAATCTATATTAATCTTAAAAATCTATGAGTGATTCAACAGATATGCATGGGCAAAAGAAAATGTTGAAATAAGCAATTTTTATTGAATCCCTATATTTCAAATTTTGTCACTTAAATTCTCCGGTTCTTCGTATTGAATGATGGTTTTTCAATGAACATGTATATAGAAATTGTACCCTCTTCTATGGCTACTTTTTGAATAAACAGTCGCTAAACTTACCTTGTCCTTGGGTCCTTAAAATACTACCCTCAAATTGAGAAGGGAAACATTCTCAAATGAAAATTAAAAAATGTAATATCTAACAAAAAACAAGTATTTCCCCGGCCAAAGCCAAGCTGGACGTTGAACTACATCTGATAAATATTGTGAAAGGACCCTAAGTAAAAAGACATTTTCAATGCGAAACTTTCCGCCAGAAGGTTATGTCGAACGATGGAAAATAGCCACTTAAGTTTGTCTTTCAGCCGCAGATGATTCTACCTCTGATTTTATGAACATCTTGCTCACATTTTCAAAAAAAAAAAAAAACTAAAACAAGTCAGAACTGACGCAAAAAGAGAGATCATCCTCATAATGTTGCACTTCATGTAATATTCATTGTAGAAATCGGTTAATCCAGTTTTCATCGATTTTGTTATTTGCGAGGCAATTTCAATTGGCATCACAATTATATCACTAACAGTCCCGATTTCCATTAAAAAATACTTGATAAGTGAGTTCAAAAATGAAAAATTGCAAAATGTTAAAGATACCTACTTATTCAATCTTTTATTTATTTTTACTAGATTTTGATAATAATCTTTACTTGATTTTGAAAAAATACAGAAACGGATATTTTAGCTTAAGCTTTCACATGGATTTCTCTACTACCTGTAAGCAACCTATATTCCGTCCTATATTGTATAAACATATTTCGGATATTTCATAATTTCATAGTTGATTTTAATCAATTATGAATTATGATGATTGGAAAAATTAAAAATGTTTTTTATAATTCAATTTTTGGAAACATTGAGTTCTACTAAATGACTGAATTACTCGTTATCATGAATATCAATGAAATTTCAACGATTATTAGCCAGAGTAAAACTTACAAATAAGACTCACCACAAGTATAAGAACAAATCACTAAAAAGACCCATACGCTATAAAAGCAATTCATTTTCAATTGAAAAATGCTGACACAGTCACTTTCACCAATCTTTGAAGTATTGAATCGATAAACTCTTTGAAATATTATTTATACCTCCCAACCTACTTATTTATCTCTGTAAACAGAATTATATTTTTATTATAGGATTTGAACACATTCACAATCTTGGAGGATGTTTACATTGTGATAGAAAAAGTGTTACTCCCGTTATTTGTTTGTATATGTTGTGTACCATTAGTCATTGGGGTTTCAGAGTTTCACAATTATTTTATTGAATGGTTCTCGTCCTAGTGATTTTGTAAATGTACCTTATTTGATTGACTGAAAACACTCCTGGATTATCTGAAGTTAAATATTTTAGAGAAAGACGCTGGACCTAATTACTAAACGGTACTGTTACGCATGTTTCCCGGTATTAAAATAAAATGAGTTTTACTGAAACTGATGTGCAGCGGATACTAGCTGGAATACAACAAAATAGAATGAAATTGAAAAGTGCAATGGACGCAAGTGAGGCGCATATAGAATAATCTAATTTGAAAATTTAAAAGTTGTAAGCAGAAAACTCATTTTTGAAAAACAAAATTGAGATATTAGAAGTTGATATAATAACAACACAAACGAAGGACATACATTGTTTGGGCCCCAAAAGATTTTTACATTGAGGATAGAATTCAGTTCAAAGCTGACTACAGAGCACAGTTCAAGTATAGTTCAAGTAAACGATATAGGGCAACCTATTTTTAAACAGTTCTCCGTTAAATAATTATAACTTGAAACCTATACAATTTTCATAGCAACATTTTCTCATTACAACACCCAAATCGCGATTACTGACTAAACTGAACATAAAGAATGTGACGATAATTAATAATCTTCTGGGCCTCAATTTTTTAAATTGTAGGAAAAGATCTCTAGAGAAAATGACGTCAATTTCTCTCAATACGCAATTTAAACTCACGTATTGCGAGAAAAAGACATCATAATGACATTTTCTCTAGAGAATCTTTTTCTGAAATTTTAAAAATCACTTCGAATAAAATTCTCAGCGAATCACAAATCAATGTTGGTAAATATGTTCCATACCAAGCACACAAAGTCGACTGTCCTCGTGGACTAGTAGATGGTTTATTTTCAGGGTATGTTTTGGCCTTTGAGAATGATGCCATCTTTAACTTCGCACAATATCGTTTACTTGAACTTGGTCTAAAGTTCGATGATTTCTTGATTAATGATTTTGGTATCATTTTAGTACCGAGAAAAATCGATTCAAATAAATTTCTATCGTATGTACTCGAAGATATATCAACTTTTCATCAAACAAAACAACAAAACAGAAATTTGAAATGGTTTTCTCATTTTCTTAAAGAATAACGTGATTTTATCGATATTCTGTAATTAAAACTTGATAACATGAAGAAGTTACAAGTTTTTCAATTTCGTAAACGTAAAAAAATGACAACTAAAAGTTGCACAGAACTTTAAAGTTTGCCACAGATGTGCAAACATATAATTTTTTATGAAGAGATAAAATGAATTTTATGGAAAATGAAAAGCTCCAAAATGCCAATACTTTGCCTATTTTATAACTTTGATTGAGTTTATCGAATTTTAATGCTATTAGTTCATCCTGAATAATAGAACTAATAGAAAAATTTCAAACGTCCTGTACATCATTTAGCTAGTAAGAATAGAAGTGTCAAAAATGGCGGTGTCATCACAAATAGAAAATTGATAACTGTGAAAGAATAAAAACCAAAATGAGCACAAAAACTGAAATGAGTAATTATGTAAATAGGTAGAAAATGTTAAAATTAAGAAGTGTACAAAAAAACAGTGCGTAAGTTAAAATAATAAAATAAAAAGACCATTGACGCGAAATAACAAAATTGTGATTGGTGGAGAGAAGAAACAAAATTTGAAAGGACGTTGCGCAGGCGAAAAAAATAACGAGAGGAGAAGAAATTTTGAAAACAAAAAACTTGAGAAAAATTTATAACTGACTAAAAGAAGAAAAATAATTTGAATACTAACCAGAAAAAAACCCAGAACGACAGATAGATCAACGAAAGCCATCAAGTGAACTAAATAAGAACAAAAATCAAATAAGTTAAGTTGAGACGAGAAATAAACAATACGTACCTGACGATCATAATATCCTTTGAAAGACGAACTGAGACTACTGGAAACCGGTAAAATAAAGGTATTTATCACCATCACCTTTCCTCTGGCAACTTTTCACCCACTTTTTGGAGCCAAGCAGTGCAGCAGTTTCCAGTAAACACCCTCAAACAACTTTAAACGGCGGAACTCTTTTAAATTGATTCACTAACTCTATTTAAATTCTCAATCGAACTTTTCTATTTAATATTAAGAAATATAAAAACAAAATTGAACCAAATTTATGAACTACCTAAATATAAAATCTATTATTCATAACCTCATTCTGTTGGTAATTGTGCCCCAACAAGGCCATCTAACGGACTTTTAGTGTACTAACAAATAAGGCATGAGTTTCAATAGTTTTAAGGCTAAAATAATAGAGGGCGTTCAATTTATTTAAGGAACATTGTTTAGAGTATAATAGAAGATAGTGTTACTAGGACATTATTTCATGGTTTATATAAATGAGAAATACGACATTAAAGTTTATTAATCTATTTTGGCTATCATTTTTGACAATTATTGAATATTACGTATTATTTCACATATATACAGGGCATTTCAAGTTCCAAAATCCTACTGAGAGCAGGAGTTTTTTCTTGTTTCACCGGCTGAGCTGAAAAAGGAAGGAGATAAGTAAGGAAAGATAAAAAACGGGTAAAATGAAGGTTTTGAGCTAGGGCATTTTCAAAAAAAGTTATTTACATAAAAGAAGTTCATTCTAGATTTTCTATACAATAAATCAAATTCACAACACAAAAATAAAAACATACAAACACATACACAAAAACAACAACAAATTATTTATATTTTGGATAATATTTAGCCATCAAAAGTAATAATCGAGCTCCAAAAAACCTCACCCAGAAATGGAATTAATGAGCACCTGAAATGTTGGCATAAATATTAAAATCATTCCTAATGTAATAAATAAATACCAAAACAATGAATAATCTCCCACGCATTTTCAACATGCAAGCTAGGTTATCTTGCTCAGGCTAGGTTTGTGTGTCAAGAGCGAGAGAAAAACTAATTCACGCATTTTCGACTCGCAAGATAGGTTTATTTTAGTGCTCAAATATTTAGTGTTCAACTACGATTTGTGTTAACAACAATAATTAGTTGCTGCTGAAATATATAAATTAACTTCAAAACTCAACACTTTGGGGCTCAAAAATAAATAATTTGTTGATTAAATTTTGATGCTCAACTATGAGTTTTGGTGACACAAGATAAATAAATAAGACCTCTGAAAAAACGCAATTTTTCACAAAATTTTTCTTTATTTCAAATCGAAGTCTGAGTTATGGTGAATAAGGCACATCAGCTGGGCCAGATGCTGAACAAGAATAGTAAAACCCCTGAAGCCGTTGGAATAGTCGTTCGCTATTGAAATGACTGCAATTCATGTGTAGGTGAGATTGTATCGAGCAAACACTCGGTACAAAAATAACAATTAGTATATGTGATTTATTGTGTCCGAATTTATCAATATTGAGTATTTTCCAATCCTCAAGTGGAATATTATACATTATCATTGAAAGAGATTACTGGAACATTACAATGCAAAATTTGCCATACTCATATTTATTATATTTCTAGATTGAATATATTTTTTTTCCTTATCAATTTATGAACAAAACCAATAGCTCCATTCGGTTATCCATACTAAAGCAATAATTGGCATATGAAACCATATATCGTCAAAGCGTAAAGCCAAACTTCATTACTTTTGAACAATTTTTCAGTATTTTACATCATCCACTAGGAAATCATGAACAAATTTTCTGCCATGCTGTACACACTGTGTAGCGTTCTAAGATTACTCACACCAGCCAGAGTTCCATCAATATTATACAAACAACGCGTATCTATATATTTGAAGAATCATTTTGATGATTCAATTTGATTTATGATGAAACTTCGACATACAAGCAATGACACGTAGTATACTATGAGTTATCACCTCCTAAAATAGTTATTTTTGTATTTAGTGCGCAAAATGCAAACAAAATTTTTTCTACGAACGTCAAAAAAAATTGGGTAGTATAAAATTTTGTCATGATTTGAAAAGTGTTAAAAAGCCCTATTTAATTAGTGTTAAACATTCAGAAATAAATGATTTATTGGATTTTCGCTTGAGTGAGGACCATAAAGTTAGAAAAAAATGATTTCCTGAATTTTTCCTTGATTGAGGAGGTTAGGTTATTATATAAAAATCCCATATAGTTTACATGTAGTGTGCGAAATAGGTACTTCGCACATTTACACATTCGCACATTACCTATTTCGCACACTGCATGTAAACTATATGGGATTTTCATATTCCAACCTATATGGTCATCAATCAAGCACAAATTGAAGAAATCATTTATTTCTTACATTATGGTCCTCAATCAAGCAAAAATCCAAGAAATCATTAATTTTTGCATATTTAACATTAATTAAATAGGTCTTCTTAACACTTTTCAAATTGTGACAAAATTTTATACTGCCTATTTTTAGTTTTTGACGTTTGTAGAAAAAAATTTGTTTGCATCTCGTGCGCGAAATAGCCGAGTTAACAAAATCACTTCTCGATCACCAAAGTAACATTTCGCACACTAGATACAAAAATAACTATTTACAATTGGAGCCCCTTTTTACCTATTTAAAGCACGCCTCAGAGTGTGCAAATCGAACTTTCCAAAACGCCCATTTTTTAAAGTTACCGTAGTTGCATCAACAACTCGAGAACCGTGAAGTGTAAACGACAATTTCATGATCAAAATAACGTAAAGTATTCGTGGATAACTGATCTTTCAAACACTTGCTCTATTCTTTGAGAACAGATTTCGAAATTTTTATAATGATCTTCCTATAGCTTTATTTGGAAGTGCCCATTTGAGGTTTGTTGAACAAGCAATTGGAACAAATTGAAAATTTGTTATGGGACTTTTCGTAGGTGACTCAATAAGAATGTTTTCAGTAGTAACATTAAGTATGTATATGTACTTCAAAAATATTCAAGTTCTTGACATAATTTTTTGGGTTTATCACCTTCCACAATCTGAAAATGAAAAAATTTTTTAATCCAAAGAAATCTGTACAAGTGTAGAAGGGCAAATTAATTAATTTGCCCGATAAGTTACTGCGTTCACAAGACTGCTGTCTTGAAAGAAATTAATTTTTGTCAGTAACGTACCCTACACTGAATTTGCAAATTCGGGCAAATTAATTAATTTGCCCTTCTACACTTGTACAGATTTCTTTGGATTAAAAAATTTTTTCATTTTCAGATTGTGGAAGGTGATAAACCCAAAAAATGATGTCAAGAACTGGATTTCCTCCACAAAATCAAACTTTTAATCAATATATTCAAGTTACATTGATAACTTTTTGGATTATTATTGCAGAGTGTTAAACTCACACGATTTGTAATTGTACAGTTGTACAGGAAGTTTGAATACGAATTGTTTTTGATTCGATTAAGTTTCAAGTAAAGTTGAGCAATAAAAAAAAAACACTAATTTAAGTGCATGAAGCTTTGAATCACCTTATTCTCAAATAATTATTGATGTCATTTCCGCATTTTCTTTGTTACACTAAGATATCGGTTACCATGAAAATAAAATAGTACCTAACAAGTGCGGAAAGTGATACTTCGCTAACGAGTCGTTCGGCCATATGCAAACGCGTGCGGAAAAGTAACTTCACGCGCGTGTTAGGTACCCTATTTTCTCTACTAGCGTGCGAAAAAAACCGAAAAGTTAACATAAAAGAAACATTCATTATTAAATACATATCAACAAATGAATTATTATTAACATTAATATTACACGTGCAATTTGTAGCATTCTATAAATTAATTGCAGAGGCAAATTTTTTTTTTCAATGAAGTCGTGGACTTGAAAGTTGGGTTTTCGTATTCCAGTGCTTCGTCCATTTTATAATGCGTGTTCTGGATGCCTTGCTAGTGTTCCTAGCTTCCTGACGGACGGTGCTTGCTACATTTTTCGGAGTATACAAGGTGGACCACGAGATTTTGGCCAGGGATTATCTCGGAACTCGAGAGTAATAGAGAATTGAAATTTTGGGGTTGTAAATTAACGCAATTGGTTCAGGTTTTTCTGATATTATTTTACCCAATGGCACTTCTATATTCCTCCCAATAAAACAATTTCAACAAGCTATCACACTTGTGGTCTAATACGATTAGTTTAAGAACTACAGGTACTTCAATATCCTTTGTTTCACAACGTCTGAAACGAGCAATTGCAAAATTATTTAGGTCATTATCAAGGTCAACCTGTATATTTGGGCAGTTCTATATTTTTTTGATTGAAACAAGGAAAAAATAATAATCATCTATATTTTATTAGAAAACGTCGTGGGACAAAGGATATTGATGTACATGTAGTTCTCAAACTAATCTTTTTAGACCACATGTATGACGGTTTGTTGGAATCTATTTATCGGGAGGAACATAGAACTGACAAAATATACAGGTTGTCACATCAAAAGTTTTGAATTTAATGTTACGTGACCGAGAAAAAAAGTTCATTGGGTAAAAGAATATCAGAAAAAGCTGCACCAATTGCAAAATTTCAATTCTTTACTATTCTCGAGTACCAAGATATTCCCTGTATTTTGTAGCATTCTCTCCTCTTTACTTTTGATAGTCCTGATCAAAAACTACTGCTTCACCATATTATATAAATATGTGTTCGCAACTGACTGTGGATCGGTGCTCATGCCGTGATTATGTGCCAGGAGACACTACGCATCCTCAGCTTAAACCGAGCAGTCTGAGCTTAAACCGAGCATCTCATGTGCTCATTCGGTGCTCATGCGGAACGAATGCTCCAGTAAATACGCATCTTCACGCTAGTGCCATTCATTTCGGACATCGTCAAATCGTGCGGTTTCATTTTTTATTATTTTTTATTTTCCTGTTTATCTGGGGATATTCGCATTCCTTCGCAGTGTAGAATGCTACGTCAACAAACTCACCCGTCACCCTACTTGTTCCGATAAATCACTTTTTTTTCTTCGCACCACTTTCGAATTAAATTTCTCTCAGCGACTCTGGAAGATCGTTCTCAAGCCGCCTCCGATTAGAAAATATGCCTACCCATTATCTGCTAATCAAAGTGGTAATGACTTGAAATTCTCAAAACCGTTCCTAATCTCCCTCCAAAAACCGCAATATGTATCCGATTCAATTCGTCACCCTCTATGTAAACATTTCGTTCAGACAACTTTTGCACGAAAAGACCTATTCGCACGGGAACCCGCGCAGAAGGCGCTCGTATGCTAATGTCATTCATTATTTCGGACATCGTCAAATCGTGCGGTTTCATTTTTTAATCGTCCTCATTTTACCGTTTATTCGCGGTTATTCACATTCTCCAGCCGTGCAGAACGCTATGACAACCAACTCACCAGTTATCTTACCTATCCGACAAATCACTTTTTCTCTTACGCCACTTTCGAAATTTCTCTCAGCGAAAAATCGTTCTCAAGCCGCCTTCGAATAGAAAATGTGCCTACCTATTCTGCTATTCAAAGCTGTAATGATTTGAAAATCTCAAAACCGTTCCTCTCTCCCTTCAGAAACTGCAATACGTATCCGATTCAATTTTTTACCCTCTATGTAAACATGTCGTCCAGACGAGTTTTTGCACGGCGGTTTTCTTACGAAATGACCAACCCGCACGAGAGCCCGTGCAGGAGGCGCTCTTACGCTAATGCCATTCATTTCGGACATCGTCAAATCGTGCGGTTTCATTTTTTATTATTCCTTATCCTCCTGTTTATCTGCGGTTATTCACATTCTTCGGCCGTGTAGAATACTACAACAACCAACTCAACTGTCACCCTACTCATTTCGACAATTCACATTTTTTTCTTCACGCCACTTTTGAAATTTCTCATGCGGAACGAATGCTCCAGTGAATACGCACCTCTACGCTAATGCCATTCATTCCGGACATCGTCAAATCGTGCGGTTTGAATTTCTATTATTTCTTATTTTCCTGTTTATATGGGGATATTCGCATTCTTTCGCAGTGCAGAATGCTACGACAACCAACTCACCCGTCACCCTACTTATTCCGATAAATCACTTTTTTTTTCTTCGCACCACTTTTGAATTAAATTTCTCTCAGCGACTCTGGAAGATCGTTCTCAAGCCGCCTCCGATTAGAAAATATGCCTATCCATTATCTGCTAATCAAAGTGGTAATGACTTGAAATTCTCAAAACCGTTCCTAATCTCTCTCCAAAAACCGCAATACGTATCCGATTCAATTCGTCACCCTCTATGAAAACATTTCGTTCAGACAACTTTTGCACGAAAAGACCTATTCGCACGGGAACCCGCGCGGAAGGCGCTCTTACGCTAATGTCATTCATTATTTCGGACATCGTCAAATCGTGCGGTTTCATTTTTTATTCGTCCTTATTTTACCGTTTATTCGCGGTCATTCACATTCTCCAGCCGTGCAGAACGCTATGACAACGAACTCACCAGTTATCCTACCTATCCGACAAATCACTTTTTTCTCTTACGCCACTTTCGAAATTTCTCTCAGCGAAAAATCGTTCTCAAGTCCCTTCGAATAGAAAATGTGCCTACCTTTTATCTGCTAAACAAAGCGGTAATGACTTGAAAATCTCAAAACCGTTCCTATCTCCCTTCAGAAACTGCAATACGTATCCGATTCAATTTGTTACCCTCTATGTAAAATGACCAATCCGCACGAGAGCCCGTCCGAAAGGCGCTCTTACGATAATGCCATTCATTTCGGACATCGTCAAATCGTGCGGTTTCAGTTTCTATTATTCCTTATTCTCCTGTTTATCTGCGGTTATTCACTTCTACGGCCGTGTAGAATGCTACAACAATCAACTCAACTGTCACCCTACTCATTTCGACAAATCACATTTTTTTCTTCGCGCCTCTTTCGAAATTTCTCATGCGGAACGAATGCTCCAGTGAATACGCACCTCTACGCTAATGCCATTCATTCCGGACATCGTCAAATCGTGCGGTTTAATTTTCTATTATTTCTTATTTTCCTGTTTATCTGGGGATATTCGCATTCCTTGGCAGTGTAGAATGCTACAACAACCAACTCACCAGTCGCCCTACTTTTTCCGATAAATCACTTTTTTTTTCGCCCCACTTTCGAAATAAATTTCTCTCAGCGACTCTGGAAGATCGTTCTCAAGCCGCCTCCGATTAAAAAATGTGCCTTCCCATTATCTGCTAATCAAAGTGGTGAGGACTTGAAAATCTCAAAACCGTTCCTAATCTCCCTCCAAAAACCGCAATACATATCCGATTCAGTTTGTCACCCTCTATGTAAACATTTTGTCCAGACGAGTTTTTGCACGGCGGTTTTCTTACGAAATGACCTATCCGCACGAGAATCCGGGAGGTGCTCTCACGCCAATGCCATTCATTTTGGACATCGTTAAATCGTGCGGTTTAATTTTTTATTCGTCCTCATTCTACCGTTTATCCGCGGTTATTCACATTCTCCAGTCGTGTAGAACGCTATGACAACCAACTCACCAGTTACCCTACTCATTCCGACAAATCACCTTCTTTTCTCACGCCACTTTCGAAATTTCTCTCAGCGACTCTGGAAGATCGTTCTCAAACCGCCTCCGATTAGAAACTGTGTTTACCTATTATCTGCTAATCAAAGTGGTAATGACTTGAAAATCTCAAAACCGTTCCTAAACTCCCTTCAGAAACTGCAATACGTATCCGATTCAATTTGTTACCCTCTATGTAAACATGTCGTCCAGACGAGTTTTTGCACGGCGGTTTTCTTACGAAATGACCAACCCGCACGAGAGCCCGTGCAGGAGGCGCTCTTACGCTAATGCCATTCATTTCGGACATCGTCAAATCGTGCGGTTTCATTTTTTATTATTCCTTATTTTCCTGTTTATCTGCGGTTATTCGCATTCTTCGGCCGTGTAGAATGCCACCGAGTAAGAGGGAACGAAGTGAATCGGTCACGTGATAGGGCGGCTACTTCACAAGCCCGCGCGACGAATCGATTTCCGACGTACGGCCGGGGGTTGGAACGCAAGCGCCACCGAAAAGTATAGCGTGTTTCGAAGGAATGGGACTGACTATAGGATAGTGGTGATTAGAGGAAGAAATTGTATATTTTTTGTTTGTTAGGCTCGCACAATGAATCGCTTTCAAATCATATTTCGGGTTCTAACAATGTTAAAAAAATTATGTTCGGTAATGCTGTATGTAATGTTCAAAGTATAGTGTAAGAACCAAAAGAAGAAGGAAGGAATTGGTAGAGTTCCCAAGTCGAGTACAAACTCGGATCGAATCAGGGAAGGTGGTTAGAAAAAAATCAAGTGGATTGGCATACTGGTTGCTGACATCGGAATGCGTCTGCGTAGCTCGATCAGTTGTTTCAGATAGCTTGATAGCTTGACGATCTGCCTCGTCTGTTTCATTAAACATTTTGAGGTTAGTTTTAGAGTAAAGGCAAACATCACCCTTGAATCTAAATAGAGAATTAGGTTCGCAATCAGGACAAAATATGTGATCCTTGTTGGAGGAGGAGTTTACTTAGGTTTCCGTTAGGGCGAGAATCTAAGGTTTTTACTATTCGGAACAGTCCATATTTTTATAATTCCGTTTTCAAACTGTTCACTTCTTTGTATTAATCAGGAACTATCTACTGTAATTGGAATATTATTCACAATATTTAGCTAGTATTCGATAATAGAAAATTTCAATATATTTTCCAAATCATATTGTTATAAAAAAATTTGCTGAATCTCTTCGAGCTTTAATATTTTCTTGTGGCGAAATTTTAAAAAATCCAGACTTTGAAAGAATTTCTAGAAATAATTCATGCCTTGGGAGGATTTCAATTGAAAATTTTCCTCATGTTATACAAAACCAATCAATGCCATTCTTCCATATTTATACGCTTTCATAGTTAAAAAATTCACAGTAAATAAAGAAACGTCAGTTTGACGGCTCAACTGACACTTATTTTACAGAACCGTCTCTGCATTAGGGGCCCCATATATTCGTACAATCTTAGTTGTCAATTTATTTTGTAATGTATGGGGTCCCTTACAGATTCAGTTCATAATATTTATGTATTCTTCTGTTTTGTACTATTTTGTATTATTTTCGTTGGTTTTGAGACGTGTTTTTAGCAAAATAAGTAAAAAATATGTCGGTTGGACTGTAATGCAGTCGAAAAACAAGTTGAGAAATAGGAATACGAAGGTTATTGGGAAAAAGACGACTTAATAGAAAGGAACGCTGTTCATAATCTTAACTTATTCTTGTTTCCAGTCAATAATGGTAATTCTCTAAGCTGTATGTTATTTTTCAACGAATGTTAATATTCACACATACAGTGCCCGTCTAAAGTCCTTACCCTCCTACTAATTTTTGAACCACACAACGAAATTTCGAAGGCTTAAAAAGGAGATAAAAACCTACTCTTTCATGGAAAAATCACAGCTAAAAGTTTCGGAATGACAGCTGAGCGCCATCTTCAATGATTTTTTCAAATAGAACACCTGGTATATCCTTGCATGATCGGTTAGCATGACAATAAGGAATTCAACCTTCAACCATACTAAGTTTGATCTCAGAATAATAGGCGATATCTCCGTAGTCTTTGGAGATAAAAGCATCAAACTTGGTATTGTGGGAAACCTTATGATAATCCCGAACCGATCATGCAATGATATACCGAGTGTTCTATTTAAAAAAAATTGAAGATGGAGCTCAGCTGCCATTTCGAAACTATTAGCTGTGATTTTTTCATGAAAAATTAAATTTTTATCTTCTATTCAAGCCTTCCAAATTTTCGATGCGATATACCATGTGGTTCGAAAATTAGTAGGGGGGAACGGACATTAGACTTAAATATCTGGTTATTCTGTAGAAAATATATAAATTAGTGGTATATCTTTGAGCTGTATGGTATTGATCACACATATTAACTCTATATTCTGTAAAAAATATATAAACTTATAACCGGACATGATAAATGTTTGAAAATTATCCATGTTTATTTAGAAACAGAATACACTATAAGATTACTGCCATAAAAATTCTGGATTTGTCATTGCTAAATAATACTTACGATTTTTTTTTCTGGTTCCCACGAAAAGGAAAATCCTGTATTTTTCATATAACATCGTGGGAGCCGAGGAAAGTGGTTGAAATTGGTGTTCTTCTTGAATGTCTGAAGGCTGTATGCCTCAGGGAACACTTCCCGAGGCAACGAATTCCAAAGCTTTGCCGTTCTGTGGAAAAACAAGCCCTGGGAACAGAACAGTGCGGCATGTCTCCAAAGTGACGGCATATGGATGTGAGGACTGAGCTAGACGGCTCAATCTCGATGAGACTGCTAACGGTGGAACGATGAAATTTCGGAAGAGCGTCGTCCATGAACATATCTATAAAACAGAGACAGATCGCCAACTTTTCTGGGTTGTTCCAGAAAAATAAGCGAGCTTGTGAGCGAAGTATCACCGACGAGACGGATGGCTCTCTTTTGGACTGAATCTAAAAGTTTCAATATGTGTTTGGGTGCTGCACTCCATATATGGGAACAGTATTCCAAAATAGGTCGAATCTGTGCCTTATAAATCATTATCAGTTGACGAGAAGTAAAATACTTCTTGGCGCCAAACAGAAAACCGAATTTTTGTGAGGCACTCTTGGCAATGGACCTGACATAATTTTCCCACGAGAGGGTACTGATGATGGTAACACCAAACATTGAAATGGAAGATTTCATTGGTATAGATAATCCTGACATAGTTACGCTGGCTTCTGTGAGATCGGCATTTCTAGAGAAAAGACATGCATGGGTTTCATTCGCATTGAATTCAAGTCCGTATTTATTTCCTTCACGATTCTTTCCCGTTCATTTCTGCATTCACTGGCTCTTATCGGAGCTTTGGAAGAGAAACTGGTATGAAGGGTACTATCATCTGCAAAGCTGTTCACTGGACTGATAGCTCCCAACAAATCATTGATGTGAAAAAGGAACAGTGTTGGTGCTAGAATGAATCCTTGCGTAACACCAGCATTTATTGGTAGAGTATCAGATGGTACTAAATAAACCACCACTTGGAGAGATCAGTCTGGGAGAAAGTTAGCTAGCAAGGAACACAACTGGGGGGGGGCAAGCCATAAGATGGAAATTGAAAATTGAAAATTTGATTGTCTCCTTGTAGATGTTTCTTGCTTCAACATATTCCGATCTAGTCTCAGTGACCTGATTTTTCAACCATCTACGGTTTGCTGCCTTCTTGAGGGCGACAGCTCTGGGGCAGTTTCTACTAAACCAGCGTTTATCTGATAATGGTGCTCTTGACGTGTTAGGTATATATGTTTGCATCCCCAGCATTATGATCTCAGAAATAGCCTCGGCACATTGTGTTGGATCTTTAAGAGAGAAACACACTCTCTCCCTATGCTGAGAAAAACATGCGAAGACCACCCTATTTGGCTGAATTGTAGTGGCATATGAGACAAGACAGCTTTGAGCTGCTCGATGGTGTAGAAAAGGAGAGTGGAGATGAGGTTGTGGTCGAACTTCTATACTTTTGTTGACATCAGGAATGCGTGTGGGTATATCGACCAGTTGCTACAGACCATACATGATAGCAAAGGCCTCAGCTTGACGACCTGCCTCGTCTGTTTTGTTGGTAATTTGAGCCATGTAGAGTTGTGTACATTGAAATCTCCCATTATGACGACTTCAGCTGTTGGTTTTGCTGGATAAAGTTTAATTTGAGTGATAAAAACTCAAATAGATCACTACATGATGGTTCATTAGGAGATAAGTAAAGGCAGCAGAGGAATTTGGTCAGTTTGGTATCAGTCAGCTTGAACTACATTACATCAAAGCCTTTCGGTTCGAAACTTTCTTCGCGTTGGCATGATAGGTTTGTCTTAGACTAAACACCACCTATATGAAAATTTAATAAACTTATAATTTTCTACCACTTGTAGCAACCCAAAGTTGATATAAAATGAAAGAATATAATATTATGTTATATTCTAAACTGGTATTTTCATGCTACTATGATAGGTACAAATTAAGAATTTATAGGCTAGTTATCTATTGGTGATGAAACTGCGACGCAAATTAAATGTGTTAATGAACCTATATGAAAATCAACTATTCTTTGTTTGTTGTAGTAAAAAAAAATAAAAAGAATCAGCTTTTGGTTTTTAATTCAGGTAGGTATATAATGACAAAATATTCAAATAATTATAATAATAATTAATTAGTCATGTCATTTTAAGTATTGTAATTATTGATTATATGAAAAACGCAATTATTATAAGGAGGTTGACTGGAGGCCGGTTGCTCGTTTTACTTTAGAGCTGCATGACTTGCCTTTACAAAAGTTGAAGCAGACCTCATTGCCAGTTTGGATTGGGAGTTGAAAATAAAAGGTTGGTTTTGATGGGACAGTCTCGCTTGCTTGTTAACTTTTTGAAACTAACTGGGAAAATTTCTTCATTGCGTATATTTGGTACTAACCACTTATTGTCAGCTTTTTTTTTAAGTACCTTGGGTGGTTCTAGAGAAAACTGGATTATATTCTATGCGACCAATTGGTTTTTCTTGATTATCAATTCCCTTCAAATTGGTTAACAACACCGTTGTGTATAAAAAATTTTACAGAATTTTCTTTTTTTTTACAATTCTGTTGATTATGTCATTGAAAAATACACAATATTGTGTTATTATTTTACACATCATTATGTTTTTATTACAGTTCAGTGGACAAAATTGAAATTGAGAATGCACAATACTGTATACAAATTTTCCACACGGCTCAAAATATGGAATATAAATTCAAAATATTCCCTATTGTGTGAGGCATTTACAGAATATCCCATCACTGCTTCCTCGTTCTCTAGCTGGTGTTGGAGATTGCTTTGGTCTTGCTAGTAAGCCTCGGCCTTAGTGAACTCTAGTATAGCGCAGGTGGTGCCCTCTATCGGCGGGCAGTTTTGTTCGTCATTTATTACACATTTAGTGTTGTACCTTTTGAATAAAAAATGTTTAAAATTTATCTACAATAATTTATTACACATACTGTGTATATAGTTACAAAGTTGGGGAAAATTTCGCCACAAACCGGAATAAACAATCATTGATAAAAATATATTACAATCAGGTGTACTAATTTTCGACAATTGTATGCTTTATTTACACATATTTTTATACTCTTAAAGGAAAAAATCTACACAAGGATTTTTTTCCGTGCGTCTGTTGATAAAGCGGATGAACTTCCGACGAGTTTTTCCGTATATTACTAATAATAATAATACTCCCTCATAAACACTCGTAGAGTGAACCCAAAGGCATAGCCTGTGCGGGTAGAGGGCGGGGCGACTTACTGATTTTTGGTGGCGTATTCACTTTTCAGCTGCAGGAAAACCCGGTAAACCTACAGCACCACCTCGGGTGGCCCGCGTGCACTCCAAGCTAGCACTAGACGAGATTGGCATCTAGACAACACACAATACACTTGCTTTCAACAAGGACTGTGGTCGTTGGTCGTCTATCGATTCCGATATTGAGTACTTGAGAAAAAATCCCTCGTACCTATATCGGGCTCGAACCGATAACCACTATACTGAAGTTCCGATCGGCCTGCGCTTAGCCTGCGCCTTAGACCGCCAGATCACCGACCACCACATTGAATCCATGCATAGTCTTCAATAATAAGCGCCATTTTCTCCACAGGTATGTAACACCCGCTCTATCAAAATCATACGATTTTTCTTCGCAAAAGTTTGTTAACTGCCTCCATATGCTTGACTTAGATTTATTTATTTAGTTTCTTGACCAAAGCGAAACATTTTTCTTTACGTTGTGCCGCTTGACAGATTTGGAACTCCAGTACATTTATTTTTAGGTTAATAGAGACTTATTGCAAACTTGCAGAATGTATACCGTATACGTTATCCCTTAGCGTTATGTCGATGTAAGGTATGCGTAAAAAATGAGAGTTATTGCAGTTGCTTAGTAAGGTGTCATGCCAAGTATCATCAGATTTGCTGTATTAAAATCAAAAAACACTAGCATCACTTTAATACACGTTCTTTCAATTTTATCTGTACATCAACTCACAACTACACCTCCTCGCAGAATAATTTTGATAATTCATGTCTCATTTTGATTTAACCTGTCACGGAACAATAAAATTGCAAACATAGAACACCAAATATGTGTAACGTATAAGGTTAAAGATTATCTTTATTCCTAAGAGATAACGTACGAAGTTATACCTTAAAAATGTTTGTTCACTGCTGCGCATGCGCAGATGTCATTCATACCGTATAGTTCAAATGGTGTGCAATACCTAGTTGCATGGTAACTAAACAATGAAGTCTCTCAAAACAGTTAAAACATTCTATGTTTTGCTAGTGTCTTGTTGAAGAAAAAAAAAACTGGCATTGTTGAGTCAAAATAGGTATTTATATAACAAGTTGCAAAATGAGCACATTGTTTGCTCCAGACGTGGTATTGGAACACGAGCGATTAATGAATAGAGAGAAAATTACAGTTCATATAAGGAGGGCCAAAAACCCAGTAAATCGTCATTTCATCAACGATGGCCGCCAAAACATTAAAATGTTCGTATATTTCCGTGTTCTTTCAGAATTAAAATTCCCATACGTAGGTACAAAGTGTTTAAAGCGTTATGTCAGATACCTACCTATATAGTTATAAAAGCTGCCCTCTTAAGATAGTATTTTTGAAGGGGATTTTTTATTATTATTATTTAATGGGTATTCTCAATTCTCAACAATCACTTGCCGGGGTTGATTGCATAATCATTTATACCTAGAGGAGATATACATTTTACATGAAGGTTGTTTCTTGTCTAAAAACAAACTTTTCCTCAGACCGAACAAAATTATTCTACCATCCATCACGCCCTTTACACCCCGATTCCAGGAAACACAGCATACACACGGAAAACAACGAACGTATGTCGATACTACCTTCGATCCCACCGTTCTTTCATGGCATGGCAGTTCGGTGTTCACCGACAAATTTAGTCCGATCGCAACAGCCTTGAGTGTGACAGCGCAACGCTCCGTTGTCTGACTTGCCGGTATTTAAAAATGTTCATGAACAAAAACAATCTGAACTAATTTAAGTTTTTGGTACCACTCGATTCTAATCCATTTTTTGGAACATTTGTTAATAACAATCATATACGGTGTGGACGTTTGTTTTTTTTACAGAAGAAATGTGGTGACATTTGCAAACAGTGTTGATTGTTTACTTTTGTAATAATATTCAAATTTGTGATAATGTGCAATGTGTTTACTCACATGTGATCTTTCATTTTCAATTGGTATTTGAGCCAAGGATATCCACAGAATAAGCAAAAGAGGTAACAAATATTATATCGTAGGTAGATAAGAATTTTGATGTTCTAGGCAGGAATGAAAATTTAATTTGAAGACAATAAATAATTACCTAATTCTCATGAAAACTAAGCTTGTCAGGTCAATATTCTTATTAACTATAACTATTCACAAAGGCTCGTCTGAGAGGTATTAGAGTGTTCCATTTGATAAATAGAAACGTTTGTATCGATTTATTTCTATAGAGAGCCGTAGGCGGTATGGGAGAAAAATGGATGAAGTAATTTAGAATCGTTATTATAATTTCTTAATAACTGGTTGCATTGATTCATGGATGAATTTATTTTGGATAATTTATATAAATCTTAGAACAGGTACCTAAAAATAGCGGGCCTAACAACGAAAATAGAACTGATACCTATTTTTATTAGAATAAGATAAGGGTCTAAAAATTTCTTGTTTGTTCACCTTATTGTTATTGTTTGATATCGAACAATAACAAAGTTCACTATTGTTGTTTCATCACGTGAATGAAAACGACTACAATTTTTGTTCACGTCAAAACACAATAGTTTTTTTACTAGGATAGGTATAATTTTTTTAATTGATTCAAAACTTTATCGGATGTTGGGTAGATCTAGATGTCCAAATGATGGTATTGTCGGTAGCGACAGATGAGAGAACTATATAAAATAAAACACCTACGGTTTGCATGGTTCATAGCCAGGTGCAACCCAACCATGCAACGTTGCCGGTTTTAGTTCGAATGGTACCTACCTGCAAGTTCACTTACTAAATCTAGAATTTCTACTTTGGCTTCGGAATTAAGATATTTTATGAAAATTAGATCTTTACTGAAAGCATACCAACCCGCTCTGCAAAATGTATTATTTCATAGAAAATAAGGTCGAGCCATATATCTACCTAATATTATTATGTATAAAGGTATATTTTTCCATATAGATTATTGGATTCAACACCTTGTATCTTCGAACATTTGTTCAAATAGTTTCCGACTTCAACAAAAGTGAGGAATTACCGTCCTTTTATTTTTTACAATAGGGAATAATAATCCAGTACGATGGGTTTTGAGACAAGCATCGATTATAGCACCACCAAACTTGGTATGCTAGTAAGTACCTAGTTGGAAGCATGATAAACACGAAAAAAAATTGTTTACCAAAGTTCCAGGGGTGGAACATATTTTTTTGCTGTAATTTTTGCTGAAATCTTGGAAAGTATATGATTTATCGAAAAAACGACTTAACAGGGTGAAAGGTAATTCAATTATCCACAAAAATGATTCCCAGTAATTTTTTATGAAATGCACTCGTCTTCTCAGAAAACGTGATTGAACGCCGAACTCAAATTTTAACCCTTAACCGCCGCTGAAAGTTCTGGAGGAGCCGAATATTTGATACGTCATAACTCTGCTAAAAATGATCGGAGAAGGAAATGTTCATATCGTTTCTGCAGACTCTTACATTCTCATGCAAATATAATATGCGAGTATTTGAGTACCTAAAATGTATTTTGTCGCACTTCACGGATATGTTTGCGGGTGATCCAAAAATCATGAATAAAATAGTAAGTAAATATGGAATTATTATACTATATTGGACTATATGCAACAATTTTAAAGTAGTGTGATAGGTCCCACTTATACATGCCAAAAAAACTTTGTTTTACTCCTGCCTCATTTTCAACTTACCCATAAAATCGGCATTCTCTTCACTAAATGTTGAAAATAATCGCTCATTCATATCCTGCATATATATATTTAATAAAACTATTGTGAAGTGCAAACCTCAAGCTTGAAATCGCATACCTACTTCATTTTTTATGTAGGATGTGTATGAGCGATTATTTTCAAAATTTACTGAAGAAATTGCCGGAATTACTTATCGGTGATTTGAAAACTGAGGCAGGAGTAAAACCCTTTTTTTTTGGCATGTATAAGTTAGACTTGTCTCAGTAGCCTTAAATCGTTGCATATGGTCCAAAGAGGGTACTGATTCCTGCTCCAGTATAATTATTTCATATCAACTAAAATATCCATGACTTTCGGATCATCCGTAAATATCGTAGAAGGGTTATGTGAAGTGGAACAAAACACATTTTAGGTACTCAGATACTCACATGTTATATTTGCATGAGGAAGTGGAAGTCTTCAGGAACGATATGCACTTTTTCTTTTCCTTCTAGTGTAATTTTTAGCAAAGTTATGACAAATCTAATTTTCGGTCCTGTCTGAACTTGCAGTGGCACGTTTTTTGATAAAATGAGCGTATTTCATAAGGTATTACTGAATATCATTCTTGTGGAGAATTGAATTATCTCTCAACCTATCGAAATCGTTTTTTGATAAATCTTATATTTTCGGAAATAACAACAAAATAAATTATATTTTTTTTAAATGATTTTTTTTTAAGTTTCACCACTGATTTTTTGGTAAACATGATGTCGAGATATCATGTACCGAGTTTCAGAGTGCTGCAATTCATTCTTCACTTTTTGCTCGAGTTTGTCTGTCGTTACTGGATTATAAAGGTGGATTTAGTCAACATCACAAGCGTTGTCATAATCATAAGCGTCAAAGTAATTAGATACCACATGGTTTTAACAAAATAGCTATTTATATAGATGTTAGATGTTACAAGGGAGCTGGCCCCTTGGCCTAATCCACTGCGACCTTTTCAGATCTATTGTGGAGGCTCCGATTGCTTATAGCACATCATCTAGCTTCGTCCATTTCATCATACTGAGCGATTTGATAATGGCCTCTCGAGATAGCTTTCCGCTCTTGGTTTTTCATCTCCAAGTTGTAGAAACCGCACCCTTGCTAGTCCTTCGCACTGGCACATTACATGTATTGCGGTTTCCTCTTCTTCCTGGCAGAACCTGCAAATTGCTTCTTCCGCCAGACCTATAATATTCATATATGTCTGTTAAGCCTACAATGGCCTGTCAGCAGACCTACTACTTGTCTGACGATCCTCCTTTTATAGCTGAGGAGTTCCGTCGTGAATTTTGGCGAGCGTCTTTTGATGAACTCCTTGGCCTGTCTCAATCCTGGTCGGGTTTCCCACCACTCTTGAGATTTGTTTTGTACCCACTGTTTGGTGTGGGCTTTTGTGGTGGATTTTGCTACGCCGCAGAAGGGTTCCGGTCCAATGAGCGCTGCCGAAGAGCCTTCTCTGGCTAGTGTGTCGGGCCGCTCATTGCCCAGGTGTCCCTCGTGGCCTGGCACCCAAGCTAGGGTCATATTGTTACGACTACCCAGCTCGGTCAGATCACACAAACAGTCCCAGACCAGTCTTGATTTGACTTGGTGGGAACCGATTGCCTTGAGCGCAGCTTGACTGTCGGAGTAGATGGCCACTGTTTTGTTCCTTATCTCTCGTATCAGTATTTCTCCGACACAGTGTTGTATAGCCGTTACCTCTGCCTGAAACACTGTGGCGTATTTTCCAAGGCTAAGCTGGATGTTAATCCTTGGCTTTGCCCCGTAAACTCCAGCGCCGACTCCGTTATCTGTCTTTGACCCGTCTGTATACCAGACCGATCTTGCATTCACGGGTGGCCCATTCTCCCAGTCCTTTCTGTCTGGTATCAGTATTTTGAAGTTAGCTACTTATATAACAAGTTGCAAAATAAACCAGACGTAGATATTGGAACATGACCGTAGGGAGCAGTCCAACACGACATGTGCAAAAAACTAGCCGTTATAAGTATACAATTCGTTTTGTAAGTTCGTTGGAATCTTTATTCATATACTTAATAATATAATAACACTGTATACGGGCATAGGACAATTAATAGCTATATTCAAATTGAATTGCATAACACGAATCTCGAATGATGGTCGTAATTATGTTGCCGGGTAGACGGTGCCAGGACCTATAACCCTCAGTTGACAAGTTGTCACGATTAAATTATCTGTCAGACTGTCTTTCGATCACATTTATTAGTTTTTGGTAATTTATTTCTACAAATTCTGCAGCAAAAACAAAGAGAATGCTTCTGATACGCACCGACGCTGTCGCAGAGAAGTTAATTTTGAGAGAAATAGAAGCTACCCAAAACACTAAAACCACGTCACTTTCACTCGACGCGCGTTGCGCTAACAAAGTTAGCATCACGGTTAGCATTCTCAAGAGCTTACGCTTATAAGCAGGCAGTAAGCGGTAGCTTCTATTTCTTGAATAAATCTGAACCAAAGATTTTCATATTCGCACTAGTATCGATATGAACTCTCATATTCATACTTGTGCATATATGACTGCCATTTTGACATTCAAAATGTATACAAAAAGTCGTCATATTGAAACGAAATTACAAGAACTTAATATTGTTGGATAAATGGTGCCATTTTATAAAGGTTCAACTCTCGATTTTAAAATACCTATAGGTATATTTACGCATAATTTAAAAATGATTAGATCCAAACAAACTGAGAGAGCTTGGAATCTATAGGAATTCCCTGAATGCCATAATAATTACAATTCTGAGTTTATCCAAGAAAATGAATGTTAAAATGGGCAAGAACAAAGACGTTTCGCAAATTCATTTCTGGTAAGCTATGAAAGGAATTTCTTACGCATTCTCGATGAATTGAAAACGGGCCGAGATTACAAAGAATTTGAAAATATATTGCGGAATGGAATGGTACAACTCGGGGTAGGTACGATCCTAATGTTGCCGGTATGACGAAGATATCCCATTCTTATCGAAATTTCGCACTGAGCGATTTTGAAAATAGACCACCGATGTCGAACCGATGTGTTGTAAGGAAACCCTGGATTTCCATAGATTTTTCTCAAATTGATGAAGTATAAATGTAATTGAGTTTTATATACTCTACTGGGTGTCACTAATGTGAGTCTAAAGTAAATTCTTGCAAACGAAAACTATTTTATTGGGTACTATTATAGTTACTGTCACTGCATTTACAGAACATATTGCTTTCTAACTTCTTCTGGGTTGAATTTCTGATGATTCTATTTGATTTCCTTATTGCGTTCAGAACGAGGTTCAGACCAATGAAGGATAAATAAGTGTTGATTGATGCTCTATTCACTAGGCATAGATATTTATAGTAATAAAATCTATGACGTATTGCAGTAGCTTGTCTAGGCTTTATTGAATTTATTCAGACCTGTATGAGTAATAAATCGTATCTAGCCGTATATGAAAAAGCTTTATCCATTATTAGGGATAGTTGATTTTATGAAGTTATCAGTAACTCAAAAGTTATTCTGTGAAGCAATGCAAAAAAACTAATATTAATAGTTGACGTTTTAGACGAAGATTCAAAAATACGTATTCCGAGACTGATTCAATGCCCAGAAATCTATTTTTCTTATTTTGGGTATTAGAAGTCAGTTTTAAATATTAGACCCTCCATTGTAATATAATTCATTAGTTAAAAAACAGTCTCATCAATTCGTAGAAACTTCTGCTCAAAGATATCTTGTGGAATAATATTTTCATTAGATAATAATTATTTTTGTACCTAATCTAATCTGAATGAAAAAAAATCATATTATTTGCTGTTTTTTTGTCGTTAGTTCAAAGTTAGATGGGGAGAACAAAAAAATGTGTATCTCCTAAAAAAAATAGTGTTTCGCTAACTTTTGATTTCTTTCTACCTTTTACCAAATTTAAAGTAGGTATCCATGATTGCGATTTTTGCCGCAATTTTTTTTTTAATTCTCTCAGAAATTGCTGCGTTTTTGTTGCAATTAGTTTCGGAAAGAAAATATTTGTTTCTCTAACCAACTGAATATAACAACAGCAACAACAAATCTAGGTGACACTTTTGCAATACGAAAGCGGAGATAAAATGAATATTTTGAATATGATGAAAAACAAACATTTCGAAAGTTGTTTCTCAACCTCTCTCATGTATAAGTTATTAAACATGGTAATTTTTTTGAAAAAAAGAGTCCATTAACAAATAATAAGTTTCAAAAAACTACAAATTATGGCCAGGTACATCAAAATTATTAGACTGGAATATTATGTATTTTTATTTAATGACCATATATTTTTCTCGCAGGTTAGCGTCAAAGAAGTTGCAAATCCTAGGTACTTCGACATAAAAAATGAGTAAATTAAGATTACGTAAGTTGTTTTAGCAAATGCAAAATATTAAATATTCCTCAACAAAAAAGAGCGACCATTTATTCTATCCGCTACTAATCAGAGACAAAAGTACGAAAATTATGAATACTTCTCAGACTTGAGACAATGAGTCGTATGAAGTTAACGAAACATTGCATAAATAAAGGACGAAAAAAACAATCTTATCTTTCCGCAAATACTTAATTGGACAAAAAAGTATGAATATCCTCGTGAATATCTACTTCAAAATTGGGAAAATGAAAGAATTAGGTTTTTCCGCTAACTTCATATAAGGTTGGCAAAATATTGCAGATATTTTTGAAGAAAAGATAGACGAATATTCCCTTTCTACGATCAGGTACTTAATTGCCACAAAAATGCTGCAATTTGTGGATACTTAAAAAGAGAGAAGACAAAAAAATTATTTTTATTAAGAAAAGAGGTATAACTAATAAGATACAAAAATACTCCGGAACTGAGAAAAGTTAGAACTTATTTCGCATGCATGTTACAAAAGAGCAAATAATTTTTATTTTTGATGGTCTTATTTTGTTAAAATCTCCAAACGTTTCAACTGTAACTGCGGCAGTCATCTTTAGTGGCGTACATGGTCGAAGTACCTACTTAACCAAAGAAGACCATGGCAAAACTTGGAAACTAACCAAAACATTGACGCCAGCCGTGAAAGCCAACATTTCTACAAATATTTTTTTATCCAAAACTAATTAGCGAAAAAACAGGCTGCAATGAATACTTCAAAACAGATAAAAAGTAGACATTGCAAACCTTGTAAAAGTAAAAAAAAACTTATTCCTACGTTTTTTCTCCACAACTAATTGAGTAGCGACAAAAAATTGATTTTTTCTGGCTAACTCCATACTGTGTGACCGTTTTAAAATAGAAGCACCTCTATACACTTTTCATCCAGATGGAATGATTTTCATTAGTGTAGGTAATAGCATGGTTGGATAAAACACAATCAAAACCCTTTTACCAATAATATTTATTTATGGTACTAGTGTGATATGTTCAAAATAAGTCACGCGAGAAAGAGGCCGTTAGGCCGAGTAGTATAAATTCTAAAGTGACTTAGGAAACAACACACGACTGGCTTACAACGTTTTATCCAACACATGACAGTTATGACTCATTATTAATGTCATTTTAGATAAGTAAAGTATCAAATAACACACTAGTGTGTTATGGATTATAACTCACTAGTGTGTTATTTGATAGTTTACTTGTCTAAAATGACATTAATGACAGTCATAACTGTCATGTGTTGGATAAATCAATATATTCGGCACGTATGGGTATAGTACGACTTCTACTACTTAAGAATACTAACTCTCTCTCTCTATCTCTGTGTTTTTTGGACCTTGCTTCCCATAGGCGCCCTTGTCCAGCTCTTCCTCTATTACTTTTAGTTGAATAACACTAACTCATATACAATCATCCCACTGTTACTAGTCACCCCAGGTGACGCATAATCATAGGCGGGTACCTACTTACTGAGCTGTTGTTATCTTCAACTACAACCAGGATCGAATTCATTTTTAAATAAATAGAATATAATGAATGTTGCAGTCACACCGTCATCAAAGGGTTAATTTATGCCATCATTAAGGGGTTAATTTTTGCGATCCGAGTTGCCATCAAATGGTTTATTAATGCCACCAAAGGGATCATTTTTGCCATCAAAGGGCTCATTTGTGCCATCAGAGAGCTCATTTTTGCCATTTGTTACCTTAACCCTTTTGAAATTTGTTAAGTTTAATGAGTTCCATTACCACAATCCCTTCATAAGGGGGGCTGGATCTTTCTGTATGTGTGGATCGTCTTTAACTCTGTACCTTATCGTTTGTCGTAGTTTATAATTTTGGAAAAACTATTTTGCTATTTTGAACGGTCCTCTATTTACCCAGTTTTTGAAAGTTGATCATCAACTCTTAGTTTGACATGGCATTGGAGATTTGTGACACAATATTGATTCTGCTAGAATCACTTAAAAATTCCTTCCTATATCTTTTGTGTTGATGTGGATTTCATGGCTTTTTCGCGGTGTCCTTTGCTTTCTCCATTAGTACATCCTTGCAGAGCTCTACTGCTGCTTGACGTTGATTATCAAAGATTCGATTTTCTTGAGGACTTTGGCATCCATCACGTGCAACACTTTTACATTTTATCTATAAACTCTCGAACTATAAAGTCTCGAAATATTACCGATCAGAATTTCCTCAAAATCTACAACAATTACAAAACATAAGGTACCTGAGTAAATCCATTAAATATGTTTTTATTCCCTTGAACAATATATTTTTCAAATTTTACTCACTATTCCTCTCTTTATTTTTAAAACGAATTAGGCGTTATAACCTTTTCTTACTTAAATGTGTTGAATATTGAATGCCGATTGCTTTTTCAATGACTATTATGTTTCCTTTGCTTTAGCCACTCACCCGGTATAGCGGCAGAGTTGAAGCCCATGAGAGTTGCTTATTTGTACCTAAATAATGACATACTGAATTTTAAAAAAATCGGCAGAAGCCCAGAATCAATATATAAAGTGCGGGTTCTTTTAAATACGTTTGAAAAGTGCATTTTCCGCCATTTCTTGTAGTGTAACTGAAAAAAAGGGAAAAAATTGCAATGGCATCGACATTTAGTCAAAACTATGATCACTTAGAATTAAATAAAACACTGTTGGAGAGTTTAGTCACGACCCCTGTCGGGAAATATTTAATAGTTTGTAAGCAGTACAGTTACGTTATCTGCTTTGTTTGTGTACAACTGTACCTGTGATTATCACAGTTATTATTAGAGAAAACTAATATTTTCACCTCAAATTAACACTTGAGGAAAATGAAAAAATACTCTAGAGATCTGTATAAAACAGTCGAGGGGCGTGGGTATTATAGAACAACATAAAACTACAAATGACGATGATTTCATATTAACAACCAAGTTCGCTTCCAATAGCTATAGTAGCGGCATCATCGGTCGATTTACTCCCCAATTTCCACGGATAAGTATATAATCTTATGTTTGGAAGTAGTTTCGGAATATGACTGAATCGCCGTTACACTATCAAAATATAGCACTACAAAAAACTATGAAGTTGAAACTATAAAAACAAACAAGGTAGGTATTCCGTTTATTGCATGGTTGAGACACTTCTCCGCCAGAGTTTAATGAGCTGATAGATCTGTCGATAAAGATTATAATGGTCCATATACTTTAAAATTTGAAATGGAACATAAAAATCCCGCTCCCACTTTAACTACTACTATCAACGTTTTAACGAACCTATTTTCTTCATCGGGCTCGTCATTACCGAGGTGTTAATCGTTATTAGCATACGTATCCCATAAATTCTCATTTGTCTTCCTTTCATCCGACTTCTAACTTCACCTCCACAGCGCCACGTTTCAATAGAAACCTTACAGAGATGTTGATCGAGAGCCGAAGTGGCAATTAGCTGATAAAAATTTTCGATAAAAGCGCCGAACTAAAATTATTGGAATAGCGGAGGTGTCCAGGACATTCAATTGCGGAGATAATATGGATATTGAGTTGAATGAGCTGGGGGATAATTAGCTCCTGAATATCTAGGGCTTCTACAAGATAAGCAACACTGAACAGTTAGGAAACGGTAGTATACAGAGTGTCTCTCAGGCGATTCATGGATCAAAGTGTAGGAACTAATGGTTATTTTTCAAGGACTAAAAATGATTCCATTTTTCGCGATCTGGTTATCTTCTTCCGTTTAGATAGTTCATCTGCACATCTTTTTATCATTTCTGTAAAATACTCATATTTCAATTTGAAATGCTGATTCACTTGACCCTAGTAAACTTAGATAGGGGAGACTGGAGACTGTTTGGACACTATTATATAGGGACCATTTGGACATTTCAAGATTTTGATTAATTTTCAAAATTATGTTCATATGCTACACATTTTGTAATAAATGAAACCTTTATACACCATTATAATTTTTCTGAGAATTTTTGAATGATTCTAAGAACTTCAATTTAAATATTTTTTTGATTCAGTCAATTTCATTATGTGTGTCCAATTAGCAACATAACGGAGAATGAATTGACATGTGGGGACTAATGGGATAAATGAAATAACTTTAGTTTTTACTTATAATTGAATAAAAAACAACAAAATTATTCTACATTGTAACTGCTCTTATTATCAACAAAACTTATAAATGATGCAGATGTATCGTATGTTCCGTAGGAATTGAAATCTTTACGATGCCACTTATATCCATACAGGACTTATACATTTTGTCTAAATAAACAAAAAAATTGGAGTCAGATTCTTTCTTCAAAGAGTCAGATCAATTTCATTTACCACTGCAACAAAATATACAACTTTTTTTGTAAAAAATCTGACCAACACGAAGTCTTTAATCTTAAGTTTCAATTTGATTTAGTCGAATTCGTCACCTGATGATGAATCAGGCTTCTACTGTTACCAAATACTCTTCCAAATGTTTTTCTTGTAAAGGAGAAAAAGTTTTTCTTGGAACTTTCCGAACGGGAATATCAATTTCATCTGCACTTTGGCTATGTCGATTCATCATAGGACAAATCGAGAGAGTGTAGGTTTTTTCACAGGATATCTATCTGATAGATACTTACTTCTCGTATGGAAATATCCTCCGACACATCAACTTTTTTTTTTTGTGACGAGGCATCTTGGTAACAAACATAAATTAATATAATTTATTGTTATGCTCTAATGTATACTCTGGGGGATTATTGGGCATGTGCAAATAGCCCCCATGAAGCTTGTCCAACTATACCCTTGACCACATGTAACAAAAAAATTACGATTGGAAAGATTAAACCACAGCATTAATAAAAAATGCTTTCAATTTGTCAGTATACAATGAACATGAAACTTAATTTACCTGAAAAAATTGAATCTCAGCGAGTTAATTCGAAGTAATAGGTTAAAACTTCCCACTGACTTTTTTTGTGGGAAACCCCAAAAACATATTTCAGGCAACTGGATAACAATATGGCCGTAAATAGTCATTGCCTTCAAATGCCCATAGAATAACTAGTGCTGTCTGTGAGCGAAATTGCAAAGTTGGGAGACCATTTTTAACGGTTTTACAGATCTCGTCCCATTAGGCCCGTGTACATTTAGCCCGATTTAGCCGCCATATTACCCTACTCCTTTTATTCGACCCTTCTATTAAATTAGGATAAAAAGTGGAATGATACGAGGGATGGATGGCAATTGAAATGATGTGCAACAGCTTTTTGGAATGAAATTTTCAAATTGCTGATCGTAGGACTGGAAACTGAGGAAGGTTGATTGATATTGGCAGCAGAATATCAAGCATGCACCTTAAACAGAGTGACCCATTTGAAAGCGGACCACCTCTCTAAAACTGTTATTTATTATCCGATTCAGAAGTTTTTTTTCGCCGTTACTGAAATATTATGAGACAGGAATAATCAATGTTGTTTCATTTAACACCTTTTTGTTCTCTTGTAGTTTTTCAGTTACTTGTACGATTCAAGAGCTACAATTTTCTAGTATCGCATAATGTTTATATAAAGTTCGAAGGACCTTAGAATAACGTAGATTGAGAAATACTGGACTTTATTCACCTACAAATTAACAAACAAATATATTTTGTACGTTAAAGTAAGACAATATCTATTATCGATGCGTATTGATTGAAAGTCTCTTAGCTTCTGCCACCCTTGCAAAAACCAGTAAAAAACATTGTAGGTTTCGCGCTCTTAGTTCCGCGTCGACGTTGCCAAATTCACTAAAATGTCTGAAATGATTAGACATTCCGCCCACCTTGAAAGGATGCTTTCAACGTTCATGAGTTTATAGGAAGTACACAAAGTTTAGTTACACCACGTCGATATTGTCCCTTGTTGGTTTTCACTTCAACTACTCTGACGATTCCATCAGAACCTGGAAACATGGCGGAGATTCTCCCGAGAGCCCAACACAACGGGGGGAGGTTCTCATCCTTTAAGAGAACTAATGTCCCGATTTTGAGATTAGTGGGGGTGGTTTCTTTCCATTTGGAGCGTACTTGAAACTGTGATAGATACTCTCTATGCCATCGCTTCCAAAACGATTGGACAACACACTGGATCTGCTGATACTGGTTCAGACGGTTTTTTACGATATTAGTGACATTGCCTTCGGGAAGGGCAATTAGGGATCGTCCAATTAAGAGGTGGGATGGAGTAAGGGGTGTAAGATCATCGGGGTCGTTTGTTAAAGGACAAATAGGTCGGGAATTTAGAATACCCTCTACTTGAATTAAAACTGTATTGAAATTCTCAAATGTGAATACTGACTCTCCCACGACTTTCTTTAAATGAGATTTAACGCTTTTAATGCCTGCCTCCCATATTCCTCCAAAAGTAGGTGATCGTGCTGGAATGAAGTGCCACTTAATTTTATCGTTGATTAAATGACTGGAAATGTTGTTATGTTCAGATTCCAAAAAATTATATAAATTATTTAGTTCTCGATTAGCCCCAGAAAAATTTGTTCCATTATCAGAATAGATATTGTGAGGTTTACCTCTTCGTCCTATGAAACGTTTTAATGCGGACACAAAGGCATCTGTTGTTAATCCGGTGACTAGCTCTAGATGAATGGCCTTGCTGCTCATACAGATAAATAGGCAAATGAAACATTTAGATATCTTTGCGCCTCGTCCCTGTCGATCTTTCAATAAAAAAGGCCCGCCATAATCAACGCCTACATTTAAAAATGGCAATGATTCATTCACCCTCATACTAGGAAGATTTCCCATGAGATACGAAATATTGTTCGGCCTTACCTTAAAACATCTTACACAATTTCTCACTATTTTCTTACAAATATTTTTTGAAGATATTGGCCAAAATTGTTCACGCAATGCACACAAAAGCATTTGCACGCCACAATGCATCAGTCGTTCGTGTTCATGTCTTATTATTAGATCTGTGAAATGATGAGATTTAGGTAAAATAATAGGATGTTTTTTGTGAAATAAAATATCTGAATTTTCTAACCTGCCACCTACTCTAATAACATTATCCTGAAGAAAAGGTGTTAAGGATAAAATTTTACTCTTTTTATGAACGACTTTCTTTTGGAGAAGAGAATTGTATTCCCGTGAGAAACATTCTACTTGAATTGTTTTTACTAATAATATTAAGGCATTGTCAAGTTCTTCTGGTTTCAGAACACCGACAATTTTATTACTTCTAGTTGATTTTGATATATTATTTTTAAATCGTAAAATATAAGCAGTTATGCGTAATAGTTTCAGGTAATTTGAACAACGATGAATTAAATTCTTTATACAATCAAAATCATTTAAAGCAGTTAAATATACGGAAGATACATTTCTTTTTTCTGGAATGTCAATAATGGTGTTGACTTTCTCCGCTAAAACTGACTGAAGATGGTTGGAACACAAAAATGAAGGTCCGTGCCACCAAAGTGATGAATTAGCTAAATTTTCTGGATTAACACCTCTCGATAACAAGTCTGCTGGATTATCTTTAGTACCAACATGAAACCATTCACTGGTATTTGAGATAGATTGTACTTCTGTTACGCGATTCGCGACAAATGTTTTCCAAACATTCGGTTCTGCCTTTATCCAGGCCAGAGTGATTGTTGAGTCCGTCCAGTAAAAGCGAGAATTAAAATCTACTTGGATCGATTTACAAATCTTATCGGCTAGATTTGCTACTAGCACTGCTGCACAAAGTTCTAGTCTAGGTATACTAATCTTTTTTAGGGGTGCTACGCGTGATTTGGCACATAGCAAATTTGACAAGTAACCCTTGTTTGTAACAAAACATCTCAAATAAATTGCTCCACCATATGCTTTTTCACTAGCGTCAGCAAATGCATGTAATTCAATTATTGAATAATCGGAAAAAACACAAATTCGAGGTATGACGAGTGTATTAATTAGATGTAATTCATTCTGAAACTTAATCCATGCTATTTTTATATTTTCAGGAACCTCGTCGTCCCATGACATCTTTAATTTCCACAATTCTTGCATAAACAATTTTCCTAGTACTATGATTGGATTTATTAGACCCAATGGATCGTAAATTTGACAAATTATTGAAAGTATTGTTCGCTTTGTTAAGCTATTGCTACCTGATTGCAAATTTACGGAATATTGCAAGACATCTGTCTTTGCATTCCAATAAACGCCTAGAGTTTTATTAAGGTCATCATTTCCTATTGGTAAGATGTTACTATATAATTCATCATTCAGTTTAAATTTGTTGAGAATGCTAATGTCATTACAAAGCCATTTTCTTAAATCAAAACCGGAATTTGCTAAAATTGTAGAAAGATCGTTTTGAATCTGTAAAACTTCGGTTTTTGTTTCTGCTCCTGTGAGAACATCATCCACGTAAAAATCATTTTTAATGATATTACTGGCGATGGGATAATTTTCAATGTTTTCCTTGGCTACTTGCAACAAGGATCTGACCGCCAAGTACGGCGCAGACGCAGTACCATACGTGACCGTATTTAACTGATAATATTTCACTTCTTCGCTGGTGTCAGATCTCCAAAATATCTTTTGATACTTTCTATCTTCAGTGCTAACTAAAATCTGACGATACATTTTTGATATATCACCGGCTATCACGTACTTATGTTTTCTAAATCGAATTAATATATCAAATATTTCATTTTGTAAACGAGGGCCTATGTATTGCACATCGTTTAGAGATAATCCGTTATCTGTCCCGCAACTTGCATCGAAAACGACTCTACATCGCGTAGTAATACTGGTGTCCTTCACTACAGCGTGGTGAGGAATAAAGTAACCTGAGTTGTTTTGTTTATTATTTTCTAACTCACTCATATGCCCTAATTCTATATATTCACGCATAAATTTCACGTATTCTTCGCGTAATTTACTATTTTTCATTAATCTTTTTTCTAAGTTCAAAAATCTGTTCAAAGCAATATCATGTGAATTACCTAGTTTTTCAACGTCACGTTTAAACGGTATTTTTACTATAAATCTTCCGGTAATATCCTTTTTCAAGTTCTTTTCAAAAAATTCCTCGCAATATTTATCTTCATTTGACATGGTTTGTATTTTGTTTTGAACTTCTTCTAAAACCCAAAAACGTGCAAGTTGTTTATCTAGTTTATTTTCGAGATCATCGGAATCTGTCGACAAATGAGTTAGGGAAGTGGTTGAATTTACTCCCAAATTTCCAGCGATAATCCATCCTAAACGAGAGTTCTGTAGTAGTGGTAAATTTGGCCCTAACAGTTTTTGACCGGAAGTTAAAATTGTCCAAAACACTTGAGATCCTAAAAGAATGTCTATATCTGACGAAATATTAAAGGTAGGATCTGCTAGTTTTATTCCTCCAGGAATATTCAATATCGATTTATTAAAGGACATTTTTGGAAGACACTCTGTAATTTTATCAAGCATCAAACAGTTAACATTTAAGGCAAAACTGTCATATAAAGAGATTAAATGTAAATTGACTTGATATTTTATTTTTATTATACCTTGTCCAACACCTTTGACAGTATGAGTGATAGGAACTTTATCAATTTTTAATTTATCGCACAACGATTTGGTAATAAAACTACTTTGAGATCCACTATCTAACAGAATACGAACCTTGAATATATTTTCACGAGCCTTTAGTTTCATTACAGCAGTGGATAAAAGAATCTGTTCCGCCACTGGAGTCATCAAATTATTACCATCTGTAACTTTGGCAGTTACCGATTCATCGCCTTTGTTTTCCAATTCTAATATGCATGCACTACCAGCGTTGCCGATGCCGTTCGGTGGTGATTCTCCGCCCACCGTGGAGTTCTCGAGTACAAGACAGCTGTTCGCGTTGGAATGTTCAATATGAATTAGTGAATTATGAGACTTATTGCATTTAAAGCATTTTTTGAATCTACATGCCAATGTTTGATGATTTGGATTAAAACAAATCATGCAAAGGTTTCGTTTTTTAATTTCTTCAATTCTTTTAGACACTGAGAGCCTTAAGAATTCATCACAAGTATACATTGTGTGATTTTTGCCACAAAAATAACATTTGGGCTCTTTTGTATTTGCGTGTAGAGACTGAGACGTATTATTGAATTTTTTAAATTTGTTCTCAGTTTTATTGGTCACGAATGGACCTTTCGATTTGTCAGAATTGTCACTCGCCAGTTTTTCGAGCATCTGACAACGCTCTTTCATAAAATTGCGCATATCTTGCATATTTGGTAAATCTCCTTTTATCTGAAATGCTTCCCACCCCCTACGGGTTACTTTATCAAATTTTTGTGTGATGATATAAATAATTAATCTATCCCACGAATCAACGTTTTCACCTAAAGACTTTAGCGACAACAAATGATCATTAATGGAATCAAATAATTCGCGTAATTCAATATGAGACTCCCTTAAAATGCTAGGTTTTTCCATTATTGCCTTTATATGATTATGAATCATTAGAGGTTTGTTCTCATATCGCTCTTTTAGTAACTTCCATGCTTCGGTGTAGTTCGCAGATGTCGTGTCTAAATTCGCAATTATTTTTAGCGGTTCATTGCCTAAAGAAGTTTTAAGGTAATAAAATTTCTGTATGGGATTTAATGACTCATTGCTATCGATAAGGGCAATAAAAAGATCTCTAAATTCAGGCCAGCTATTGTAGTTGCCTTGAAAATTAGGTAATTTAATGATAGGTAATTTTATCTCACTACTTGACCTTTCTCTAGAGCTTGACCCCACGGATGTTGCTTGGACATCACTAATAGTATCGCGTACAGTGTCTCCTTGTTTGTAAAACTTATCGATTAAACTTTCAGCACGCGACGTTAAATTGAAATATGAATTTTCAAATTCTGAGGTATCAGTTTCGATATTTTCAATAGGATTTAGAATTTCTATTTCATTTTGAATATCTAGAAATTTATCATAACAGCACTGAATCTTTTGCAATCTCTGACTCAATTCTTTAATTAAATTATCATTTAAATTATTTTCATCTATGGCCGTAAAGAATGTTTCAAAACGTGTAATTTGTCCTTTTATGTTTCCCCTTTTTTTCTTCAAGTTGCTCAAACCTTGTTCCATAGTAGGTATCAAAATTATCAGTAATAGAAATCAAATCACAATCAGTAACAATTTCAAATAGAAAATATTTCTAAAATTAAGATTAGGAAGTGAAAAAAAAGGAAACGACTCTGGCAAATACAAATATCAGATCTGACCTTGTCACTAGGGGTGTGGCTGCACCTTCCTTCTGCTGCGACACTTGTTGAAGCGGTAGCTATCCTTCTTCCACCTATCTGGCGAAGATTGTCTGTCTCACTAATATGTCCGGTGCACTATTGTCGACCGGCTTCAGAATTGGCGCCAATCTGGCTTTTATCGATATCACTATCACTGAATCAATCACGGCTCGAATTGACCAAATGTTTATATAAAGTTCGAAGGACCTTAGAATAACGTAGATTGAGAAATACTGGACTTTATTCACCTACAAATTAACAAACAAATATATTTTGTACGTTAAAGTAAGACAATATCTATTATCGATGCGTATTGATTGAAAGTCTCTTAGCTTCTGCCACCCTTGCAAAAACCAGTAAAAAACATTGTAGGTTTCGCGCTCTTAGTTCCGCGTCGACGTTGCCAAATTCACTAAAATGTCTGAAATGATTAGACACATAACATAAAGAAATTTGAGAAACTACTCCAAAAAATCTTGAAAATAATTTATTTTTATCATCCTGTATCTCGAAAACCAAGCCGTTTGGGACATATGTTTATATGAACTTTTCGTCCTGAAAACTTTCAAATAATCACCTTTCGAAGTTTGTGAGAATATTTGCTTCTCAACTTTCTTTATGTTATGCGATACTGGAAAATGTTCGCATTAATATTTTCATTGTAGCTCCTGAACCGTACAAGTAAATGAAAAACTACAAGAAAACAAAAAGATGTTAAATGAAACAACATTGATTATTCCTGTCTCATAATATGTCAGTTACGACGAAAAAAAGAATTCTGATGGGTTGAATAAGGCTTGACTCTGAAAAAAGGAGGAACCTGTAAATTATTGGAGAAATGAATTATTTTGACCCATGCGGACTAGTGTACTTGCCTAATTTGAACTGATTATTGTCGAAGATGTCGAAGTTTTTTCCAAAAAATCTTGAAAAAAATGTATTTTAATCACCCTGTATCTCGAAAACCGAGCCGTTTGGGACATATGTTTATATGAACTTTTCGTCCTGAAACCTTTCGAACAATCACCTCCTGAAGTTTGTCAACGTACTTAATTAACACCCTGTATAATTAGATGAGAAATTTTGTTATGGGCAATGAAAATTGTTATCATTGCAGGTAATGAAAATCCTTGTATTTGAAAATTTTGTTTGTCTGATAATGTCCATATATAGGACAAAACTACATTAACGTAAGTGTTACAAATATACAGTGGTACAAACATTTATTTTTCTTTTTTTTCTCATTTTGTTTTCTCAACATCATATTCTCAATAGTATCTCAGTATATTTCACAACCAACTTCCGTACACTATATGAACGATTTTCAAAATTTTGACTACCAGCTTTTCAAAGAATGTCAAGATATTCAGTTTTACTGGCCTTTCGGTGTCATGTTTTCTGTACACATAAGGGTTTTCGTCAGGCTAATATCTTAATTGTGTCTTGTCTAATCGTCAGTAATTTTTGTAATAAATTTTGTAAAATACGATTAGACATTATCCCGCAAAACTATGATGTATCAATCCTGTCATTTAAGCTTGTGTAACGTGTGAATTTTTCTCAATGGTGCAATTTTTTCAGTTTGAGAATTTTATGAACACTAGTTTTGGACTGTCTTAATGAACAAGAAAGTAGATAGCGTCTGTGATATAAATATAAATGAAGAAACAGACAAATTTTAAAATTCCAGAAAAAAATTCTATTCGAGCAGGATTTGAACCCATGACCTCTGGATTGCCGGTACAGTGCTCAACCAACTAAGCTACCGAGAAGACATGCTTTCCACTGCAAATCGAGATGCCGCGTATTCCTAGAAATTTGATGTTGGTATATCAATATCACATACAAACAACAACGTTTGTAAGGTGTTGGAGAGTTACGGGTTGTATGAAAACTCAAACAAAATCAATTTACCTGTCACCCTAGCGTCGTCGACATATAGCAATATTCAGCAGAGATCGGGTGTGGATCTCCGATCACTGAACAATGTTTGCCAAACATAAAAATAAAAAAAGTAGATATCGTCTGTGATATAAATATAAATGAAGAAAAATTAGAGGCATACAGACAAATTTTAAAATCCCAGAAAAAAAAATCCTCGAGCAGGATTACTAAAACTGCTTAAGATATATTCAGCGTGGTCCACTTCCATGAAGTTTGAAGGCCGCTTTTATGGGGAAAGTATGTTGCAAGTTCCATGCTATGCAAGGTTGCTGCAAAAAACTTGTGATCATTTCGCATGCCTGTGCAAGTTTCATGGAACTAGCATGCCATAAAATAATCGAAAGGAGAATCGAAATGTGTTCTATTATTGATGTTCAGTTTTTATACAAGATTGGGTCATTTTATGTCAATTTGGAAGATGTAAAAACGTATTTCGTGCTAGTTGGCGCTCATCAGTTTGCGCTGTAGCGAAGTAAAAAATTTGTAATTTTGTACACTTGTAAAATTTATTTTTACGAATCACCCAGGTTTACGAAGAAAACCTATCAAAAACAGATCTTGTGCGAGCAAGATAGACCCAGGACCTACCGTTTACGTAAAAGTGGATTCCCAACCACTTTAGCTCCGTTAGGGGGGTGGGGATCGAATCCGAGCCGCCTGGGTGAAAGCAAACGCTCCTAACACCTCGACCACTTCGCGTGTATAGCATTCGTTCCGCATAAGCACCGAATGAGCACCAAACGAGCCAAATCTGAAACAGTGTGGACGCTGATTTCAACATCCATACTGTCCGAGAATTCGCTCGTTCGATGCTCATTCGGTGCTTATACGGAAAGAATGCTTTAATGAATACGCGGCTTGAACTAAACAACAAACAAACAGAGTCAACAACAGATGTCAGCCGCTCATTTGTGGCTTCTGTTAACGTCACAACGGGGACATCTTCAGCAACTTACGTGACAATCAGGCCCTGGATTATAAATACTGCTGGTGAATCGTTGAAATGTGTTACGACTTATATTATGGACTCGTGTGTCACTTGCAGTTTGCTGATAGCGCTTGTCCATGGTTCGCACTTCTACGTCTAGCTATCTATCTTTATTTTTCGTTTTCCTCGATGTTTTATCCTTTTGTATTTATAATCCTGGACTCGTATGTGACCTGTGTGACGTCTGATATATTTCATTAAATTTACACTCTCCAGAATTATTCGGCTCTATTTGCCATTTGCAATTTTCGAGTGATGGCACTGGAGGTAAGAAGGATAGCTGCCTGTTCCGTATTTGGGATGATCGTTATTAACTTTTTCCACATATGTTTCTGGAAATATTCGGGTTGTTACCTTTTGATGGACACCCGGTACGTCAGCACTTCATCATCTACACTTTCCTCGTATATTCGAGGGCATTGGAAAGAAGGTAAATGTGTTTTATGACTCTTAATGGAATTTATTCAGAACTTTCTGATTTCGTGAACAAAAAGGAAACCCCTCAACTTAATAAACTCAACTTCTGAAAAACACTCGTTCCAGAATGAAACAAAAGGCATTTAGTGGGTTTTATATGTAAGTCAAAGCTACCTGGGAATCGTCGATGCATTTTAAATGCTAATTTTCGTCCGGTTCTATCTCTTTTTAACGCCTCATAAAAGTGCGGTGAAAAAGGATGGTGGAAGAGGAAACCGAGAAAATTTAGGGCTCGTTCCTTTGATTCAGATTTTTCAGAATTTGCATTGTAATTGTTGGAATCGTAGGTTATGTGAAAGGTCTTTTTTATTGGATTTAATGTTATATGCGCCTCTTCTCAGACGTTCTCATCCTAAATTAGCGGTGAAACAAGGTTTAGGTCAAGTTTTTGTTGAATATCTGTGACTTAAAAATCATGAGGAGGTACTGTATTATACAGTGCGGCTTTTTATAGTCCCCCCCCCTGTTAACTTTTGAACGGTTTGCCGTAGAGAGATAAAAAAAAACCGTTTCGAGGGTTTCACCGATACTACTTTTTGAAATATAACGCATTGTGATTGCTGGATAGATGGCGCGGGGGGGCACAAAAACCTAATTTTTTTAAATGGCATGGGGGGTCGAGTGACACATCGTTGAAAACCATCTTTTCAACCATCTAATTTTTTTTTTAATTTCGTTGACACGTTTTTTCACAATAAGCATTTGAAGTGTCAAGTGTAAGAGCGGATCTGAATTCGTTACCTTACCTTACCTCAATAACTTTTGAAGGGTTTGATGTGAAATAATGGGACGGAAAATATTTTGGGTGGTATTAAAATAATAATGTTTGAAGTAAAATACCTTAATTGTTCTAGTGATTCACAATTGCAATCAATACCACGAAATACGGTCAATAAAGACAATTCACAACATTAATAATTATTCATTTTGAATTCCTTTCAAAGCTTAATTAGGTATTAGGATATCGAAATTATACCCATTTCATTTATTTTTAATGACAAAAGTATAATAACAGGTACTACGAAAGGACTATTTATTGGATTTGTTTAAATGACAATAATTAATTAGTTACCTATAAAAGTACAATGGATTGATAAATTATTGTATTCATATTCACTGAGGAGTTTTGTCTACTTATAATTATTATTTACTTTGAATATTTGATATCATCATTGTTCGTATACGTCCTTTCGAAGAAAAAATTGAAGCAATTTATAATTTTGGTGAGGCCCATCGGAACTACCACGAAGCGGAGAGAATTTTTAATGAAAAATTTCCTGAACATCCTATAACTCGGAAATATTTGAGGGAACTAGTTGAAAAATTCAACAGAACTGGCAGTGTTCGTAGGAAAGGTGGAGCTAGTCGAAAATCAATTCCGGAAGAGACACGGGTTTCGATAATTGCCGAAATGGTGGTAAATCCGCAACAAAGTACCTTTCGTGTAGCAAGTACGATTGGGGTCTCAACAGCTACAGAAAAAAAATATTTGAAGAAACACAAGTTCCATCCATACAAATTAGTAATGTTACACCAACTCACAGAAGACGACCCAGACCGAAGAATGGAATTTTGTGAAATTATGGAGGAAAAGGTAGCTAGGAACCCCAACATTAGGAATATTTGTTTTTCAGATGAAAGTACCTTTTTTTTGAACGGAAATGTGAATACACAAAATGTGCGATACTGGAGTGATATAAATCCCCATATCTTTCGAGAAGGTTACACACAGTTCCCACAGAAAGTAAATGTGTGGGCTGGAATTCTGGGAGACCATATTGTAGGTCCCTTATTTCTGGAAGAAAACTTAAACGGTAATTTGTACCTGGATTTACTAAGAGATACGGTTGAACCACTCATACTTGGAATATTAGAAGAAAATGAGAATGAATTTCAGGAACACATCACCTTCCAGCAAGATGGGGCCCCTCCTCACTTCCAACGTCAAGTTCGAGAGTATTTGGATGTAACATACTATGAGATGGATTGGACGTCGTGGACCAATCGAATGGCCGGCACGATCACCAGACCTTACATCTTGTGACTTTTTTCTGTGGGGATACGTCAAATCCAAAGTGTATGAGCAACAATCCAACTCTTTGGAAGAACTTAAAGAACGAATAACACGGGTTTGTGCTGGTATAACTGCAGACATGTTGAATAATGTTCGGCAGGAATTTGTGAATCGAATTTTTTATTGTCAAGAAGTATTAGGTGGACATTTCGAACACCTGCTTCGTTAATTGACAACAATTTTGCTTCTAATTATTTAAGTACTACATGTCATAATAGTTTGTTTTCTTTTTGTTACATTGACACTTCAAATGCTTATTGTGAAAAAACATATTAACGAAATTTAAAAAAAAATAAAAGGTTGAAAAGAGAATCCAATTCTCTTTTCAACGATGTGTCACTCGACCCCCCATGCCATTTAAAAAAATTAGATTTTTGTGCCCCCCCGCGCCATCTATCGAGCAATCACAATGCTTTATATTTCAAAAGGTAGTATTGGTGAAACCCTCGAAACGGTTTTTTTTATCGCTTTACGTCAAACCGTTCAAAAGTTAACAGGGGGGAGGGGACTATAAAAAGCCGCACTGGATGATACTTTTCATTATTATTTTGAAATAAAGGTAGATACAGTCTTTCTATATTCTGAAAAATTATTCAAATTCTGAGTGAATGTGATTTGATTTTGTACAGAAAAAAAAAATAAGGGGAGAAATGGAAAATTTTGGAGATATGCACTAAAAACTTCCCTTTATGCCCAATGAGTGCTCCGAATCGTTGGAGTCTCAGTCATGATCATCAGACATACGACGAAGTTTTTTAACTATATTTCCAAAGCCGTTTTGCATAATCTCGTCAAACCTGGTATTACTCGATACGTAATAACAATCTCTGATCAATAATTTACTGAGAGTCCCATTAAAAAATATCACCATGTCATTTTTAATCAATTGTAGATAGGTAACCCAAAAGATTCTGGGAATGGTGCAAAAACTGACGCTTTGGAGAAGAAAATCGATTTTTTCCGAAATATTCAGAAGTAATGAATTTATCCATTACTTTATGTATGCAATGTATATTAAATTATCGAAAATGGGTTGTAATATGGAAGCAATCAAAAATTTTATGTAACCTTTGGTTGGGAGGCCACTGGAAGATTAAATGACATTTTTGTCTTGTCATTTATATTGGCGGGAAGATAAAATATCATGCTGCTTTGTGATTTAAATACCCCGCCATTATAGTGACCAATCACAGAGTTCAAAAAGGATGAAAAACTTCTGTCTCTTTTTATCGGGTTCTACGGACATTAGAAATTCCCGAGGGGGAAACAACTAGTCAATTTTTGTACACCTAATTACTTACTAATTACTTTTAATGAAAAATAATAAGAAAAGTTTTAGGGGCGAGGTTATTCTCTAAAAAATTATTGAAGGGGCATATGATATGCGATTTGACTATTTTGATTAGCGTAAATTTTTCATGTAAACGTTTCAATCGTGAATCTGTAATGGCTAAGCGGTCTAATGCTCTGGACATAATGAGTAACGAAGTAATGAAAATATTATGATGTACACCCAATGAACGAGTTACTTCCCCCTCGGAAATTCCTATTGGAATCCTTCTAGGTGATAGACAATTGTTTGTCGACTATATGAAGGTGTGCGCAATTATTTACTTTTGTGGCTGAATTAGGGTAGTACAAGGATCTTATTTAGGGTCCCTTCTGTTTCTTTTATTTATTCAGATCTTACTTTTGATCATATTTCAACTAAACATTACCATAAAACAAGAAATATAAATACCAAAGAAAAAACTGGGTTTTACTCCTGCCTTAGTTTTCAACTCGCCCATAATCCCGGTAATTTCTTCGGTAAATGTTGAAAATAATTGCTCATACACATCCTACATAAAAAATGACGTATGTGATTTCAAGCTTGAGGTTTGCACTTCACAATAGTGTTATTAAATATGCAGGATATGAATAAGCGATTATTTTCAACATTTAGTGAAGAGAATGCCGATTTTATGGGTAAGTTGAAAATGAGGCAGGAGTAAAACAAAGTTTTTTTTATTGGCATGTGTAAGTGGGACCTGTCACACTACTTTGAAATTACTGCGTATAGTCCAAAGAGGGTATGGGTTGCTGCTTCAGTATAATAATTCTATATTTATTATATTATTCATTAGTTTCGGATCATCCGCAAACATCTCCGTGAAGTGCGACAAAACACACTTTAGGTACTAAAATACTCGCATATTATATTTGCATGAGAAAGTAGGAGTCTTCACAAACGATATGAACATTTCCTTTTCCTTCTCCGATCATTTTTAGCAGAGTTATAACCAATCAAATATTCGACTTCGCCAGAACTTTCAGCGGCGGGTAAGGGTGAACGTGGAATTTGACGTCGGCGTTCAATCACGTTTTTTGAGAAAACGAGCGCAGTTCATAAAAAAATACTAGGAATAATTTTTGTGGAAAATTGAATTGTTTTTCACCATGTTGAGTTGTTTTTGCGATAAATCAAATACTTTCCAAGATTACAGCAAAAATCTATTTATATATTTAAAAAAAAAAAAAAAAATAAGTTCCACCCCTGTAATTTTGGTAAACATTTGTTTTTCGTGTTTATCATGGTTCCAACTACTAGCATACCAAATTTGGTGGTGCTACAATCGATTCTTGTCTCAAAACCCAATCGTACTGGATTAATTTTGTATATGCCTCAAATATTTAGCCAGAATTTTATTACCTACTGCTTCCAAAGTGTGACAAGGACACACCTATTTCCATCTCGTAGATTGCTGAGAGTACCGCAGTTAATTGAATTACCCAAATAGTTTTGACCATAAATACGGTCATTACGGCTCTTGTTGCCGTTGAACAATGAAATACGGCCGAATATAATGCACAGGAAATGCCGACGACGTATGTGCATCTCTCGACTGGAAATAATACACTCGATGACTTCTGTTTCGTTTTATTTATTACAGGATATTTTAATATTAATTAGTCGAAAGGGAAATAATTACGGTTATAAATTTTGTCGGGACGAGCAACTGGTTCGGTTTGAGTGATTCACGTTTGAAGAGTGCACCTAAGTATATGGTGGGGATCGCCGGAGATTGTTATCGCGGTACCGTGGACAAGGACGAATGTACGAGTGGATCGCACCTTCGACAACCTAGAATTATCTTGGTATCGTCTACACCATAGAGAAACTAAAAATAAAGAGAGTAGTCAGTCACACCTGCAGTAAAAGTTGGCAACACGTTCAACAGTGGCGACCTACCTGGCAACTGGCCGAACTAAGTTGGTACGGTTGGTAAAACAGATTTCTCCTCAATTATACCGATTGAGACAAGGCGGGTTTTTTAATTATGTCCATTCATATAGCTGATAAGGTATATTATTTTATAATTTATCAATTTGCCATTCCTGTATGTCATATGAATGGTTGTATCACATGAAATACAAGAATGGCAGAACCTGTAGAACATGTTAGTTTGTTTGAGGTTAAAATAAAAAAGTTTTAAAATAAATCTTTATTAGGACAAAGGAGAACGAGTAGGTATAACAAATACTCCAGTTGAATAATATGTAAACTATGTGGGTACTCGGGTAGTTACCATAGACAAGAGTTATATGTAGTTGCTCCCTCTAATGGTGATAGGAAATGGAAACTGATGGATGACAGTAAGTAGCGATTTGTGAACAATTTTCTGCAACTGACGGATGGAAAAAAGTAACAGTTTGTGGAAAATAGCTTATATTTTACCTTGTTAAAGAAAATTTTCAGGAATTTCAGCGTCATCATCATCATCAAACATTCCATTTTCGTTTTTGGGTTCATATTTCAAGTTCATAATTTGTACTATTAATTTGTCGATGACAATAACATTAAAAGAATAATTCTGAAATTATTGCGGGGTTTGTCTTTGTCATAATGAGAAATACATATACCTATAAACAGTAAACTTATATTTTCTGACAAATGTCGAAATTGAAAAGTATCATGTCATTCATGTCATCAGTTGTCTGTCGATTGCTGGCAGCGCCTCCATGCGCAACTGGCCTGCGCAAAAACTTAGTGGTCAAGTTTGCTATTGTTTCAAAGAGTCTCCTAATTTTAAATTTGTCTATGGTCTACACTGACTAACTGCACATTTGAAGACTCGGGGAAAAAGTAATAGTTTAAAAAACTAAGTAACACGCTTTACTTCCAGCATGGACTAAAAAGTAAAAAATAATTGTTGATTTAACTATAAAATAAGCGTGGGTGCTTTCGATCTATATTTTTATATTTTTCATTTTAATTTAACAATACCGAGCGTTTAAGACCTCAAGAGAACTTTGTCAAGACCATCACGCTTTTTTACATTTGAGCAAATGAATTGTCAATTAATTTTACTTTTCAGTCCATGTTGGAAGTGAAGCGGGTTCTTTGGTTTTTTAAACTACTATTTAGGTAATTTTTGACAAAAAATCGTAATCTCCGACCCCGAAAAACCCACATAGGTACTGATTTTGAATCGAATCTGACCATAGTCCCAAAACTCGTCCTTCATCTTGGGTCGCCATCTTGAATTCATGGATTTTGACAAAAATGTATAATCTCTGACCCAGAAAACCCGCACACTAATTTGACAAATCTCGTCTGCCATCTTTGATTTATGATTTGATTTATTTTGAAAAAAAAAATCAAAATCGACGACCTAAAAAATCCCCACATACCAATTTTCAATCGAATCTGATCATAATCACAATTCTAGTCCTCCATCTTGGAGCCGCCATCTTGAATTTTGACAAAAATTCATAATCTCTGACCCCGAAAACCCTTTCATACAATTTTGAATCGAATCGGACCATTTTCACAAATTTCGTCCGCCATTTCGTTTTTTCTATCACCGGAATTATGAACACATGCCAAATATCAAATCATTTTGTGGAAATTCATGATCACTTTGATGAAACGAAAGAATACTCTTTTGTCTTATTTTCACTAGATTTTTATTGTTACGACCGGTTTCGGGTTTTATCCCATTATCAAGTATAAAAACTAACTAATACAATTGAACTCTAAACCTAGTTATATAGGGAGTTTGCAGGTAGGCTGGATGGAGAGGTAATTAAGGTAACAAGGGTGAAACAATATAAACTCAAACCCTGGAGGTGATGGAAATTACCTGGGTTGTCAAATTTATAAATTAAGTTTTTATACTTGATAATGGGATAAAACCCGAAACCGGTCGTAACAATAAAAATCTAGTGGAAATAAGACAAAAGAGTGTTCTTTCGTTTCATCAAAGTGAAAACATGCCAAATATCAAATCATTCGGACGTCTGGAAGTGGGTGAAAATCACGTTCAAAACTTCCGTTACAAACATTTATATACAGTGTGTCCCAGCTAAAACCTGTCACCCCCCAAATTTCCTAACTCGTGAAAAAAATATAAAATCGCTCAGACCAGTCGATTTTTTTTCAAGGCGGATCACTTTCACCAAATGCATCATTATTGTGTTGTCAACCCCATCATGCCCGGCACCCCCTACTTCAGAATTTTCAATGGTACTACTATACTTGTGATACATCATTTTGAAGGGAATTTAATCCCAAATACTTCGGTGTACTGAAATTGAGAATCGATCAAGTGTTGTTGTAGTTTTAACAAAAACCAAGTTTTATCAAGATATTTTTATTTTTCATCAGTTCCATACAGAAGTATAGGCAATTTTCGAAATGTCTTCGCACAAAACGATAGTTTATAAAAAAGAAATGATTAGTTCGCATGGAATAAATTTCAAACACAAAGTTAAACGAGTTTTGAATTCATTAAACTGTATCCGATAGTTGTATTACCAACATTTGTGGAGACATCTATTTTCAATAAATTTTGGATGTGCCTGCACATGAGTATGACTACAGTTAATTGTGCCGTATTTTACACATTTACATATGCAGCAAAGGACAACTCTGCCCACACAAGGCATTAGTAACCTCACTATCAAAAACAGCTGTTCGATTTGATGACGTTTTAAAGCGATAGTATACTGCTCTTCAGAAGAAATGTATGTTTGGAAGTAATTGATACGTGTTATAAAAACTAAGTACTTAGTTCTCATATGATGCTTGAATCATGAATAATTGTATCAAAAGGTTTCAAACCAATGATTAGGACACTAAGGTAAAACACGATTGAAATTTCAACAATATTTATTGTCTTTACGACATGTTTAGGTACAATATTCACATCAATTTAGCATTAGACAGCGTTATTCAACTATAGACCAACAGAAGAACGAACAAAATAGAAAAAATGTTAGAGGAGGAAAAAGTTAAGATGTGGCATGCTCTTAATAAATTTTGGCTCGAAGGCCTGAATAATAATTTAAGGAAATTTGTGCCCAAGGTTTGGAGTTATGTCATTTAACCCACCCTTCTCCTTGTGCTCCTTATATGCTTGCATAGGCATAATGGGGAGGACCACTGAGTGATGGAATCTGTCCAAACCCCTTTTAATTAATAAATAATGATGCTGGTTCAGTGTACGGTGTTTCGAAATCAGCATAATAATTCAAAATTTAAAAATGCCAGATTCTGGTCGGCGGCGCTATGACGTACTAATCACTGTCTGTTTCTATTACATTTCTTTGCTGACAGTATTGTGCAGTGTTGTGATTGGTCAGCTCAAGGTCGATGGGAGTGTACGTACTAGCACGTCACATTGCATCACACCAATGAGAACAACCCTATGTAACTATGTAATTCGTTACGTTATTCATGTGGTCTCCCCCATTGCATAATTGTTACCAAATACACTACGCCACTGCATTGCAAACAATATACTTTCGAAAATTCAGTTAATAAAGAGGGTATTTCCGAAATTGGAGTAATTACAAAAATGGGTTTATTATTATGGAACTTAAGTTATCAAAAATGATCGAAAAAGAAGGGTATGCTTTTGATAAGTGAAAACATTAAAATTATTTAAAATGCTTAGAAATGAGTAATGCAGTGGTACTTTTTAATTTTTTTTAATCTAGAATAAATTATCTCGTAAATATATTCTTATCAACTATTTTCAAGAACTAATTGCCAGAACTGACGTTTTCCATTTACTGTACATGATAAACACATATGCTTTGTTGCCAGAATGTCTATTTTATCATGTTTTGCCTTCACAAACTCCGCTCTGAAGGAACTTATTTGAAGATGTTCCGGAATGGTTTGAAAGTTAGAATTTTGGGAAAATGTTTCTTTTTTATATAGATCTAAAAGTGTGCAAAATCTTATAACCGAGAGGTTGGTTTGATTCTCCAGGCCACAGCGTGTCTGTTCGCTGGCAGTATTTCAGCGCGGTTTGCGCAGGCTGGAGACCTCTTATCAGTCATTACCAAAAAAAGTCTTGAAAACTTTTAAATTCAATATCTGCCAAAATATTTTTTTTTTCGGCAAACAAGTATTCTTTCATTTCGTTTTGTTTTGTCATCTCCTACTTCATTTCCATTTTATTTATTGCTCCAATTTCGGAAACACCGTGTATAAACGAGCAGGCAACGGACAGTACTAGTCACCATCGGCGCGTTATCGAAGAGTGGACCAACGATGAAATTTTCAAATTGAACGATGCATTCTGAAATGCAGAAGTTCATTATGCTTCCAAAGGATTAATAGTATATTACGTAATTCCATGAGTGCGTACTTGCTTTACAACTATACTTTACCTATGGCCATATACACTGTGCCAAAAAAGTCTGGAGATATGACAGTGAACGTGATTTCTTCAAATGGGACACTTGATCCAAATCATTAGATCCGTTAAGATCCAAAATTTTATATTATTATTATTATTATTATTAGTAAAATGACGTTTTTTCAGAAAAGGCTCCTATATTGTTGAACTTAAGTAGCAATATACCTTATCTAAATACAAAATTTGATCCAAATCGTTGAAACCGTTTTCGAGATCCAAAAATTGTCATTAGTATTATTATTATCAGTGAAATCGTTTTTTTCCAGAAAAGATTCCTATGCAGTGCGGATTTTAATAGTCCCCCCCTGTCGAACGCTTCGACGTACAAACAAAAAAAAACTGTTTCGAGGGTTTTACCGAAACTACTTTTCAAAATAAAAAGTATTGTGATTCGACAGGAGGCGCTGGAGTCAAGTGTCACATCGTTGAAAACAGAATTCAATTAATTCTCTTTACAACCATATACTTGAATATTTTTGGATTTTTTTCAATAATTTTTTTCCAAATTTCGATTTTTATGCCTTTCGAAACTTTTAAGTCGTTGTGCCCCCAGCGCCATCTGTCGAGTAATTGCAATGTTTTTTCTTCCAAAAAGTAGTATCGGTATAACCCTTAAAAATGTTTTGGTTTCATTGTTCCTCATCGAATCGTTTAAATTTATCGACGTATGAGTATAGTATTCAGATCAGCATTTATATTTGATAATCGAATTTGAATTGCAAAAAAAATTAACGAAATTCAAAAAAATTAGATAGTTGTAACGAGAATTGAATTTTCTTTTAAAAAATGTGACACTTGTCCCCCATGCCATTTAAAAAATTGATTTAATGCGCCCCCCGCGCTACCTGTCGAGCAATCACAATATTTTTTATTTAAAAAGGTAGTATCGATAAAACCCTCGAAACAGTTTTTTTTAATGTTTATACGTCGAACCGTTCAAAAGTTAACAGGGGGGAGACTATCAAAAGCCGCACTGTATAGATAAACTTAAAAAACAAAACACTATTTACATACAAAATATCTTCCAAATCGATTGAGCCGTTTCCGAGATATCAAACTGTGCGTTTTGTTTACGAAAACTGTGCGATTTGGTTACTGTGCGTAATAAGTTATTTACTGAGGCTGTAGGTAAACATTGTTTAAACAACAATCGACAAAATTAAATACTTAATATTGAGATGGATCAGTTGTGTGCTAATATATAGATGAACTGTTGAAGGAATTTGCTTATTTCTTGAGAATGAGGCCAAGCACAAACATTGCCAGGCATCTCCCATTGAATGTAGCTAAATGACATTATGGAAATTATATTACAAATTGAAATATTTTCAACCAATTTTTTCTATTAAAAATTAGTCTGTCCTGATTGTAAACACAATTTATTCGAACTTACTCAGTCGTCTATTTCAGAGCTAAAATACTTTTTATCACCTAGCCGCACGTCGAATTTTCTTGTCACATATATTTTTGCCGGTCTGAAATGGTTTGCAGACATCTAAATCCCGGAAAAGTTCCGGTCAGTAGATCCGGAGTGGCGTAAGAGTATAGCGGAAGCACGTTTCTGTAAACGGTTCCGGACAAATTCCATCGTTATTTCGAATTCACACTGATGCTCCTGTCTTGATTTCCAATGCATTGCACTCACGCCCATCCGTGTAGGTGTTTTCTGGTAATTGGGTTTTTATTTCGATCGTGAAAGACTCTGCCCAATTGGGACACTGCGCACGATAAAGACGAAGAATAAGTTTTTTTCTCTGCAATGAAATAAAAACAGAGTGAACATTAAAACCAAACTAGCTTGAGACGGAATTACTTATAGTCCGTAATACAGGGTGTATATTAAATGATGACATTAATTTCAGGTGGTGATTCCTTGTCACACTTTATGAGAAAAAGTTCATATAAACGTGTGTCCTAACTTGCTTCGTTCCCGAGTAACGTGGTGTCAAAAGTTTAATAAAAAATATGTTTTTCATAATTACTCAAAATTCTTTACGCCGATTCTGATTAAACTTCGTGTGTTTGTTAGTAGTAACAAGGGTCTTCTTTTCATGAAATTATATTATGAATTTTAATTCCAGTGGCGTCGCAGTTGATACCCCGTTACACAGAAACGAAGCAAGTTAGGACATACGTTTATATGAGCTTATATTCTTAAAATGTGACAAGGAATCACCTCCTGAAATTAATTACATTATTTAAGATACACCCTGTATATCCAGTGATAAGGCACTCAACATGAGTGTACGCGCAAATTAAAGTAATTAAAATATTCAATGATATTGGTTTAAGTGTACACTTTAATGGTTATTTAACGAACAAGTGTATTGATAAGGGTGATTAACAATCGAGATAATTTAACGCCATTTTAATTCACGAGTTTTTTACAAAACTTTTCCGTCGACCGTAGTTTTCAAAAATAGAGATATCTTACTTTAATTGTTAATTTATTTAACGATACGATAAAAAACAATCACGATTTCCTATTTATATTAACTGTAATCAAAGATAGATTAATTTTCCTTAGTATTAGTTTCATTTTATTTTTTCAAACTGAAAAAAAAAATTGCTCTCATGTGGATATTTGAACTGTCGACCTCAGTGGCACCTCTCTCATCTGTCAGGCAAACGTTACCATAACGTCACGTCATCCTCTAACATTTCGAGTGACAACTGGTGTATTGAAGATTTTCCGAAAATTTATTTCACAAATAACAAAATAAATAATAAATATCATTGAATTGTTTTTCGCCTTGGTGAGTTGTTTTTCATATAAATCATATACTTTCCAAGATTACAGCAAAAATCTATTTATTTATTTTTGAACAAAAAAAAAATATGTTTCACCCCTGGGAATTTTTGGTAAACAATTTTTTTTCGTGTTTATCATGGTTCCAACTACTAGCATACCAAGTTTGGTGGTGCTACAATCGATCCTCGTCTTAAAACCCAATCGTACTGGATTAACCATTTTACGAAAATATAGTATCAATCCCATTGGATCATAATATTTTTATAAATGATAGTATAAAATTAACTTTCTCAATGAAAACATGATCGCAAAAATCCAATGTACATGGATCATGGTAATATTGAATTAATGATTTCACTGTGAAATAAAGTCCACTCTAGTTGGCAAAAAACAAAATCTCCATGTCACTATGAATATTATAAAATATATTGAAATTTCATAACCCTGGCTTGTCGAAATATACGAAAAGAGCATATTTTCAATATATTCTGAGACAAGGGGTAAGCAAGATATGGAAGGATCTACATCATTTATGCATTCAAAAGGAACGACCAACGTTTCCCGATCATTTGTTTGATGTAGAGCAATTGAATCAGTATTTCGTGAAAGGCATTTCAGCAGTCGCTGCAGATCAAAATCTGATTGAATTTTATTCTAATAGTATTCATGAGAAAGCAGGTCAATTTCAATTCATATCTGTAACGCAAGATGAAACCCAACAACTCCTGTATAACTTGAAATATAACGAACAAGGGTGGAATTCTATTAATTCGAAACTGGTTTTTATATGTTGCCCTCATTTAATACCATTTATGAATCAAATTATAAATTTTTATCACACCCAAAGTTTTTAACTTCATATTAAAAAAAATCAGTTTTACACTCAGTACTTAAACAAAATACTGTGAATGAATTCAAATGGAAGACAATTTAATTTCGAGAATATGTTCACAATATAAACATAATGTTACTCCACCAACTCATGGAACTCAAACTTCCAGGCGGTCTTTCTCACTTGTTTTAAACTCTGTTCCAACAAACATAAATCTCCCCACGAAAAAAATTAATGCATGAGTCTATGGTATAATTTTCAATAAACACTGTTTTTTTTTCATATTATTTCTTCAATTACGCTCGAACGATCAAGAATAATTCGGAGGATCATGTATCTCAATTCGTGACACTATTTGATTTTCGGCGTTTTTCCGCTTATATTGTGTATAATATATTTGAAATATAAGGACCTATTATTATTATTATTATAAGTAGACACAAGTACTATTGCCACATTAGTAAGAATGTTTTTCGTAGTAGCCAAATTTCGAAAACGGTTGGATTATGGTTCCTAAAACTTGTGTTAAAAATTACTAATGCACTCCTTACAAGAAGCAAAAAACGGAGCATCACTTTCCAGATTCCGAAGTTGGTCAATATTCATTTCATAAAAATGAATATTGGTCAATATTCATTTCATAAAAATTAATATATCAATTTGGCATTTAAATTGCAGTGTACCTATCATGTAAATTCTCGGAAAATGTAGGGACTAAAACGAAGTATTTACGCCAGGGCATTTTCAACCAATTTTTGGTTACTTTCGCACAAAGCACGCACAATGACACATGCGTGTCATTCGACTTGGAGGGTTTGAAAATTTATCGTTTTTTATAACTGGAATTGTTTGCTAGGCATTCGTAAGAATTCGTAATATTATTGTCACGTATATAAAGCGAAACGAATATGAAAAAACGACAAATCAAATTTTTTTGGTAAACACATTTGGTTTTATGAAAAATTGAGATTTATTTTAGTTATTTTATGCTCGATGAAATTGAAATGATACTTATTATATTTAAACTTCGAAATTAATTTGTTGATTTTGATTTTTATATTTTGAAGAACAACTAAACTCTATTTTCTGAAAAAATTACTTCAGTCCACGAGTATTTGATTTGGTTAACGGAAAATAATAATATCTTCTTCTATCAGCCCAGATGCTTCTATATATTATTATATATTTTCAACCCACATTTTGTTAATTGTGTTTTTCAAGAAAAGGAAAAGGAAAAATCAAGTGATGTAAGAGCATTCCACAATTTTATAGGCTTTTCTCCATTTCTCATTATGAGCCATGTATCCTAGTTTCTACTTCCGATAGAAAAGAAGGTATAACTCCTCAGAGATTGACACAAAAATCGTATTCTATATTAAAAACATCTAGCAATTAGGTAGTAAAATTGTAAAAAACGTGGCGTCACACAGGTATGAAACGATCACTATTATAATAACCCACCAGAAGTTAAAATACCGATAACAGGTTCTACAAAAAATATCGAGTACCTAATATTAACCCCTGAAATGACAGATGCGCCTTCTATACACTTAAGCCGTACTCAAAATTCAAAACATTATTTACACTCTCAAGAGATCATCAATTTCCATATAGAAATATATTCAGTACGGAGACAAAGCAATCGGGCAAATGGATATAGAATTGATGAGCCCACATACTCCTTCGCAAGTAACTATAAATTTTGAGGTAAGGAACGAAAGCTTTTCGATAATGTTGCATATCGATTTCCTTTGGGATGTGATTGGATTATGCTCAATGCTTTATCTGAAAGCGTTTGATTTATCACAATCTACTTATTATTCATTTCTCACATTTCGTCATGCGTGTGTTGATTTCTGTGTTCAATTTTTGATTTCATGTGACATTTGAAGTAGCAGTCAGCGTTTGGAATTATGATTGGAACATGTCCTCCATGGTGTGATTCGTAATAATTTGATGGTCGTAGAGGACTGTATCAAGCATATTGCATATTGTTTTGTATTTTCCTGATGGTGAGGCAGTGTTGATTTTAAAATGTGGGGAATTGTAATAGGAACGAAAAGAGTAATACTGCTTTGAAAAAAAAAAAAAAAACTCTTCAATATCTGCTGTGTCTTGGTCGTTGACCATGCCGAGAAGGAGAATCCTAATATTTGATCATGGTTGTGTTCCGTAATGAACCGCGACACATATGAAAGGAAGATCCCTTTTAGTTAGGTTTAAACTCATGGGATGTAGAAATATCGAAAATGGCTTGTCGATTACGATCAATATGAAGTTTGGCAGCGTTGATATCAGGAAATTGACAGGAGAAATAGAGCTGGGAGAAACATAGCTGGATGTCGTCAGCGTAATGATGTAAGTTGCTTTTTTCGACGTATAGTTGGAGGTCAGCTTTATATGTACTGAAAAATAAGAGACCGAGTACAGAGCTTTTTGAAATGCCTTTATACAGGGTGGGTCACGGTCGATGGTACCTTAGACGTTTACGGAGAACGGGACATACGATCATTCTGAAAATTTAGTTTCTCAAGTAGTTCCTCTTGGTCTATCGATCTAAAATATTTCCAGCAATGCAGCGTTGCCGCTTATACCAGAAAGTAGCAGCATCTTTGTTATTTCAAATGGGTCACCCTGTATATTACCGCATTTTTGAACTTGTCATTCCTTCCTGATTATTTCTGCCTTATACTCCCCTATACCTATCTCTAACGATTTTTGAGAAATTGGTTATTTTCCATATTTTTTATCCAAAACATAGCTCGAATTGAATGTTTATTTCTGCGGTATTTGAATTCTTAGAAAGTTGCAATTTTGTGTTTAGTTCATCAAGATCACGTACATTGATTCTGTATAGAGAAGTTTGTTCTGCGTTATACAGGGTCGTTCAAAATTCATGATCTTACTGCTAGATACGAAAAGGGTTGAAAGTGCATTTTTTTAAATGGAGCATCCTGTATAGTATGAAATATCCTGAAAGATGACTAAATTCCCTTCGAATTGATATATCATGTTCCTATACCTGAATAGCAAGAATATCGAGATAATAGCAATTTTCACTTATAATCTCCCAAGTGCTTGAATTATTGCCAAAAATTTTTCGAGTACATGAATTTTCAAAAAAAAAATCGATTTATTTTTCTCATATTCATGTAAGGTGGCTATTAAATATCATGATGGTACATGACATTATGAAAATTTGACAATTAGTGCACTATTAATAATACCGTTGTGTGTTTCTTAACGAAAGTGACTCAAAAATAATTGAAATGGAGAGAAATAACTATTCAAAGAAAGTTCTGATGAAATTGTTTATTCTTCATGGAAAATGTGAGGAAATTATAGCAAGAACGTGCAGAAAATTCAATGAAACGTACCATGATTTACAACCAATGAACAAAAGGAAGTTTGTACGATTACAACATAATTTCATGAGTCGCTAGGTCGATGGTTCAATCCACGATAAGAACATAACTTTTTTATTTTTTTTGTTCCAAATTTAAACAAATTTATTGATGAACATTTTGTTAAGTATTTTACATATCAATATTTCAGTGGTTATAAATAGTTCAGGTGAAAAACCATTGTTAGTTATTTCTTATGAATTGTTGGATGATTTTCATTTCTCGGTGTGAAATTTTCTTACCGAATCCCCCTCGTGCTTGAATTAATTGCCGTAAATTTATCTCACACATGAATTTTCTAAGAAATTTTTCGAGTACATGAATTTTCTTAGAAAAAATTTCCGGCAATAATTCAAGCACTTGGGAGATTACAAGTGAAAATTGCTATTATCTCGGAATTCTGGCTATTTAGGTATAGGAACATGATATATCAATTCGAAGGGAATTTAGTCATCTTTGTTCCATTTAAAAAAACGCACTTTCAACCCTTTTCGTATCTAGCAATAAGATCATGAATTTTGAACGACCCTGTATAACGCAGAACAAACCTCTCTATACAGAATCAATGTACACGATCTTGGTGAACTAAACACAAAATTTAACTTCCTAAGAATCCAAATACCGCAGAAATAAACATTGAATTCGAGCTATGTTTTGGAAAATAACCAATATCTCAAAAACCGTTAGAGATAGGTATAGAGGAGTATGAGGCAAAAATAATCAGAAAGGAATGACAAGTTCAAAAATGCGGTAATATACAGGGTGACCCATTTGAAATAGATGCTGCTACTTTCTGGTATAAACGGCAACGCTGCATTGCTGAAAATATTTTAGATCGATAGACCAAGAGCAACTACTTGAGAAACCAAATTTTCAGAATCCCATGTCCCGTTCTCCGTAAACGTCTAAGGTACCATCGACCGTGACCCACCCTGTATATAGGTAAGACTTCCAAGGCAACCACGTCCTTCGTCCTTGCCAATATGTTTTATACAGTATCGGAAAGTTTTCATCTTGGGTATGGTGCTTTTATGAGAGCGTAAAGACTAGCTTGCTATATATTGAGAGAGCATTACAATTTCTCCTCTACTCGCTCGAGGAAGGGATATCAACGTGAGTTGTTAATTCGTCGGTCGTGGAAACAGGAGAGGCGCGCAGTAGTGCGTTTCACTTATTTATGTGGTATTATCATATCATTGCGGTTCTTGTTGCTCGCATAGATTTCTGTCTATACCCCAGTTGGAAAGTTTCCGATACTGTAGAGTTCGAGAGCGGGTTTGCAATAAAAAGACTACTGATGAATCGGTACTGTGTTCGACTTATATTGTCCACAATATATTTTAGTACTTACTAGCGATAGACGTGAAAACGTCGTAGAACAACGGATTATAGTCCGTAACATATTCAGTGATAAGGCACTCAACATGATGGCGCTATTCAAAATCTATAGTTAGATTGGTTTCACTGTACAGAATTTATGGCTAACGTTATGCATACCAACAATCAATATTGAATATTTTAAACGGACAGCTAAAATGAAATATTTGTTATGGATATCTGAGTTCTGACCGTAATTTTTTTGTTTTTTTGACACGATTGAAGTTGATGAGTTCAAATGGTTTGAAAACAAACGGCGGGAATCAATATTCGTTGCAAATAGCTTGTGCTACTGATAGCTTTCCATTGTCGATTGTCATTCGTTTTCCTTTGTTGGAAATGTCCAATGAAAATCCTGGCGATATGTATGGTCTTTACATTTTTATAGAGTTGTTTGAATGAGCTAGACAGTGGCGTACATAACTGGGTTAGACAGCTCGAAAGTAGTAGAACATATGGAATAGATGTAGAAATAAATAAAATTTTCCTTTCAAGCATTTCAAAAGAATTGTGTATTTCATTGTAATTTTAACAAAAATTACAATTATATATACTCTATATACTCTATGATGTTCAGCACGGAACCTAATAATATCATCCTGATAAAAATAGAGCAAAGTGAGACTTGAAGTTGGTTGGGAAAATGTAAGTAAAACCACTATAGATCTGTTGCCGACGTTTCGATTCATTTTCTAGTCAGAAATGTAGGACTGATGAAAGTACATTATGAGTTTATACATCACATTAAAACTATGAAAATGTCAATGTTTGTGATAAGTATAAACATGAACTGAAATGAAAAGGATTATAAAACAAAATCTGTAGAAAAAAAACAGGATACTTACGAACGAACAGTAGGTTCCTTGTCGTGATAACATGTGAGAAACATTTTAAACCCTCTTGTTCGCATTTAACATACGTATTGAAAAATTGTAATTAAATGAAAATATACAACTTTTCATGATTAAAGTGATCGTAAAGTTGCAGATTTGTATTAATTGATTGCCTAATAATAATTAATTGATTTATTCAATCATTTCCTTGCATAAAATCCTACTAATAGTTATTATGTACATACATACAGAGTGATATATCAAATTTGTACCAAAAAACTAGTAAAAACTCAAACAATTTTCAAAAAACGTCGATGTTCTAGTAGAAATGATAAATTGTATCAAATTTCGCATTGAAATATCGTAGTAAGAATATGAGGGAGGCGCCGAATGTGCATATGAGATATTAGTACTCTTTATGAGGCTAGAACTATAAATAATGGAACAAAAAGTGTTACGTGGCTGTGCTTCCAAATACCAATATTATTTTCGATTCTGAACAACTTTTCTAAATAAACTTCTTCGATAATATCAAAAATAAGGGTAGATTATTCCTGACCAAAATTCTCATTTTTCGTTCACCCCTGTACACCGTTTGAAAATTCAGAATTTTAAAAACTTAAATACAAGTTTTTCGCTAAGCAACAACTTTTATGAGGAATAACATTTTCAGATAAATGCATAATAAAAAAGTTGCCTCCCATATGGTGCAAACTTTTTGAAACTCACTGTAGTATCACATTACCGAGTCCCTTTCTTAATCTACTTATTCTAAACAGCAATACTTCAGATTCATCAGATGTAGGTACCATTCTTTCATTATGTTCTCCATCACTAACTGTGATTATCCTCTTCGTGAAAATCAGAGTGATTTTCCTCTAAGAGGAAATCAGAGTGTTTTCCTCTTCGTGGAAATCAGAAGCGGATACGTTTTCATCAATAAAATGTGTACGCCACTGTGTGAGAACTTTGAAATCGGAATGTCACAGAACGATAAAAATGCAAACCTTCCGTCTCTCTTTTCCTCTATATCTGATGTCTCGACTCTAGTTCCATCCCAATCGAATAGTTATTTTAATTGAATTTTTCTTGAAAATAAAACACCGACCATTTGAATGAATATGTGACGAATTCCAGGAGAGGAAATTTAATCAAAATTCTGAATTAGGGAAAAATGTTGGGTTTCACGAAAAAATCCATTACAGCAGGAAATTAACATTCTTCTCTTCAGATACGTTTCAATTAAGTATGTTTGGTAAATACGAAAACACATTTTTGTGAAAGGAGTATGCATGGAATGTCGTTTAACTCCTCATTGTATCAACTTACGAGGATTGTCCAAAAAGTTGTCGATTAGCGAAACTGAAAGTATCAACTCTTCACATTGCACGCTCAATTTTTTATGAGTAGATACTAAAACAATATACGAATTCAACGTGGCAATGTCTTCCAGATGGTGTTCTGTCTCGGCAACTCTCCAGCGATCTTGTGAATTATTTATCCACAATAATAATTATATCAATTAGCGATCAACAACTTTATTCAGATCACTGACATACATCTGACAACAATGATTCAAATATTCAGCAGTCACACTGAGAGAAAATATTATTGAATATTAACATATCAATTTGTTACAGCCTTATAAGATGAACATAAATAAATGAGATTCATGTTAATGATAATTTGTTAATTATAAATACTTGAAAAAAATACGTACTTCTTCCCTATAAATATTTAATAAGTTTCATAGTTTTCGGGTGTGTTTCTTTACTGATAAGAAAGCATATTGAGCATGAATGAACTTTGGATACAAATTTGTCTCGAAATTTCATGGATGGATATAGGATAAAACATATATAATGGCGTATGGTTCAAATTTGAATAAACGAAAAGCTTGTGCCAGTCATGAAATACTCCATACTCCAGTTTTCGAGTGCCTTTGTATATCAGAGAAATCAGAGAAATGAATCAATAATGCCAATAATCATATGGTGTGCTGCTAAAGACCCTTCTTATCTATCAAGTGTCTCCGTTTCGAATATATATGATATTTTGACAACGCTCATAAAAGTTTTCCCCAAAACATTCGCAAACATCATCCATAAAACAATTGAACCGTGAACGCTTGTCATATGTTTCTTGATTTACTCGCGACGACAATCCGATTTAACGCTCATATTTAGGCGAAAAATACGAAGATATCCATGAAAGTGTAAGTGCGAGACCCTTCTACTTTAGCGTATCGCCCTATTTTTTCCCTCTCCCCTATAGGGCACGTGACCATGTCACTCGGCTCATTACATAGTGTATAAATGTATGTTTGATTTCCCCACAACTGCGTATCGTTGTCTTTGTCTGGTTATAGCTCAGGGAAATTTTTATATTTGAAAATATCCGACATGAACATTCTTGTAAACCAAGTAGCTCAGTGGTTGAGACTGAAGCGTTCAAAACCATTGACTGCTGGTCGGCTAGGTTCGAATCCTCAGCGACTTCAGATTTTTATCTGATGGCCCGAGAAAGTGCTAGGAATCGCACGTTAAAAGGTAAGACCTCGTTAATCCTTGGCTCGCACAAGTTTCGACTTTTGAGGGCTGCCGTTCGTAAGGGGACGACAGCTGGTTAACGGAATAAACAATTTTAACAATTTTAACAAATTTTTAACTGGGATTACAAAATGTTTCGAAAAGCTGTAGTAGTTTTTGTTTCATTCATGAATTAAGTGTCAATGTGATAATTAATCATTGCGTACCGGACAACGCAGAAATCTCTTATCTTGTGACCTTTTACGATGTCGGATATTTTAGAAATTTTGTTTTCAATTTCGAAAAAACTAAATCTTTTTCTGGTATGAATGATTATGGCTTCCTAGTAATTTATGTACCAAGTGAGTAAAGAGATAATTTTTTTACGACTAGAAAATGTTGAAGCATGACGCCGTAGGCGGAGTGCGGCATTCCTACGAGTAAAAAAAAACACTACTCATTATAGTTTCATACAGTATTTTTTCTATAACAGTCAAAAAAATAACTAATTTTTATTTTTTTGCAAATATGAAATGAATTTGGCATATTTTTATTGATTCATTATTCGAACAAAGTTCGAAGAGTAATGCCGGAGAGTTGAGTTTCATACAAACTCGACAGAGTCGAAATCCCTTTCTCTTCACACTATCCCGCAAAATGAAAAATTTGAAACGAATATTAAAATAACATATTCATCGAGGTTAATATTATTATTATTAATGTTGACTTGACTTTCGAATAACTAGTCAATCGAAGTAACTTCTCATTTTCTTAGATTTGTATTCAAAATAAATAAACACCTCGTGAAGCAACGAATAACCATTTCTTTCTTTGAACTATGTCAAGGAAATCTCATATTAGCACTATCCACGATTTTCTCCGTTCAATCTTCATCACTTTTCATTTCTACTCAAATTAAATTTATACTTAGTTATCAAGAATTCGTTATCTGGATAGATGCCTAATTTCATAAATTTCGTTAATTATTGTTGTCAACTAGTTTCTGACGACCAAACAGCCATAGCTACCTAGTGTAGATTAGGTCCAATAGTTCCTTAGAGGTATATGCTATTATTTTGAATATATTCGCCGAGATAGTTTGGAATTTTAATAATACTTATTTAATAGTAAGAATGCTAAGAATATTATTGGTGACACATTTGTATATCAGATATTTATAGGTTATCAGTTGCCAAAGGAAATGAGAACTAGCTTTATGACAGGATTTCGTTATTATTCGGATCTGTCACTGTTGTTGCATGAATCTGTCGGTTGCCTAGCGACAGCCGTTAAAAAAGTGCACTTTTTTTACGCTTTTCCGTTTAATCATGAAATCGTATGTTGATAGTGAAATATTGTAATACTTTACGCACACAAACCAAACAAAAAAAGTGGATTTTTTTTGACAGTTTCACTTTTTACGAGTCAGGACCTTCAGCTTCCTCTCGGTTTGAACCGTTTTATCATTTGCAGACACTGTTATTTCCTTTACTACAACAACTGCGTTTTCGGACTTTTCAGCATTGATTATCAGATCCATAATATGTGACTGATTTATAATTTATGTTCTAGACAATCTCAACTAAGTATTCAAATTTTCAAGATTTCCTGGGCTGTAATGTCAGTGGAGTTGCAGCCAAAGAATGGAAGGGTACAATAATACGCGTGGTACGGATGCAGCTTTTATTGATAAATGGGGCTTAGGTAGGATTATGCTAGTTTTCGGCTGTATGCGGACGATAACACTAATGGTTATCCACTAGGATAAATTATTGTTTTTAATATTCTGAAATTCTCTTCCCCAGATTTTAGTTGGGGTTGGATTTAGTACATTAGTTCGCAAAGCCGCTTGTAATAGATAAACGTATTTTTTCAGTGTGAATATTATTTGGCAGTACTCAATGTTGATCTTTCATAAGTTCTGGGATTCTGCCAAGTTAATGAATAGTTGACCATTTCACTGTTTTTAACATATTTTTTATAACTTATCATTAAAAGCAAATAACAACAACAGGATATGAGTACTTAGATACCTAAGAGTCAAAATAGTTCATGTATTCAACGAACTTTTTTCTTTTTTTTTTTCATTTTGATCAGAAAAGCTATGGAACTCAACAACTGCCGAAGGAGGTTTTTCGAAAAGCTTACAATTTTCAAATATTACCAATTTTTTATTTCGTTAGCCTCTTCACCATGGGTTTTCACAATTTTTCCTGGACATGTATAATTTTCAATATCTGAAGGGAAATGAATTCCGAGATACAATATATATAACTATATAAATTCATTTTAGATTTGAGGACGGAAAATTGGTATAAATGGAAGGAAATAACTTTAATCAGGATCGTACTTATAACGGATTATTAAACTCGTTAGAAACCAGATGTCCTGCCATACCAGTACGGCCCATTGCCGTAATCCTATACAATAGGAAATACAAGGAAATACAATAGGAAAGATGTCTTAGCTTTTGCCTTTGCATGGATAGGTAATTCGGCCATTAGATGCAGACATTAGTTATTGTCTACAGAGACCTACTCTATACTGATGAGGGCAAGAACCCAGAAATCGATCTATACGTGGTCCAAATGTTTCAATTAACATTTCCATGCAACTAGCAATTGCGGAGACATTCTTGTAGGACTCTGCACGGAAATTCATTAGATGTAATTCAACATTCGTCGTGGTATTAGCCAGAAAAGTAGTTGTTTTCTGATAGATTTTCGACCCAATCTTTCCTATTGTATAGGATTACGGCAATGGGCCATCCTGGTATGGCAGGATATCGGGTTTCTAACTTGTTAAGTTCATTGTTAAATAATAGATTCCTTCATCGATTATAAACTCTTTATTACTATTAAGCTTTCAAAATTCAGACGAAAGCTTGGGACTCAGTAATAAAGAGTGTATCCGCGAACGTTATAAAAGTAACAAGTTTTGTGACTAAATGTCACGAGTAAAAGTCACTATACAGCCTGGACCACATTTTGATAAGAAACTCATTTCAGACGTATTCGTTTATTCATGAAACTTCATAAGAAGTATGTTTCATCCGTTAAGCAGAACGGTGAAGGTCGACCTCTCTTCGCGTCATTGGAAAAAGTCATTCCTGCATGCTTTTTTTATATCATTACCATAGCTCATATTTTCGATTACTCAAGCTAACCTCCAGTCCTGTATTTTCCGCGAGACCGTAATAGTGGCTTTTGTTGAAAGACCCGCTGTGGTTTTTTACCGGCGTGTTCCCCAGAAATACAATATCGTTTGCTTATATCGTATACATATTTTTCTTTTTATGCGCGAAGACTTCCAGCTGGACGACAATGGAAAACGTCTTTTCTCTGATAACCCCGAGTTGGACCACTGCCGGAACAAATTGAATTTCAACTCCGGTCTCGTAGCTCCTTTTGTCATTACTTTTGTATACTATTACCCTGTGTTAGTAGTGCATAGAAACGCCAAGACTATTGTTTCTAACATATGTCCGTTCTGATGTTTATACGAACTGAGTAGCGAACTGGGATGAAATTAGACACGCTACGATGTGTTCCGTACATGTTATGGCGTTTTCGGGATATTGATCCCTTCCCTATGAAAGGGACGTCATGTTGTTGATTAGATTGTTTTGGCACGATCTTTTGTGTGTGTGTGTTAATATTTAGGAAGTAACATGAGAACAATCAATGCCGATGATGATGAGAAAAAGTGTATCGTTGATTGCTATGAAAGGTGTCAGGACTGACGAAGAAATAATTGACATATTGTTGTTTTAGTCCGTGTTGGAACACAATATTGAAAGTCGACCTACTACACTACACCTGTAGTCTAAATACTATTCATCATTTCTAATACTGTATTTTATGAGTTTCAAACCTGAGAATGAGTCGATATAGGTTCATTGGCTCTTAAAAATGGGTTCTGAGTTGATAGGTTGATAGAAATCTTGAATGCTAGATCACTGGAAACTGGTTTCGATGAACTATCCTACAACGTTAATACATACACAGATCATTTCAAACTACGACCGATGAGATGATAGCCTTATAGTTTTGATAATTACCTATTCAAAACTGAACCTCACCTTTGAATCCAGTACGATTGGGTTTTGAGGCGAGGATCGATTGTAGCACCACCAAACTTGACAGTTAAACCATGATAAACACGAAAAAAATTGTTCACCTTAATTCCAGGGTGGAGCATTTTTTTTTCGTTCAAAAATAAATATTTAAATAGATTTTGCTGTCATCTTGGAAAGTACATGATTTATCGGAAGAACAACTCGACACGGTGGAAGACAATTCAGTTTTCGACAAAAATGGTTCGTAGTAATTTCTTATGGAATGCGCTCGTTTTCCCTATATCGTGATTGAACGCAGACAACAAATTTCAGGTTCACTCTTACCCGCCGCTGAAAGTTCTGGCGGAGCCGAATATTTGGTCACAACTCTGCTGGAGAAGGAAAAGGAAAAGTTTAAATCGTTTCTGAAGACTCCTACCTTCTCATGCAAATATAATATGCGAGTATTTGAGTACACTGATAAAAAGGATTTTTTGCATCAATGCAACCAAATATTAGTTTGATATTTTGACAGAATCCTCTTGACCACTTGAAAGGAAACTGTTTTTAGACATATGAACACTTTCTTCACTGAATAATGAGAGTTGTTTGGTGCAAGAATATTCCAACTTTGATAATGAACACTATTGTGAATACTTTCTTTGTTCGATGGTGTGAGTTGGTTGAGGCAAGAATATTTCAACTTCAATAACGAACAATATTCTTCTTCATAATGCAATACATTTTTGATTCAAGATTATCTGCATTTGGAGGCTCAGTACAAATGCGCACTTGGTTATAAAAATATGCCATGGTAGCCATGTTCATATGGTACAGTTCAACAAACAGAGAACAACTGCGAACAATTGAGGTATAATGGTTATATATCAGAATAGTTTTGTAATATTTTAATTCCAGAAACTATATATAATCAACGTAGGTACCTTTTCGGTGACGCATAGAAATGCGATCGAATATAGAAACGACAGCGTCATTCGCCATTATCACACACCTGTTGAAAACAATATCTTCAACCTACCTCCACAACTGGTCCATAAATGACCTAAATTCAAATCGTGCAGAAATAATTGGACCTCCATATTGCACTTCTATAGCAGCACATTTGGACAAAACCACTGTGTCAAATACAAAACTATATAACAACTTAAATTATGATTCAAACACAACCCCCAAACCAAACGCGGGCAAAAGGATAGAGGACACAGTCGGCAGTCGCAGTGCGCGCTTTCGCGTGGGTTCGCGTCGTTCCGGTAGCGGGGTTTCGACAAGAAATCATGTTCTTGAGTCAAAAGGAGCATTTTTCACAAGTAGGAGTTCTCTAGGGTAAAGAGTTGGAATGTATTAATGCAAACAAATTCATTTCAAGATAATTTATGTAAAGAAGCAAACAGTTCAATAAGTTTGAAATAAGAGTATATTCATCAATTAGAAATAATTATTCTTTTCAGAAGACGATTCTTTTCAAGAGGATATATATATATATATATATATATATATATATATATTTGATTGGACACTTCCTTTTTATCAGTGTACCTAAAATGTGTTTTGTCGCACTTCACGGAGATGTTTGCGGATGAAAATCATGAATAAGTCAAATATCAAATTTGCAAAAGCTTGAGTTTTGAAGTCAATTCAAGTATTAAGAAAAAATGCAAGCTACTTGACTTGATGATGATGATGATGATTTTATGAGAAATTACTGAGTATATTTCTTGTGGAGAATTGAATTATCTTTCACTTTGTTGAAATTGTTTCTTGAAAAATCTTTCCGAAACAACAGCAAAAAAAATTATAACTTTTTTAAATAAAAATTTTTTTGGGTTCCACCCATGATATTTTGGTAAACAATTTTTTTTCTAACGATCTAATATAATGTCAAGAAGTAATGTGCCGAATTTCAAAGTGATACGATTCATTCTTCACTTGTGGCTTACATTTGTCTGTGGTTACTGATGTATTATTTATTGAATGTGTGTTTATGCCAAGAGATGTTATAGATCATAGCTTAAATCTATAACGCAAGAAAAGAGTAAGAAACATCTTACACATATTTCTTACAGGGATTACAACGGTATTGATCTTGCAAACTTTGAAAATGACTTGCCGAAACCAACTGGGATAACGGGACAATCGACGAAAAAATAACTTTTTCGGCAACTGCACTCAAATATTGACATTTTCGTTAAAATCTCAGTTGGCGAAGTGGCTCTTTTTCGTTCTAGATCGTAACAGTAATTTACTGTTTTTTTGGACGAGCGGACAAGATTCTAGGCCGAGCCGTAGGCGAGTCCTGGAAATCTGCGAGTCCAAAAAAACTGTTTTCGGTCGCATTGCGTACACACTTTTCCCGGTAACCGTGCATAATAACAAATCGATACACATTTATTTATTATATTTCTGGGAAAAGTTTGTGCATGTCCGATAACCTAAAAATCGATTTTGACACAGGTCACGTGATCGCTTGACCATTTACTGAAACATTATATAATCATTATAATTCAATAATAATTACAAAACTTTCTCATTTTCTTCACACCAGAGAGTAGTAAATTTTTAAAAAATTGATTTTGCCAGAACCCTGGCTGTTACATTGGTTCGTATCTAACAGTTATATCAGAATTCCACGAGTATTATTACGATGATAGGGAAATCCAAAAATATCGTATTTTTCCGATTATAATCAATTTTCGATGATAATTGTATACGAACGTTTCACTTCGCACATAATCTTAAAAACAGTGCGTCAAATTGAAGAGGCTTATCATCGAAAATTGATTATAATCTGGAAAACACCATGTATCTGGAGTATCATGTCATCACAATGGTGACATACATACTTCCCGGACTCGGCCGGGAAGTGATAATTTCTCAAAGAAAAAGTGTCCGGGAAGTAGGTACCGTAATTAATCTAGTAACGACAGACAAACTCGAGCAAAAAGTGAAGAATGAATTGTAGCACTCTGAAACTCGGCACATGACATCTCGACATCATGTATTATTAAAAAAATTTTTTTTTCAAAAAATCAGGGGTGGAACCTTAAAAATTTTTCATTTAAAAAAAATATAATAAACTGCCAAATACCTGTGAACGTTTATAAATAATTTCCTCCAAGTACACTGATAGAACTGTTTGCTTCTTTACCCTAGAGGACTCTTGAAAAATGCTCCTTTTGACTCAAGAACATGATTTCTTGGCGAAACCCCGCTACCGGAACGACGCGAACCCACACGAAAGCGTGCACTGCGACTGCCGACTGGGACCTCTATCCTGTTTGCTTTTGCCCGCGTTTCGTTTGGGGGTTGTGTTTGAATCATAATTTAAGTTGTTAATTTTGACACAGTGGTTATGTGCAAATGTGCTGCTACAGAAGTGCAATATGGAGGTCCAATTATTTCTGCACGATTTGAATTTAGGTCATTTATGGACGAGTTGCGGGGGTAGGGTGAAGATATTTTTGTTTTCAACAGGTGTGTGATAATGGCGAATGACGCTGTCGTTTCTATATTCAATCGAATTTCTATGCGTCGCCGAATAGGTACCTACGTTGATTATATAGTTTCTGAAATATTACAAAACTGTTCTCATATATAACTATTATACTTACCTCAATTAATCGCAGTTGTTCTCTGTTGAACTTTACCATATGAACAAGTCATGGCATATTTTTATAACCACGTGCACATTTGTACTGAGCCTCCAAATGCAGATAATCTTGAATCAAAAATGTATTGCATTATGAAGAAGAATATTGTTCATTACTGAAATATTCTTGCCCCAACCAACTCACATCATCGAACAAAGAAAGTATTCACAATAGTGTTCATTATCAAAGTTAAAATATTCTTGCACCAAACAACTCTCATTATTCAGTGAAGAAAGTGTTCATATGTCTTAAAACAGTTTCCTTTCAAGTGGTCAAGAGGATTCTGTCAAAAAATCAAACTAATATTTGGTTGTACCTATTCAAGAATACAATCGACTTGATTCTATGCATTGATGCAAAATATCCTTTTTATCAGTGTAGGTGTTCTGATTATTACAATATCTGATTAAAGTGTTTTTATTGAAGGGATTTGTATTATCCAGTATCTATCATCTCATCTGTCATTATTAATAATGGTTTTTTCCCTGTACCCTTCATTTGATACCTACCATTATTCAGTTATAGAAAAAAATGTCTGCTCACATTTTTGTATATTACGAAAAACAAATGTGAGGAAGATACCTTACTCTTAGGAAACGTTCATATTTTTCAATATGCATATCCATAATTACACGGAATTAATATTTGATATTTGGATCTATTTTGAGTATGCGGAAATGCTGAGGATTGTATGATGAATAACATGTCCTTGTTCTACGAATGAAAATGCTGAATTGATGTAGTTACGCCGTCATACTCTTCATATAAGACAAAACTTCGCAACAACTTTTGCCAGTAGTATTATCAGTGTCGTTCGCGTTTTCATTTCACTTTACATATTGCTTTAATAAAGTTGAAAATTATCGTCAGTAGAGGAGCGAAAGAGCAGACGTTAGGAGCCAAGTTAACTTCCACTTTTCCTCAGTTCAAGAAAAATTCATCTTGAAAACAGTAGCAGAAAAGGGTGGATATCGGCGTTGCTTCCTTCTAATGACTATAATAATATGTATTTATTAAAATAAGGAGAAATTCTCGAATACGCATGCTTGGGAAGGTAATATTCTTGGCATTCCTAGCTCGCACAAGTCTCCTGAAGACTTGTAAGGGTTACTGGTAAGAGTTCAGCCAGATGAAGGAAAGAACAAACAGTCATGATGGTAATAATAATCATAATAATCAATAAGCAGGGGGGTTGCAACTGTTGACGTAATTCTGTAATAGCCCATATATTTAAAGTAGGGTTTTTATGAACATAATATATAGTATATTATATACAGAACGGTGAATTGCCCTCATGATATATGTACACAAGGGCAATAGGGAATATATTCGACTTGAGTCTATACCGGGTAACCACGAGGTGAGGTACGCCCCCAATTTTTCTATAGTTTTGAAGATACAGATTTCAGATTGGTATGTCGATTTAGTACTTAAATACGCATATTTTGATCCCTCTACTGAAAATTCACCACTTCCGGTTCAACCGGAAGTGACCCAAAACTTTTTTTTTCACTTGATACCCTGTACTTTTATGAATTATCCATAAGGTCACGCAATATATGATAACACTATTCTTCAAAATTGAAAATTGGTTGAAAAATAGCGGAGATACCTACTGGTCAAAAATGTAATTTTGTAGAAGTTTTTTTTATTTACAGACAAAAAAAAATAAATTGAACATTATAATTTTCGGTAATACAATATTTTTCTAAAACAAATTCGCCTTTCTGACTTAGGCTGTAGCTGCCTGGCACCTCACTTTGGGTTTTAGGCGTTTTGGCATTGAATTATGATGATTTTATTTCAAGAGGACTGCGTTCCCCCCTTTCTTCCCGGGCCCTGGCACATTTGCCCCCCTCTCTTCGGGCTTGTCTAAGCCGCCTACCGCAATTTTAGAAACACTCATCATTAAACCTGATTGTATCTCTGTTTCCTTTAGGAATTCTCCAAAACTTTTCACGCGAGTAAACTGATAATTCTAATTTTTTATCACGACAAATTGAAAAGTACATGTTGCCACTCGAGAAATGGCAGTTGTGAGCATTTATTTATGGATGCCATTCCGTTTTTATAGTTTTGATAATTGTTGGAATATATGGAAGCTGCAATTACATGAGAACCTCAGTTTTCAACTGTTTCGCACTTCGAATCTTTCTCTTCTGATGTCGTTTGTCAATTGTTATGATTTAAGTTTGAATTTCATTGCCAACTTTGTTTGACTGAACAATCAACTGTATCTCCGCCATTTTTCAACCTATTTTTAATTTTGAAGATCAGTGTTATTACAAATTGCGTACTCTTCCGGATAATGAAAAAATTGTACAGGGTGTCGTTTGAAAAAAATCGTCTGATGCAGCAAATTCCGCTTTGTATTTAAACTTAGAAAAAATGTTACTCCAAATAAAAAATGGTCTATTTTGAAACCTAATTTGAAGGTATTTGGCTGTGATGCCTATGGTCACGTTCCAGATGAGGTACGAAGGAACTTGACCCCAAATCCAACCCTATGGTTTTCGTTTGATGAGGTAAATGTACAAAAGAGTTCAGACCCTTTGATCGTGAAACCTATAATGGCAAAGTGTACAGAACTGTCACTTTTACTGAGGATATTTGTATGTCAAGTTATAGTCTTTTTGTGGAAGTGAGATACCTGAAAGATGTTACCTGCCCATCTCTCTTCTGCACGATGAAGAGGAAACTTCGAATTATGAAGTGGATCTGGCCTCTAAAAACGACTCTCCTAGAGTTACTGTTGACTTCCACAGCATTGCATCTGCTGGTCCTGAGAACTACCATTCGGATGGTGATGAGAGTGGATTCGATGATGGTGCGTGGTGCGAGAAGAAATAAAAATAGTGTCCATTAGAATATTCAGTTTAGCGTAGTGCGCCGTTTTCGATGCTTCGATTCGAAATCTAACAGTTCCTAGTGAACTAGCGTTTGTCAGATTATGTTTTCTATCATGTTCTAGCCGTGCTATGGTATTTTTCTTATGACGGTCATGCATGTTTTTAATGATGAGTAAGTAAATATACATGAAACGAATAATTTTGACGATGTCGAAATCTCCTTCTCTCCACACGGTCCCACCAAGTTGAAAATTTGAGGTAAATATTTGTCGGAAAACAACTACTTCCTCTACGAACATAAAATTATCTGACCTATATGGGCACAATGTTCTTCCAGGAGGACATAATTGAGTCATTACCAAAATTACTAATATTCCTAAAGAAATATCGAATTCTGAGAGTTTGATTTAACTCTCACATATAATCCGAAAATTTCCAAAATTACAACACACGTGCACAAGCGTTGATGCAATTGTTGATGTACAAATAATAAAAGCGAAATTTATCACTGACTCGGATAAATCATCGCGCAGACGACTCCTCCGTACCCCTGTCACATTAAGTTTGCCATGATTCATACTCTATATATCTATCTGGAGTGCCGTTATATATGAGGGGATCGTAGAGAGTTCGAAATGCCAATATTGTGAACATTTCTCCCCTGAGTTGAGAAAACTTGAGTGGATTTGTACGCTGTTACGTTTGGATTAGATATTTAAATAATTTGATTGGACGTGAATGAATAGTATTTACGTAGTTCGATCCTCATATTTTATGTGGATATAAGTAATCCATTTGATATTTGCAAAATAGTCGATGTGGCATATTCTGTGATCCAATTTCAATAATATTTCGAAGCTGGTTTGTACCTATACGAGCTATCCATTCAGTGAGCCAGGACGCGTTGACCATTTTCTTCGAAGAGCAATGCACAGTCAGCCAAGGGGAAAAATGACAATTAACTCTAAAATAGAACAAATGATTTCTATATTTAGATATATTGCAGTTAATACAACATGAATGTCATAGTGTTAACATTCGAGGTGAGCAAGTACGAGCCGAGGCATAGCCGAGGTTTGTCGCTTGCCTAGGATGTTAACAGTCGATACCCTTACCCTTCATGATTATTCGTTCCGCTATTTCATTCTAATAAGTTGCTTGTGCGCGTAACTGAGTTACCGAATAAACAGACAACAATAATATTCAAAAAGTCTCATAACCTAAAAATTGATATGAATGAAGCTGAAGGTATTACTTGTCAAAGTCAAAGTCATTATTACCCTAGACATGTAAATGACACTATTTACATTCCGTTGTCAAGATGAATTAGTAAACGAATGATATTGCATAATAGTGTGGAAAGGAACTCAAGTTTCTCACTGTATATTTTGATATCTCTTCTTGAAGAAATTTTGAAAATGTTATTTTCTATATATCCTTTGTAGGTGTTAGAAATAATTTCCAAACCATTAAATTTTTCTTAAATTTCCAACGACAGTAATACCGCTGTTTATGTTATGAAGAGGTTCATAATATTTATGAATACTCACCCCAATGAAATAGGTTTTTGTATCTTGTTATCTCAGGTTGGTTGGTTTATTTCCAACGATAGTAACACCGCTGTTCGTGTTTAATAATAATAATAATAATAATAATAAATTTTATGAGTGTTTACCTCAACATAACATGCCACTGATTCTTAATATGTGAGGTAAAGGTTGGTTATCTCTCAACTTATAACAACTTGAACCCTGGACATGGTTCCCAACTAGTGAGATTGTGCGTTCTTAGAAGGTTGTAAAGTCCTTCCGCACTATCTTACGTCAGTAACACTGCTGTTTGATTTTTCTTGGTAACAAGAAATAATTTTAGAGGTGCTTTCATTTATTGATATGACTAGGTAGGTATTGTGTCATTAGTAGTTGATATTTTGGTTCTTTAATATTTTGAGAAAACCTCAAGAAATATTAATTGACCACTGGTACATGAATAGTTGTTTCCAATTGGTTATGTCCAGTTGTAGTACTATTCATTTTTTATTGTATCCAGGAGGGATAGGAATTTATTATTTCTCCCTCAGCTGTGTTGGGATGACAGTTCATCGAGCTGGCGTGTCTCAACACATTGAATTTTGAAGATTTTGGCGAAGATTGATCCTTTTTGTTGGTAGGAGGCCAAGTTTGTGTTGGAGTCCACTGTCTTACTGGTGAGAGGTCCGATTAAAGCTACTGGTCGGTTTGACAACCTTCAATACGGCTTGGAGTACCTCCGAGGCGTTTTTTTTCTTTATGTCTCAGTGGTCATTGGAAACACTTTTTAGGCGTGGTGTAATCCTATATTTTCACTAGGGTTTTTGTTGGAATCCTTGGATCATTTCTAAACAAAATTTATTATTCATTAGTTTTGGCTTTTCAACTTAAATTTAACTTACCATTTATTGTTGACGAAAAATTTTAAGATCAAATTTTTTTTTGTAAGAAGGAGGATGTATAACGGTTATATTTCTACAAACGTTCATTTTCAGCATTTTTACCGTGGAACACATACTGTATAATTGACCAAAGAACAACAACTAAATAGTATATTAATGAATGTTTACATCTTGATTACTCAGAATACTGATCATTATCCAGGATAACGTTTTGTGCTGTTCAACAATGGAGAACAAATTAAGGTTTTCATGGGCCTCTAGCGCCAAAACTAGCCTAAAGAAAATGTTGTGCCCATGGACTTTTTGTTTGGAATGACCTCGACTACAACATATCAAAAATTCAGCCGATTCGACAGGGGGGCACTTTCCCTATTAAAGTGTGCGGTATCCTTTCAACGAATTCGACGAAATTGTACATACAGCGTAGTTGGACCGTGAGTGGGGCCTTTAACAAATGTTTTTTGTTCCAACGTTTCCTCACTGGTCCCAAACGCTTTCATTCAAAACATTTTGAAATATACACGAATCACACAAAAACAGATTCATTCAAAAAAAATTTGTCATTCGGGGCCCTACTTCAATCAAGGGAAGATTGGTCTGAAAAGGTTGGGTAATACAAGGGCCATAAATCCTAGGAAGTGCCAGAAGAAAAGTTTATGAGTTCAGATAACGAGGATCTTACATTTCGTTGTGGATCTTTAGTAGATTTTCCAGTATAATAAAATAAAACATGGGTAAATACCAAATTTTAATTATTTTCGTAATAACCATCCCTCTTTAAAATATTTATGATGAGCTAACACCCAAGTTGATGTATCCTAGATGAATAGTCTATTCATTCAAGTCAAGGAAGGAAGAAGGGTATGCCTCAAAACGAGAAATCTCTATAATTAACATTTCCTCGGAATACTAAACTCTAGATACAAACCATCAGGAAAATCAAACACCGGAGAAAATCGAAATACAACAATGGACCGTCGTAATTCGCCCAACTCAAGCAACCCATTCGAACATTTAGAACTAATAACTCTGTTTCATTTCCAAACAAGCTTTCCATTACAATATTACAAACCCTCTGGCCCCATCGTTCAAGTATGAATTTATATATTTCCCAAAGAATTAAAAAGAAGAGAAGCGTTAAGAATGGAACACTTCATGCAGAAAGAAAAAAGTGGACAAACCGCTACCCGCAACCGAGTACGTCGATGCCATCGAAGCGAAAATATTCGAAAATCACAACAGCGTACTCTTCCAGGCAGATTCATTCCATTAGTGGATATACTGTGCATTAGTTTCAACATAATCTACTTTGTGGAATTAGTTTATTCTTGTAAAAACGCTGTAAGGTGTATGAGGAAGGCTATTTCACTGCCAAATCATTTGTAGTGGCTAACCGGAGGCCAAAAATCTAAAAAATTCTTAGCCATGCATGGATGGTCCAAACATGTGAGATTTTTGTATACATTAGCGAGTGACACAGACTCATGGTATCAACATTCGATTTTCAAATAGGACACCCTGTGTATTATTTCATTTTTGAAATCTGCATAATTTTCTGAATCCAATGACACCTCATAGTTGATATTTCATTTTATTTTCATTTTATTTTTCGATCTAGAGAGCTATGAATTTCCTAAAATTATTCCAAATAATCAAAGTAATGTTATACTCTCGTAATTTCGATTTAAAAAGTATCGTGGTTCGAAATACGTGCCAAAAAAGTAAACCAAAACCTTTTTTTACTCGACACTCCGTTTTTTCAAATGGTACCATAATGGTACTCTGACGTCATTCGAATGTACCATCGATGGGGTATCCATACATATCAACTTTTTTAATGTATAACCAATACGAACACGATAATGGAGTTTAGATTAGTTTAAGTATCTTCTGGGTTCAATAACAATAACTTATCAAGGTGGCTATGGAACACAAACAACAATTTGACGTTTCGAATTTCACGAAGATCTAGTCAATAATTCATCCAACCGATAGAGCTCAAAGCGAAGGCCCAAAACCATGGTTCAAATGTAAGTAAGTAATAACAATTGGGTTTTATCTCACAATTTAATTACTCTTCTGAACTGCTCTTCAAGACGCTTCGAGCCTGACATTCTGGGTATCTTTCCGAGTATAGCTGTTGAGAAACAACTGGATTTTGCCGACATTCCCCATACACTAACAGGATATCCACTTTTTCGTTTCTGTTACAAACTGGTGGCATTCTTAACTTATTTCTATTATTAATCCTATCAATTCAATAATGTATTCAGTGATTAACTGACAATTACAGATTATCAAAACGTCGAATTGTTATTTGTGTTCCATAGCCCCCTTGACAAGTTATTGTTATTGAACCGAGAAGATACTTAAACTAATCTAAACTCCATTATCGTGTTCGTATTGGTTATACATAAAAAAAGTTGATATGGATGGATACCCCATCGATGGTACTTTCAAATGACGTCAGAGTACCATTATGGTACCATTTGAAAAAACGGAGTGTCGAGTAAAAAAAAGGTTTTGGTTTACTTTTTTGGCACGTATTTCGAACCACGATACTTTTTAAATCGAAATTACGATAGTGTAGCATTATTTTGATTATTTGGAATAATTTTAGGGAGTTCATGGCTCTATATATCGAAAAATAAAATGGGTGTTCTGACGAATGAAATATCAACTATGAGGTGTCATTGGATTCAGAAAATTATGTGGATTTCAAAAATATAATAGTATACAGGGTGTCCCATTTGAAAATCCGGAAAAACCAGCAGTTGGATTTTTTTCCAAATCTGTGAAAAAGTGCCCTACTTATAGTGAGCATATTCAATGTTCCAAATTTCAGAAATAAAGGAGAAGGAAACAAAGGAGGAGAGGGCGTGTACCATGAGTCGGTGTCACACGGTATATGTATACAAAAATCTCACATGTTTGGACCATCTATGTATGGCTAAGAATTTCTCAGATTTTTGGCCTCCGGTTAACTACTACAAATGTTTTGGCAGAATGAACTAATTCCGCAAAGTGAATTATGTTGTAGGGTGGAACGTGTTTTTTACTTCTTGCAAAAGTAGACCTCCCACCAAAATAAGTTTATCTAACAGAAAACAACTACTTCCCCGGCACAAGCCAAGCTGGACGTTGAACTACATCTGATAGATATTGTGAAAAGACTCTAACTGAAAAGGAAAGAAAAAATCTGAAAGTGAAAATTCACATTTTCATTGAAATAGCTGATTATTTTAATTCTCTCTAGTTTTCATTGAGAAAATCATTGAAGATGGAGATTTTTTTCCTTATGCGTTTTTTTTAATTAGCTCTGGTCAAGTAGTTTTAATGAAAACTATATATGGGAAATCAAAAAAAGCTTAGTAAATCAAATTATAATAAAATCATAATTGTCTAATCGTTTTTATATTTTCTTCTTTAATATCGTTAAAATATTCAACATACACTAGGGCGGTAAGTACTTTCTTGACATATAGATCAGACGAAAAGTGAGGAGTGAAAATAGCGTAATGTAGCGTATGTTGTGAACAAATTCTGCAAGCATCGTCAAAATGGATTGAATGAGTCGACAGCATTTACAAAACTAAATGATATTTTGAATTGCGGAACGTCGGCGTAGCGCGCTCGCTTCGCTCGCGTATTCTTCGATTCAACCGCATTTCACATCACCAGAGTATTTTGAACAGATTGAGAAGACAGAATGAATGAAAACATTCTACGGTTATTACTGCTAGTGAATTTATAAAGCTGGTGCTGTTTCTGTTTGGATTTTGTTGATTGGTGTCATTCAAAATTATTTAATTTTTTGAATATATGTCTCTCTGATAAGAACTGGATTCAAGAAATAATCTTCATAAATATAACACGACCTTGATAAACTGTAGACCATTTTTATTGCAGCTAAATTTCTCTCGTATTTATTAATTTAACTCGATATTTTTTTGTCGTTAATAATCACAGATGAAAGCCCTCGAGCTCTGCTCTCGGGATTTCTTTAAATTATTAACGCCAAAATTGTCTCGTAAAATTATTATGGAGTACGTTCGAAATTTAGATGCAATCAATATGTATAGTCGACTACTTATCAAGGTCTTGTTATATTACCCTTTATAATTTGTTAGTAGCATATTACAGCGACTATTTCATTCACACATGGCTGCACCTATGAAATTACGTGGTTGAAGTCACATTACATGCACTATGAGCGGATATTCAAGTAAACACGATTATTTAAGTAAACACGCGGATATTTACTTAAACAATCAAAGAATAGTGTCAAGTTTGACATAACTCGAAATTGAAATGTCTCGTTTTCGGTTATCTCCTACTACGGAAATTAGTAGCAAGTAAGCTAATCCATCTCAAAAAACACCAAAAAGGAGTAAAGAGTCTGTCTGGAGAGAATTTATGTATTTTTTGCAGCTTATATTAACTTGAATATGAATGATTTCACGCTGTTCATGAAATAGTCTTCCTAAATATCACTCAACCACGACAAATAGAAACTATGATTTTCTTTAATTCATCTCGAGTAACTTTGTATTTTAAAACAATTCAATTCGACCATATGAACATTGATAATCGTAGAATAATTCAGATTATTAATGTTCATATGGTCTCATTAAATTGTCTACAAAGTACTCTCGATAGAATTAGGAAGAAAATAATAGTCGCCTATTTGTCGTGGTCTTTTGATATTACCTACGATAATTGTTTCGCGTTGTTTGATCGGTTCTTTGTTTGAACGAATGCATAAGAAAGTTATCGATTAACTTGGTTGTCCGGTAAAGAAATAATCAAGCCGAATTACATTCGTGGTAATAATTTTCTTGAGATAATTTTAACTAGATTAGCACTCGTCTTAGTTGCTATTAAGAAATCCCACTCGTGGACTTTACCCACTCGTGATATTTCTATAGCAGCAAAGATTCGTGCATCTAGTAAAAATTATGAAAAAATTACCACCACTTGTGTGATTCAATATCACATAAAATCCGTCCTCCCGCGACAAACTTTTCTGGTGTGAACTTGATAATGGAAGTCGGCATACTCTTTCGTCCGTAGTGTCTCCAGTATCGAGAAACGTGTCTAGTGCTACCTTCTCGTATTCAGAGTTGTTTGACTTCTCCCTTTGGGTGATGAAAAGCGATCCTTGTTGATTTACCCGATGCTTTGTTTGCACATCGGTACGACATTTAAACTAATATTGAGCTATTAGGACATCATACTATGATTCTATATAACTACGAATTGATGCACCTATCGTACAAAGAGAAGTGTTTTACTCGTATAGTTACGATAGTATTTGCTTAGATAAACACGAAACGATCACTGTTAGTTAGGGAGCCGCCAGTGAAAAAATGCGCCGAACAGCTATACTCCTTCCGAGCTTAGGAATGGAAGTACTTACATCGAAGATAACAAATCCAAAATATTTTTGATTTTGAGTAGGGCCCAGTCGAGCAACAAGAGAAAATATTTTGATAAATTTCAGCTGTCTTCTATATTCCTTCCGCTGAGATATGTTGTCCAGAAAGTGATCGGTTATAATCTGACAAAACGGAAGGAAATTTGGTTCGGGCCGGGGCTGGAAAAAAAAATTCTCCCGAAAATGTCTGCACTGATAAATAGGATGACTTCAATCAAATATATTTATCCTCTTGAACAGAATAATCTTCTGAAAAGAATAATTATCTCTAATTGATGAATATACTCTTATTTCAAACTTATTGAACTGTTTGCTTCTTTACATAAACTCTCTTGAAATGAATTTATTTGCATTAATACATTCCAACTCTTTACCCTAGAGAACAACTACTTGTGAAAAATGCTCCTTTTGACTCAAGAACATAATTTCTTGGCGAGGTCAGAAGGAAGCAGCACGTGGCACAGTCAACCAACGAGCTCTACTCTTGCGGGTGCACGCGAAACCCCGCTACCGGGACGGCGCGAACCCACGAGAAAGCGCGCACTGCGACTGCCGACTGGGACCTCTATCCTGTTTGCTGTTACCCGCGTTTGGTTAGGGGGTTGTGTTTGAATCATAATTTATGTTGTTAGTTTTGTATTTGTCACAGTGGTTATGTGCAAATGTGCTGCTACAGGAGTACAATATGGAGGTCCAATTATTTCTGCACGATTTAAATTTAGGTCATTTATGGTTGAAGATATTTTTGTTTTCAACAGGTGTGTGATAATAGCGAATGACGCTGTCGTTTCTATATTCTATCGCATTTCTATTAGTCACCGAATAGGTACCTAAGTTGATTGTATAGTTTCTGAAATTAAAATAATACAAAACTATTCTCATATATAACCATTATACCTCAATTGTTCGCAGTTGTTCTCTGTTTGTTGAACTGTACCATATGAGCATGGCTTCCATGGCATATTTTTATAACCAAGTCCACATTTGTACTGAACCTCCAAAATGCAGTTAACCTTGAATCAAAAATATATTGCATTATGAAGAAGAATATTGTTCGTTATTGAAGTTGGAATATTCTTGCTTCAACCAACTCACACCATCGAACAAAGAAAGTATTCAATAGTGTTCATTATCAAAGTTGAAAGATTTTTGCACCAAACAACTTCCATTATTCAGTGAAGAAAGTGTTCATATATCTCAAAACAGTTTCCTTTCAAGTGGTCAAGAGGATTCCGTCAAAAAATCAAACTAATATTTGGTTGTACCTATTCAAGAATTCAATCGACTTGTACTTGACTTGACTGTTTATCAGTGTGAGGTCAAAAATTAGCTGGTCTCCTATATTCTGACTTTTTAGTTTATTAGTTTCAATTTGGCCCTTAGATGGCTGAAATCGAGGTGGAACGAATTTTTAGCAGGGCAGGATTACAGGGGGGGGGGGGGGGGGCAAAAAGGGGCAATCGAAAAACTCGACCGGCTACGTTCAAAAATTGGAAAAATTGACTTGGAATGATGATTGAGCTCTTGAACTTTAGGTAGCTCTTCTTTAGGGGCCATGAAAAGCAACCCCCCCAGGGAAGGAGTTTTCGTCCAGTTTTCACCACTACCACCCCTTTTAAATATCTCTTTATGACTATTTCCTCGACTCTGTAGAATCTGAAAAAAAACTTCTGTAATTAAGTACATATGGACGAAAACTCCTTCTCTTGGGGGTTGCTTTCCTTGGTCCCTAAAGAAGTGCTACCTAAAGTTTCAGAGCTCAATCATCATTCCACGTCCATTTTTCCAATTTTTGAACATAACCGGTCCTGTGAGTTTTTCGACTGCCCCTTTTTGCCCCTCCCCCTGTAATCCGGCCCTGCTAACAATTCCTTCCACCTCGATTCCAGCTATCCAAGGGCCAAATTGAAACTAGTGAACTATAGGAGAATATAGGAGACCGGCTAATTTTTGACCTAAGATATTTTCGGGAGAAACATTTTCAAAATTTTTTTCCAGCCCGACCGATCACTTTATGGACAAACATATCTCTACGGAAGGAATATAGAAGACGGCTGAAATTTATCAAAATATTTTCTCTTGTTTTTTGGCGGACACTACTGAAAATCGAAAATATTTTGGATTTGGTATTCTTCGACGTATGTCTTCCATTCCTGAGCTCGGAAGGAGTATAGCTGTTCGGCGCATTTTTTTATTGGCGGCTCCCTAACTATGTTGATTAATCGTCATCATTTTTTAAAAAGTATAACTTATTTCCAAAGGGTTGTTAAAGGTGGGTATAATCGAATATGAAAAACGAAGAAAGCTTTGTTATTTTTTATTGTGGTTCACACGAAATACAAAACCTTGAAACAACGGAAACTACCCAAATACCAAAACTAGGTTAATTTCACTTGATCAGCTCATTGATGAGATGATTATCGTCAGCAGCTATACAGTACTTGGAATTGACGGACAACAGTTACGTATTATTTTAAAAAAGAGACAAATTACAAATTTTCTACGGTATTCCAGAGTTCATAAGTATGTCATCAGCATATCCTAGGTCCGAAAATTCCTTCATCCTTCCATTTCGTCTCTTTTTTTAACACGCTTATATTAGCTTCACGTGTATGTATATCTATCTATGCAACGGAATCTTTGAACGGGATTTTCACCCACTTCGAGATGTCCCAATGATTTGAAATTTGACATGTGTTCATAATTCCGGTGACAATGCAATATGATATTTTTATTATAGAAAAACAAAATGGCGGCTCCAAGATGGCGGTAGATATTTGTGATAACGGTCCGATTCGATTCAGAATTGGTATGTAAGGGTCTTCGGGGTCAGAGATCATGAATTTCGACAAAAAAATCATAAATTTAAGATGGCGGAAGAGATGGCAGAAAATTCGTATATGGGTTTTTTTAGATCGTAGATTTCGAATCGAAATATTAGAAAATAGATCGAAAGCACTTTTTACATTTTACATTTGAATAATTACTTTGTCAATTATTTTTTGCTGTTCAGTCCATGATGGAAGTTCTTTAGTTTTTCAAATTATCATTTTATTTTTTTATTAATAGCGGGCTGCCAACTGAAACGAATGTTCCAAAAGGTAGCAGTAATAGTCTGTAACAAGACTACAAGAGTCTGTACCAAGAATGGTTACATTGTGTAATAAGACTGTCACAGTCTGTATCAGTCTTGTAATAGTTATTTACCTAACAAGTGTTGAAAGTAGTACTTTTCTGCACGCTACGGCAGTTGCACGAACGACGCGGAGCGGAGTTCAGGCAAGCCGTTAGGGGTGGAAAAGACATTTTCCGTAAGAGTTAGGTACAATATTTTTCCTACGAGTGTTTTTGTCCATCTTATTTATGAAAAAACAAGGTTTTCAATAAACAAGTTTTTATAATAATGCTACAAAATGACTAATAAGACAGAATATTTACACAGATCATTTAGTTAGTCCAAAATATCCTCATTTTCAACAATACAAAAATCGTGCGAAAATCGTAGGAAAATTAACTTATTGGAACAAGTTGATTGATTTGCCTGTCTACACTTGTATGTACAAAGTGATTTCCTCCCTTAGCTAACAAACTGGTTTCGTTGGTAATGAGAGATGATTTGATTCATCTCAAGAAGGGTACTCTGACCTCGCACGGCACTGAAGATGTCTGTCGCAATTGCATGTGCATGGAACGTTTGGAGATTTTAAGCAAAAGGAGACCAATGCAATACTCCGAAACCAACCAAAATAATGATGCCAACCGTGAAAGCATTCATTCCAAAAATTATAATTCATACGCCATACAACTTCGTTAGTGTTCTTGCGGGGCAATACACTTCACTAATGACTGTATAAATTCCACTGTTTGCGTCTTTTGTTTTGTTGACTTATCATCTGAAGATATAAGTCAGCTATTTTTTTTTTCAAAATAAATCTCTATGCGGGGGGCGTGTTGAGAGGAAACAAAAATTGATAATAACTGTGCGAATAAATTACAATATTTCACACATGTGATATACAGGCGTTATTTAAAATATTTTGTTCACGTAATTCAATTGGAGTATTAAAGATTTCTTAAAAAAAAAATTGCACATTCTTTGAAATTTTGGCTATGAATTAAATACAAACTATATGGGCCTTCAAATTTTTAATTTCATTTTCAAGATATGACACTAATTTAGAGCTACCGATGCTCTATCATTCCGGTCAAGAATTGAATGTTTTTCTATTTGGTTTGATTACATTCTTCAACAAAATTAATGTGTTCGACAGAGTGGATCGAAAGTTCGCATTCAGATCAAACAGTTTGTTCCTTTACGTTCTCACGAATATTCTCAAACTATTTCGAAGTAAACACCAACTACAAATTTTCCCGGTGATACGAGTACATGATTTATTCATTTCCTCGGGCGATTTCTCGCGACTAAATTTATTTTCGTCGGCCCATAAAGACATGCTTGCATATTTACGTGTTATTGAACAAATCGTAGCGTCGACTGACTTTTTCGACGTTCTCCTGATATATGAAAGTGGAAGAACCGAAGCTATATCGAATCCATGCATTTTCCCGCTCCGAAAAAGAAAAGCGAATCGCTGTTTTCCCGTCGGGGCAATCAAATACAAGTGCAATGAACACTTTAGAAGTGAATGGCGGAGCGGAAAATCCGAGTGTCGGTACTTGAAACCGGTTGAAACACTTTTAAGTTATGGAAATCATTTGGCATCATTTTATCCAGAGAAGCGTATCAAGTGATAATAACTTTTCTCTACGACTATTGTTTCTACGTTGATTACATATTAATTATTAATTGAATGATGAAGATGATTCCAAAACACTGTGGATCCTAACTCATTATTCAATGGCACTCTGCCAATCACAGATTGAGAATTTTCAGGATCCACGGTTACTGAGAGGTTCAGACCAGTGACAAAACAGCAAATGTACCAAACAAATTTCTCATGAAGGCTTTGTTTGATTGATTGTACTCGTCACGGCTTGGCATCCGCGAATGTCAGATTGACTGTTTTCTTTCTTAGCTTTAACTTTCACTCTTGTTGAAATCCATCTTGCAGCAAAGGTATGTCGAACAATTAAAATTATTTAAAATTGTTTTTTCCTTTAACCAGCTGTCGTCCCCTTACGAACGGCAGCCCTCAAAAGTCGAAACTTGTGCGAGCCAAGGATAAACGAGGTCTTACCTTTTAACGTGCGATTCCTAGCACTTTCTCGGGCCATCAGATAAAAATCTGTAGTCGCTAAGGATTCGAACCCAGCCGGCCAGCAGTCAATGGTTTCGAACGTGAAAGTCTCAACCACTGAGCTACATGGCCCTCACAATATTTACCTGAACGTCAATATTTACCTGAACGTTCTACACTATCACAATTTTTGGTCAGACTAAGTTTCTTCAAAGTGTCATTTACATCTTTATTCATTAGTCTATAATAATAATTTTCTATAAACTGAAAACACAAAATGGTGAAATTACAATCAAAATCATTGGTTATATGTAGCCAACGATATTGATTGAATTATCACAATTATAATTGTTGAATCACTGCTTGAGCCGTAAACACATCTAGTATTGTAAATCAGTTTTGCCATTGGTACTTGTATATTTTCTGTGCTTGCTGTGACATCACAGGCTATTATGTTATTTCACAGAGTACATTGAAGGTTGATTTGTGAATTCACAAAACTACTAAAATATAATTACTGTGAATATCAAATGTGATTCTTCAAGTTGTAATGGATTTCACATACAACATTGTTATTTCGCAAATCTTTTCCACAATTATATTGTGATTTCACTAATATTGAAAAAAAAAATCATTGTGAAAAATTGCATAATATGTATCGGTTTTTACAAACATCACTGTGAATTCACCCAATATTTTCACAATACTACATTTACTACTACTAAATTTTAAAGTCACTCTATCATTTTATCGTGTAAATGCTGGGCTGATTTCAATATTTACTCCACCAATATTTTATTATTACACTGTGAAGACACAATTTCGCTATATCAAAAAAATTTCATTTCCTTTATGTAAATTTAAATTTAACTAATGAATGTACATAATACCTAATCTTATAAAAAATATATACATATGTTGAATGCTTGAACCAATCTTTGGTTTTTTGTAACTGAACGGAACATTCTGTACATTCATAAGTTATAATAATAAAAATAGTAAAAGTTGGGTTGGGAAAATATTGAATATACTTGAAATCACACATTGAACACATAAAAATCTATTCTGATGTATGAATGATATATTCATACATCAGAATAGAATGTACTGTTCTGAAAAATTATAATTTGGTTCGAGCATTCAACATAGGTATACATTTTTTATAAAATTAGGTTATATATATACATTCATCACTTAAATTTAAATTTACATAAAGAAAATAAAAATTTGTGATATATTGACATTGTGTCTTTACAGTGTAATAATACAATATTGGTGGACTAAATATTGAAATCATCCCTGCATTCACACGATAAAATGCCAGTGTGGTGAATTTAGTAGTAGTAGATGTAGTATTATTATAGTATGATAGCTCATTAAAAACGATCTAGACAAGTCAATGTGATAATAAGAGGGAAAGTGAAATGAAATTTACAAGTTTCGTTTTAAACTATAATGTTCAAACGCAAAAAAGCAAATAGCACCAAAAAATTAACACTCTTTATACAAAAACATAAATAAAAATAACGGAAAGAAAACCTTTCTTTGAACGAATTGAAGCGCATTAAACAAGTTGATCATATTTAATTTGATATTTTTAAGTTTATTCATCAAGTTCAATACTTCCTAGCTTCTTTTTACTTGACGATCATTTCTAAAGTTGCGCCAACTTGCCTCGGATTTTCAAGATTTCGATTGAAATATAGTGCAAAGGTGTATCTCGGTGCCTCCGCAAAGGATGAGCATGATGTGACGAACTCTTTTTCTATGATCACATGCCATATTCTGTCGTCGGAATCTGTGAAAAAAAAAAATAGAGAAAAAATCCAGGAAAGTTCAAAACAATAATAGAATGTGATATTTTTTACATTCAAAATAGATAATAAGCATTCTAATAAATTTCATTTTCAATCATACAAATTGAAGAGTTATATATACGGAGTCCTTCAAAGAGTTGGCATCAAATGGAAAAAAACTTTTAATTATAAATTATCTTCAAACTCGACTTGGGTGTTGAGTCCTACTAAAAAAAATATAAAAAATAACCTACTGAGACGGGGTCACTTGCCTTTCGTTATCTGTCAAAAGTAATTATTTTGAAAAATAAATGCCTCAAAAAGGCTTATTTGTTTTAATTTAAAAAATTAAAAAGAGAAATGTTGATTGTATTCCAATTTTACAGAACCTGTCCCATTATATTTTTTCAAAATAGTCGCTCATAATTTTCAAGGCCATGTTTTTTACAAAGAACTTGGCTTCTTAACTGAGGTATGCGAACTTAATATTGAAAACTGTTTTCTTAAAAATTATTGATATTTTTTTGTGATGAAAAATTCAAGATCATCATAATTTTGTTTCTCCGACTCTACTTTCTTCTCTCTTTCTCTTCCATATGTTGAACATTATTGGGCAGACTCCGTGAGTGACATGATTGCTGATGTTAGCACCTCATTGAAATTAACTTCTGAAGCACAATTATTCAAGGGGCATATAATTTGACTTCCATTTTTAATATGATTGTGTTTTTAATTTTTTTTCATCATTTCCTTGAACTAATCAATTTCCATCCAAGCATTTCAATTGTTTAGAATTTTCTGTAATCTCTAATGTAAAATGTTTTTTCAGAATGATGGCGAGTTAAGTGAAACTTATATTTTACCAGCTATTCAGAACAATACTGCATTTGTTTCAGACACATTTGAAATTCACTGAGGGGGTATTTCCGTGATAATGGTGGAGTTCATATTTTCTCAAAAATTGTTTTCAGTACCGCAAATTCCACAAAGAACATTGTACTTACCGACAGCCAACTTCACTCAAAACACACACAATGAAAATAAAGTGAAATAATGGAACAACTGGCATAAAGCTAGTTCCGACTTTATAGGCCAAAAAACGTAGAGCAATGATCAGAATTCAGCATGTACTCGGGGAACACGTTCAGCATCCACGTGATAAGCAGCAGAAAAGCCATTGGATGAAATTTTATACACCGGAGAAATTACAAAACGAGTAGTGAATACCATTCTTTTCTACAATATAATTGTGAAATTACCGCTACAATTACAGAAACCTTGTGAAATCTCAGTGTGAAAACAAATATGATTTGTGAATCAACAAGTTCTATATTATTTTCACGATGTACTAATGATAATTTCATGTAATATCCCAAGGTCATTGTGATGATTCAGAAATACGGGAATAATTCCTCTCAGACTGTGTTTTTGAGAAAACAAACTAAAAATACAATGAAAACACTGTACTCGAATCACAATTTATGCTAAGATATTCCGCGCTGTTGAATTGAAATTACAATTAACATTGGAATTCATCGTCATTATTGTATTCACACAAGCAAAAATGGATATCACTTGGTATATTTGATGAAACTCTTGGCAATCACAAAAAAATGTTAATTCGCAGTTGGGAAAACCATGTAATATTTTGTAATATCAAATGGTGCATTGTAAATTTGCATTCAAACCGATAGTAAAATATTTTTACAGCGTCTATTGCGGTAAAATCTACAACTGTTGGCTGTTTCACGTTGTACTAGCATTATTTGTTTCAGTGTAGAGAACTTTATATTTGTTAATTTACGGTATGATTCACCAACAATTTTCAGCATATTTTCATATAGGTGTTTCTACAAAAGCCACAACAAAACTGAGGGGACTTATAGCGGCACACGTGACATGGGGGGACGCCTAGGCTATACTACAGTATACAGTGTATTGAAATGACCCTCATAGCTATTATTATGGAAAAAATATCCTTTTCAATACAATTCCCATTCGTTATACCCTGAAATATTGTTCTGTCGATACGTTTTTGTCACGGTTTTCATCGGTGCGGATAACGGCGTCCGTTCAAATCCGGCGGTCTTTCCCAAATCCCGGAAAACATCAAGGAGTGCATTTTCAGCTTGTATTTTGGCAGATGGGTTTCGATAAGCCGAGCGCTGGATGTCGGTTTTATTTGTTGTTTTTTCACTGGATTTCGGCTTTCTTTTATCAAAGATTCGAGGTTACAAGTACACGTCGGGAAGCTTGAGATTGAAAGGGGAGATTTAACCGAAGACCTTATTGAATGGAAATTTATTACCTCATTCTTTTTGTATATCAAGATATAAGATAACGTTTCGGAGAGCCTGGTGACGTTTATTTTATCAATATGAATGTTGTAGGCCGAATTTAGAAAACTTGTTTGAACTGAACTGTTATTTAGGTAGCCCATTTCGTAAAATATTCTATAAGAAGGAGATGGTTTTATAAAGTGAAAATGACATAATGTAAGAAACACGACACCTAATCAATCTGCTTTATTAGAATTATTTATTATCATTATTATCACATCGACACAACGACACAGAAGTAAACAATTCCATTTATGTTTATTATTTGTTGTTCAGTTATGTGTTCTTTCGATTGAAGATGATGTCATATGCAATCAATAATGTTATATATTATATGGCGCACTTGCCATATTTCGTATGAGAAGTACTGAAAGAGTGAGACTGAGGTACTGAATCAAGTACTGAAGAGATACTTGTATTGACAATGGGTGTACTGAGAACTGAGATGTTCACCTACTGAAAGAAGTTTTTACTCCCTCGGGTTATATATTTTTCCTACGAGCGTGCGCAAAGTAGTACTTTTCGGCATACATTTGCGTGCGCAAAGTTACACTTTTCCGCACACCGTGCGGATAAGATTTTTTCCCGCACGCCGCGCGGAAAAGTAAAACTTCTCAAAAATGTCACTGGTATGGAAAATTTATATTTATATTTATTTTAGTTGCTGTAGATTATTTTATGCAATATGCGAGAAGCCGTTGCTAATGTATTCCCTTTCACCTTTCAGTCTTATTTCCTTATATTTGTATTTCAGCTTAATGCAAAAAATATATGATAAATGATTATAATATTGTCAAGCAACAATAAGTGCACTTGTCAACTTTCACATATGATGTCAGATTTTCCCCAGTTTCTTTCTCTCAGCAAGAATTTGCAAAATGTAAATTTCATTATAAATATTGCGAACTAATAATTCAATTTTTTATTGTTATGTATTTGTTTGTTGTTTAGTTCTTTCTATCAAGTTTAACACTACTAAAAATTATTCAAAAAGTTATAATTTTTTAATTTTCGTTGTAGTCTGATATGAAGCTCGTAGGAAAAATTTTCTTTCTAACACATGCGCAAAGTGACTTTTCCGCACGCAAAAACTTATACGAACTCCGCTTCGCGTCGTTCGCCTAACTATATTTGCGTGCGGAAAAGTAGTACTTTGCGCACTTGTTAGGAAAATAACTATTTTATACTAGCGTGCGGAAAAATCCACTTTTCCGCACTCATTTTAGTTTTGAAAGAGTCACTTTTCCGCACTAGCGCGGAAAAGTAGATTTGTTTAGTTTTTAATGATTATACTGACATTTAAATATTGCTTCGCAGAAGGTTAAAATAGAAAGCTTACCAAGTATGGTTGTATAGTTTAATATTTATTTGATACTAAATGTTCTTTATGTTAATTTTTGGGTGTTTTTTCCGCTAGTAGAAAAAATAGTGTACCTAACACGAGCGTAAAGTGTCTTTTCCGCACGCGATTTCTGGCCGAACTCTGATAATGCGTCGTTCGGCCATCTGCAATCGCGTGAGGAAAAGTATCACTTTCCGCACTTGTTAGGTAAACTACTATTACCTACGGCCACTGCAGAAAATAGAAACACACGACTCACAGCCTCAGTAAATAACTCCTTACGCACGGTAAACAAATCGCACAGTTTTCATAAAAAAAACGATATATCTCGGAAACGGCTCAATAGATTTGTGAGAAATTTTGTATGTAGATAGGGTTTTGCTTTTTAAGTTTATCTATATAGGCGTCTTTCTTGGAAACACACGATTTTACTGATAATAATAATAATACTGATAATTTTAGGATCTCGAAAATGGCTTCAACGATTCGGATCAAATTTTGTATTTAGATAAGGTGTCGCTACTTAAGTTCATCTACATAGGCGCTTTCCATGAAAAAATGTGATTTTACTCATAATATTAATAATAATAATATCAATTTTTGCATCTCTGAAACGGCTGTAATGATTTGGATCAAATTTTGTATTCAGATAAATTTTTGCTTTTTTAGTTTATCTATGTAGGAGTCTTTTTTAGAAAAAGGCGATAATAATAATAATGTGAATTGATATGGGAAAAACACATTGATAACATTGTACCTATCTAAATTGAGCTCTGTATATGTTTTCTTACCAGACAATTAAAAACACTGTCTCAATAAATGTTCTAAGAATCGCATATTTTGGTCTGGTCCAGTCAATACTTTCCTATGGCCTTATATATTGATAAAGCATTCACTCTTCAGAAAAAAAATTATGATGCATGAGAGGTGTACATCCTCGTGAGTCTGGTAAGAAATTAGTTATTGAATTGGAAATCATGATATTGCTATCTTCTTATCCTTAACATAACTACCAATAACAATAACATTATGAGAAAGAGTAATATTCATAATCATGACACACGCATCAGCAAACGGCTTTATCAGACATATTCCAGACTAACGATTAGTCTTGACTAGTATACGTACCAACAAATAAAATTTGTAAATCTTATCGGTAATGTGGAAAGTGAAAAAAATAAAAAAAAAAGTGTTAAATGAATATCTTCTGAGCAACGCATTTTATTCCACAGACGAGTTTTTAAAAATGTGATTTGATATAGTTGTATTATAATGTATTTTTTCGTCGACCTCTACAAAAAATTACATTGTACGTACTAATTTCCGGACGAAAAATCGACTATTTTTTAAGGCAAGTACTTTTTGTCCGCAAACACTTTTCGCCCGCAAGCGCTTTTCGTCCGCTATGGTGTTGATAATTACAGGTTCTTCAAAAATGGGTTATCTAATTCCCTTTGGATTTTTTACAATGGGTATTATACCGATGCTTAACTCTTGGAATCTAGTTCCCATCATATTCTGGAACATTATTGGCTTTATACTTGGTTGATATCATGACTACCATATCGTATTGGCATTGTGAGGGATGTCAATATTGTTAAACTTAACTGCTCTGAATTGTATTTCATCAAACAATACCCTTAGTTTTTTGTGCTGACCAAAATTGCACAACCCATTCTTCCTCAAAACAAATATACGGGATATACGTATTTACAAGTAAGGGGCGGACAATAATGGTTGTTAATTGTTCATGGGCCCACACTGTACATCGCTTAATAAAACATGTTCCTTCATTCCGCTGAATAAGACCAGCCATGCGTGTTGGTAGCAATGTTGAAGACATAAAAAACGTAAACATAAACATGAAACCTGTCACCGTTAATTATCCCATTTGTTTTTTTTATTGTTGCAGGTTCGCGGAACATCCTGTGAAAGTGCCCACGAACTGGTTGTGGAGTTCAACATGTCGGCCGGAACGAGTTTACATATTGCGGTTTGCATGGGTTTTCTGGCAGCGGTCATCTCTTTATCTCAAGGTAAGTTAGTTTAAGTTAGTTACTAGAAAAATCTGAAGTGCATGCTCAAATAAATGAGAAATTCTGGAGATTGGTCATATGTTGGTATTGTAAGTGAATTTTGAAAGATATATAATGAATGAAACATTTTATATTATTACGGATTTCAGTACTGCAAACACTGAATCTTTTTGTTCATATCTTGCAAAACAATTTTTATAATTATGGACACGATAGAAATAGTATATGTATACCTACCCTAGAAATGCTTCCTCTAGAACCATTGAATCCGCAGTTAGAATAATTTCAGATGCGTTTTTGTTAATTTCCATATATTGTTTTCTAAATATTTTTCTATAGAAGAGATTTCTTGTTCAAAAATCTGCCAGATATAATACCTCAAAATGCCAAGTATTCTACAGGGTCTTTCACGACGAGCGTTCGTTAGGAATATATGGAGAACGATTCAAAATAAAAACTTTTTTTCAAAGCTTGCTTGGTTTGGTATTGCTTCGAATGATTTACATTTCAAATATTTCCCAAAATCGGACATATCTTGCCAGAGGTGTATTTTAGGTATAGGACATTCTTCATGAATTTGATATCTTTTTTTTTCGTAATATCCAAAAATATTAGAATAGTTTATGGTTTCCATTAGAAAAAATCGTGTTTTATAAGAATTCTCGATGTTATGTTTTAGGGGGAAATTTCGACCACCCTGTAAACTATTTTCGAAAATTCTATGGACCTGTTCATGACTTGATGCTTAAGGTGTGATTCTGTGAAATTTTACATTTTTAACTGTTACTGTCTATGAGTTATGATTTTTTCGGAGTGGTGCTGTAACTGTCAAATTTTCCAGAAAAAAATTAATATCTCGAAAACTAACAAATTTGGGTATAGGCATTGTTATACAAAGTGGGCCTAAAATGTGCTGAAAAATTCAAAAATATAATAAAATACAGGGTATTTCATTTGAAATAAGGAGGTTGCCCTGAACTTCCGATGTAACGGAAAGAGACCGGACGTTGAAAATATTTTAGTTGAGACGGCCATTTTGTAAAACCCACTACCACAAAATTTCAAGTTTTTATTTTGAATCGTTCTCCATATATTCTTAACGAACGCTCGTCGTGAAAGACCCTGTATATATAAGGCTAGGTCTCACTAGTACGCCACCGGTTGATGCCACTAATATTGCTTTTAAAATTGAAATCACACTTATGATTTGTTGTACAAAATTACTATAACAGAAAGAAGAAAAAGAAGCGCCCCATGTGGGTTAGAAAATGGTTAACTAAAATATGTGAACTAGGTGCATCGGCAACCCTTTTAACAGAGTTAGACGCAGAGGACATTATTTGTATATATTTTGAAAGAGCTTTGAATTGGACCTCGACGAATGCCTTACATCAAACGCAGACAGGGGTTTTGGACTCTTGGTGTGCGATTTTTATGAACATTATCCACATAGAGACCGTCTACAAGATGATCAAAATATCTTTGTGTTAACTCATTTCAAAGTATTTCTCTGCTTGTGATTCTTTCGTAACATGATTCTAAATTCTGATTTAACTGCCAATAATAAGACGATCAAACTCACAGCCTAATTCTGATTTTTATATTTGAACGAGGTGTATATTTGGGTGTCATCGTCGTAAAAATAATAGCTGCAAAGTAAGTGCGTTTTGTAGAATGAAATTTTTTTAGACACCAAAAAACAACTTTTTCATATGCAGCGAACATTATGCCGGACCCTGCCCACTTTTGTTTTGGGATGAAACCAGAGGTTTCTCTCAAGAATGGAATTTTCTGAGTAACCAATAATAAAAAAGTTTTCCTTATGCAGCGAACTTTATGGCGGACACTGCCCACATTTTGATATGGGATGAAACCAGAGGTTTCTATTAAGAAAGATATTTTCTGAGAAACAAATAATACCTCGAATAATAGTTGTAGTGTTGATTGCGGGAATAAGGCCAATAAAAGTGGTCCAAATAAAAAAAAATTGCCGACGTTTCGACGTTTATTTGACGTCTTCGTTCGGGCTTCACTATATTTACATAATAATCGAAAATTCGTGATTTTTTTCACTTCATTGGAAATACGTATGGGACGGATGATGTGCAGACCTTGAAGCCCTGAACAAGACGTCAAAAGGACCTGAACTGTACATAATACAAATAATACAATTTTCATCCCAAAACAAAAGTGGGGAGTTACTGGCGAAAACTTCTTAATTTTTCTTTATTGGTATTAAAGGAGTTCTCCAAATTTTGCGAACTTCATGCTGGTCATTGTACACTGTTTTAAAAATTGTACCTATTTTTCAAGGCAAGTATACTCAGAATGGTAACAGTATATACTGTTTGTCTTTTGTCGGGTCGCAGAGCAATAATGTTGTGTTTTTGTATTCATTCATTCGTATCACGAGTTTTTGTAATACACATTTGTTTCGTTTAATTTCGAAATCGGATGCGTTTGAGGCTGGAAATATCGAATCATCGCGTGTTCCATGTTTACTTATACGAAATAAAAATACTGCACATGTTTGTTATATCCACGAAATTTACCGCCATTGTTGATTTTAAATTACTAGAGTAAATATTCCGAATATTACCCAGATAGATAGCTCGTATTTATGTTAATGTCGAGCGGTGCTTATAAATTAACAAATTTCCATTACACAACTGAAATATATCAATCAAGATTTGAGCTTAGTGAAAGATCATGTACATGAATTTGATTCGAAAACAGAATTTTTACTGTCATGATATTTTTGTAACGTTGAAAATCCTCTTATATATTCCCATACTGAAACTTTTATACTCTGTCCAAAAAAGCCATTCGTCTCGTCGGTGATACTTCACTTACAATCTCGCTCACTTCTCTGGAAGACTACAGAAAGGTTGGCCACCTGTCGCTATTTCATTGATATTTTCATGGACGATGCTCGGCTGAAATGTTATCAATCCTCACATTCATTTATCGTCAATCTGGGGACATGTCGAATTTATTTCTCAGGACTTGTTCTTTCAACGAACGTCAAAGCTTTCTGCAGGTTGTATGCCTCTGAGGCAAATAGCCTGCAGAAATTTAAGAACACCCATTCCTACCTACTTTCCCTCGTCTCTGACGATATTTTCTGAACTTCAGAGTATTTTGTTTTTCTTGTGAACCAACGCATAAACGAAAATGTAAAGACGTGAACAGCGTCAAACCCTTTATCTCTTTCTTTATCAAACGTGGGACTGAAGATGGGGGTTTGAAATGAAGTTTTAGTATGAAATTAGAAAATTAAATTCATTTTTGCAGAAAATAACAGCAACACATGAAAGCCGACGTACATTTTTGAACTGCATTCCATTAAATTTGAAGTAAACGTTCCGAGTGTTGGTGTCAAATGATCGATAATCATATCACATTCATTTATTTATCGAATGGTTATTAGACACATTAAAAGAGAATTTTAGAATGTAACATTACCAGAATATAGAGTAAAATACAACTACACCAACAATACCAACAACATCAACACAACAACAACACCAACAACAACAACAACAATGAACTCTGTGTACTTCCTGATGGTGTCTTTGCTACCGAGAAATGCTTCTTGTGTTTTCCCCCCGGATGGCGTTGCGACTGACTTTACTGTAGGTCGCTGCTTATTCATTTGTGAGGAAATATTATCTATACAGTGGATTATAATTCACTGGACTGGGGCAGGACGACTTTAATGTTGTCCGACCAACCCTGTAACTAACGAGAGGCAAGAACCTCGAAACGCGTCTGCGGTGGTCTTCTCTAGCCAAATGAAGTATAATCTACTGTTTAATTGAAATAAGCATTTGCAACTGGGTCTTTTTGGAAGAACGTTGCTCAAATACCTGTCAGATGTAGTTCAATGTCCGTCGTGGTATTAGACAGGCAAGTTATTGTTTTCTGTCACATGTTTGCCTCATATTTTCCAACTATTTCTTTTATTCGATATTCTCCGGCGAAACTTATTGAACAAAAATGTTCAATACGATCTATTTTCATAAATCAGTGTTAATTTCGAGTTGCAACTCGAAATTAACACTAATATCGAGTTACAAGTCGAAATTTAAAAAAAAACGCCTTCGTAGATACCTCTCAAATTTTACAACTGTTTCCACTGTTGATAGACCAGTACCCCTTATAATTTTTCCGAAGTGGAGGTTAGTTCACCCTCTATATGTACTAATCGGGAGGCGTTTCTTCAAATTGACTTAGCCTTAGTTTTAAATTGACTCGAGGTATTGTCTAAGAATGTGTTTTTTAAATTATTTTGGTGAAAATTTCACACCTCACTCTTTCAGCCAATCAAAAATTGGTTTTTATTTAGTTGCCATGGCAACCCAAAAAATTTCCGGAAATTTTTATCCTCCTGGGTACCCTAGGCGAAATTAATAAGTGGAAATTTTTCTGTCAAATATTTGACAGGTGATAGTTAACATTTTGCTTTTATGTACAAATGGAATGTTATTTTTCATATGAAAGGAGATAATATTTCATAATTATATATTCACTAAATATTTCGAATGTGTCTGAACATATTTTGAGAACTTGCTTTCAACGATGAATAGGTCCATCGGTAAAAAATGTATATCAATCAAATCTATCTATGCTTGACTTGATGAACTTAATATTTGAAACAATTTTATTCAACTTATCTTTTCGTGAATACTCGGCTGAAATTTGCAACAATTCCTTTCCACATCACTTCCCAATAGACAATCCGCATGGACCAGTCAAAACTATTTTGGTTCTGCGTGATGTGCAATGCAATTTTAGGTTGAAAATGTCGCAAAATGAATTTTCCTTTCTCACATACAAACACCGCCACTAATACCAACGCGTAACTGACATTATATCAACAAAAACCATTCATGGCCCACTGATGTTACAACTTGTTTTCTCTCAGAATAATCTACAAGTCAGTTGAATTAACCATTAATTTAATATATTTTGGTGTGAAATTTTCTTACCGAATCCCCCGCGTGCTTGAATTAATTGCTGGAAATTTATCTCGTACATGAATTTTTTAAGAAAAGAAATTATAAGTGAAAACCTTGTATTTTTGTATGTCTTTTCGAGGTACGCTGGTGATGCATGGATTTTCGAGATTTCGTTCAAAATATGAAGAAGTCCAGGATGGCTAAAAATGTAGTACAATATGTTCGTAGCACATATTCTTAAAGTGTTTCCCAAAGTAAAGCTTTGGTTCATTATAGAAGCTATTCAATCGATAAAATGTGAGCACCCCACTAGGGCCATCTAGCTCTCTAATTCGTTTCCATTATCCCATCTCTTCTAATTCTTGGTTGCGTGTATTTTTATTTTTAATTTTCTATCGGAGCGTCTGTAATAAATTTTCTTCGGTCCGAACAACTGGGGAATAATAAGTAAGATGTTAGTGTGAAGCTGGGAACTATCCGTCTTTGTTAATTGGATAATGGCGATTCTCGAATGTTTCCGGTGACCTGATCAGCATTGGCGTACGTGAAAGAATTTTAATGAGAATTCAGGGGAATATGAATAAGGTTGTAAAGTTATAGAATATTTGCACTTGCATATTCTTCTAGAATCGCTTCCAAATATTCGAAAAAATCCCAATATGTGGCATATTGAATATTAATTTATTGTTTATTTTTACGCGTAGATATAAAATAGATCTTTATACAGATAAATAACAATAAATTATATTTAATTTGTGGTATATCGTATATCGTATAGATATTTTATTCGTATATTGAGTAGTAAATATTGGGTCGGATTTATTTTTATTAATGAAATGTTTGAACGCTATATTGTTGTAGATAATATAATATAATATAATATAAACGTACCATAATGTACTCAAAAAATCATAAAATGGTTATGAAAATATCTTGAGTTTAGCAGAAAACACATTCTTGATGAAGATCGCAATTGTATCATTATTATTATTATTATTTGGAAGAAGTGATGCTTTTTCAGTTTAAAAATTGTGTTTAAGGTTGATGAAATGATAAATCATTAATAGAACACTGCCTTCTAGTATTCGTTATGGTTGTGGATTATTCCATACACTTAATTGGAATTGAAACCCAAGTTCAGTCAACACACTGTGGGTCGTTAGATTTTTTTGAAGTATTGTAAACGTTTTTTGACAGTACGAAATAACTGTAATTTTTATTAGTTTTTCATTGATTAGATAGTTTTGGAAAATTGTTTCGAGTTATTCAATCAATTCTACCGATTCCACTGGATCTATTGAGTCAATATCCTTCTGATTGTGAACAATGGTATCATGTCTCAACTAATCAGTTGAATTAATTCCTTAGGCCTCATTCGCACGAGCGATTTTTCAACGTCCGTTAAAAACGCGTTGTAATTACACAGATGTATTTATATACATTTATTCACACGTCAGCGCTTTCATGACGCACAGAAGCCCATATTTCCATTACAACGCTTTTATAATGAACGTTGAAGAAGGGTCCGTGCGAATGAGGCCTAAGGAATTGATTCCAGCTGATTGGTTGAGACAGGACTAAATATTTAATATTTACCATAACGAATGATATAAGGCAGTATTTTTTTTTTAATGACAAATCATTTCATCAACTGTTGTAGATTCTGGGGGGTTCAAAGCTTATGCGTCCTCACAAGCAATTTCCGTATTGGATCTTTTTGGCATGATCCTTGATCTATTTGAGGCCCGAGATACCAAGACTACGTACACAGTTTATTAGTTTCATGAAAGCTAAGTTCTTGACGTCTGAGGTTGTTGAGAAGGCTTCCAGGAACTTAAGCTTCTTGCAAAAAAGCTCAGAGCATTCGCAAAGCAAATGTTCTGCAGTACCAGCGAAGTTCTCGTAGTAGCGGCAACTGTCGCTCTGATTTGTCCTCTTTTTTTTGAGGTTGGGTTAGAGTTCCGTTACCAATTTCAAGTCTCTTTTGTCCAATTCGAGAAGATATTTAGCTTTTCTTGGGGATGAACTCACCAGCCTTTTCGCTTGTCTCAGTTCTAGCATTCTATTCCAGTGAGATTTCATTTCATCGGTTTCCCAGCATAGAAACTCTGCTTTCAAGTTGGATTTGGAGAGTCCACATAAGTGAATGTTTGCCCCTTTTTCAACAAGGCAGTTTGCTTTCTCGTTGCCTCTAACACCTCTTTGGCCTGACACCAACTTCAAAATTACTTGGTTTTTTGCTGCCAGTTGTTTCACGGATTGTTTGCAGTCCCAAGTCTTCAGAATTTTCGGTGCTGTTTGGTTATCTGACAGTATATAAATTTTTTCCTACGGATGCCCTCTTCGATACAATCTGCTTGAAATATGATTGAGGTATCACCAATGGGTTTCCAGAGCCAGAAATTTTGCCCTGTTCTACCCACTCCAGCTCTTTCATCCTCCTTGGATCTATCCGTATACCACACTGATACATTCCTTCCCAGTTGAAGTCCGTTCTCTGT